>JAHLSL010000020.1:0-217210 GCA_025920805.1 Petroica traversi
GGAGCTCCGCCAGCCCGCGCTGCTTCCGCACCGCCGGGGCCCGTCCCCCGCGGGGACAAACAGCCGGAGGGGACACACACACAGCCGGAGGGGACAGGGTGGCGGCGCTTCCCCGGGATGCCAACAGCCGCCTCCCCTCGGCAGGTCCGTGCGGTTCAGAAAACGTCGAGAGGGGGGAAAAAGAGAGAGAATGAAAAAAAATACATATTTTTTAAAGTCCTAAAGGCACATACGCAGAAAAATTCCCACAACAAAACAAACCACTAGTCCAAACAAACAGTTGGAAGCAACAACAACGGCTCAACCCCAACAGAGACCAAACTAATTTACCTTTCGTAGCCGGGTAGGTTGCTATGGTCCTCCCTTCTGACGGGATGGGGTCTCCTCGGAGATCCCCGTCCTGTCCGCTCCCTGTGTCCCCTGGAATGACACAAATCGCGTGTACCCCGCGGCCCCCCTGCCATAAAAGGCGCTCTGAGAAAGCCCCCCCAGGACCCGCCGGTGCCAAGCGCTGTCCCCGGCAATTCGGATCACCCAGCCCCACCTCGGCTCCTCAAACACGGGGAAACCCTCCTTCTCCAGCAACGCCCCGGTGGGTTTGGTGTGTTTTCTGTTGTCGGGGTGTTTTTGGTGGTGGGTTTTTCCCCCTGAGGGTATGTTCTGAGGCTGAGCTCAGCCAGCCCCTCCCAGCCCCTCGGTCACCCCCGAGCGAGGGTCAGGCGCTCGGCCAGAGCGGCGGGGCGGCCGAGACGCGTCTGTGCGCTGGGTGTAGGAGTCTGCAGTCAGCCTGGATGGAGTCCTCCCTTACACCGGCATTTGATTTAAATCTGCCTCCGGGAAAATGCAAATAAATAACTTAATGGGGAGGAGGGAGGGGGGAATCAAAAGAACACCCAATCCCAAAGTTGACAGGAGCTAC
This sequence comes from Petroica traversi, assembly GCA_025920805.1. Classification (NCBI taxonomy): domain Eukaryota; kingdom Metazoa; phylum Chordata; class Aves; order Passeriformes; family Petroicidae; genus Petroica; species Petroica traversi. Next base: position 920 of record JAHLSL010000020.1, read on the forward strand.
AGACACTAAATACGTGTAGGGATAGGAGAAAGGGTAAAAGTAAATAAATCTCGGTTACCTAATTGAAAGGCAGAAGCGAGCCCTTTGTGTACACAGGGCTTCAGGGAGAGGAAAGCCAGAGCACGGCGAAAGCGGGGGGAGCTCAGGGGCTCCCCTTGGCCCTGCCGGCGTGAGATTTACCTTCGCCCAGCCGTCTCCCCCATCCAAACAGACAGAAAGAGAGAAAAAAGTGCCAGGAGAAGCCCAGTGATTTGCTACAAAGGCTGAGCGGCACGGAGCTGTCCCGCTGAGGGAGGGGAGCCAGGCTTGCCGTGGGGCTGGGGAGGACGGGGAGCGGCTCGATCCGGCAGCACCGGGGGCAAAGGAAGCTGCAAAGGTGCAAACAAACCCCGTGAAATGAAATTACTCCTTTTTTCCCTCCCATCTGCAAATATCCTGCGCTGCTGAAGGAGTGCCGCGGGATGAAAGAAAGAAAAGGGCTTTTTAGAAGAGTAAAAAACAAAAGAAGGGTTGACAGTGGTTTGGGGTTTTTCTTTTTAAATGAAGTGGCTTGGCAAGTTTATTTGTGCACTTTTCTTTGCATAGAAACCAAAGGATCAAACGGGCCTCCAAAATCAGTTATATTTAATTATTTGTGACAAAGCTGAAACTTTGTCATTACAATCTAACGTGATAATTGACTGAAAACAAGTCTTGACAGAAGTTTTTTTGATGTCTCACATACAATCACAAGTTTTTCTCCTTTCATTTATAATCAATGCGCAATAATTCCCCAAATGTAGAGTACAGTGCCTATGATAGAACCCTTTCCTTGGAACGGTGAATTTATTCACAGTGAACTTCTTTGAAGAATTTAGCTCTTTAACTTGAGAGAGTACATAATACCAAAGGATGCTCTGGACTCATGCTTTCATGTAAACACATGCAAATCAATCTTATTCCTTCTGTTAATCCCTCGTTCACCCACAGTAATAACAACTGTGATTAACAGCTCCAATTTTATATCCCATAGTGTTCTCCATATGAAAACATAGGGATGACCTGTAGTTTGCAGTTTTCAGTGTTACTGCCACATGCAGAGCAACTCTCAAATATTTCTATTCCCAAATGTGACCTTTCAGGTACCCCTCTCCCTGTCATCAAGGAGAACCTTGTCCCATCAGTCCCAAACTTCTTTGCAACAATTCAGCCTCTTCATAAGTCAGCCTCTTTCCAGACACTAATTCCTGCATAATTTCCATAAAAACATCAGTCTGGTAATTCTGAAGACAGTACAAGCTGTTCCATTCAGCTGTTTCAGTTAAGAAAAAGAAAGGGCAATCTGTTAACAGATCTGTCCTGAAACTCAATATCCACATATATACATTTCTAACAAATATCAGTACTTTTTCTGATAACTTTCTTGTACATGGTGGATGCAGTCAGAAGTGTCTTTTGCAACTGGTGTGCAATATTCTTGATATGCAGGTGCATATCTGAGTTGAAAAGAGCCTGTTTAGTGTCATCAGCCTATCTCGACTCATGCATAGCCCACTAATCAGATGGTGTAACTGCAGAAAAGCAATGGCCTCAGCTTACTCTAGGCCATTACAACTGTGACTCTAGAAAGTCTTTGGGAAAATAACTATCCCCTTCATCTACTGTCATAATCTCCTACTACCTTAATTTTCCAGCTGCCAGATACAGTGTTTTGAAAATGCAGGTTTCATATAGAAATATGAAGCTGATAATAATTTAAAATGGTGATTTAGTTTTAAAAAAGATGAACACCCACTCATGAGATGTGGAACCGGAAATACTTAAGGTGATGATTTAAAAAATATTAAAAAAAATATTATTACTCAATTTCACACCTTCCAACTTTTAAAATTAAAGTGTGGATTTAATTTTCAGTTCATTTATGAGCTTTATTTATGGAAATATTATCAGACTATTTGCTGCACAGACAGCTGTAGACTCCAAGAGATCCCACTGGTGACTCCCAGTCCTCCCAAGGGATCACAGCAGCAGTTGTTCAGTAGTTAGCAACATTAATCAGCAGTCTACATCCCACAGTTTAAAACAGTGAATAGGTAAGGTAAACACATATAAATCCTCATGTCTTAGAGAGAAATCTTGCATTAGCCTGTCATATGAAAGGGCAAAAAAAAAAAAAAGAGGATGAAGAAAGCCTTTTGAGGCTCTACTGTCAATTGGAGAGTTTCCCTGCTAGTCCTAGCACTAGGTGAGAGAGTGGCTGAAGCACTGGCTGCTGTGGGTGAGAATTAGCTCTTTGGGCAACTGAAAAGGGCAAGGTCAACAGAACGCTCACAGCAGAAATTTTAAGCCTCAGGAAGAAGTCAAGGGAGAAGTAGCTACTTGTAGGTAATTATAGTGTCACTCTGGCTACCCAAAATACTTAGGTTTCTCTCCTATTTTTCTGGGAGGCCAGTCAGACTGGTCTTGAGTCTCTGTCTGTGGTCTCAGGTGGTCCCTTACTACTCTGTGGGGTGCAATGACAAATCTCAGCACAGGACACTGCAGGAGGTTTCTTGCAAAGTCAGGAGTGGGTTTTACTGCTTATTTCTCAAAGTAATCTGGTCTGCTTACTCGCCTACAAAGTTGGTACCATTGTGATTTCTCTTCTTGCATCTGCACTAATGAGATATACAGAGAAAGAGGATGAAAACTTGAGAATAAACATGAAAACCATTTTAATGGCTGGACACTCATTGTTCTCATCTTCCTGGAGTTAGAAAACCTCTCAATTTGATACAGCTGATTCCTAAAATGGTTACATAACAGTTTGCAAAATAAAAAGACATAGCTCTGCCCTGCATGTTTACATTGACCAGAGGGCTGGGTTTTTATCATCTAACTGCATCCCCACTGTGGATTCTTGTCTTCTGTTCCGAGGGGCAGGCACTGACATTTCTTAGCCAAACTGAGACCCAAGCTCTTTGCCTGATGTCACATTGCTGAGAAACTCAGGGGCAGCTATTTCATGTTGCATTATGCAAACTGGAAGAAGCAGAGCATTATGAGGTGGGGCTGTGTATGCCAGAGAAGGACTGAGGTGCTCTGTGAGTGTGAAGCTGTGTGAAAACTCGGGCAACACCAATAGCAGCAGGACAAGCAATTGTGTCTCTAGAGTGCCAGATGGCAGTCAACCAGAAGAGGCAAGATCTAAACTAAAGTCTTAAACAACAATACAAAACAAAAAAAAGACCAAACCATATATACGGAAGAAGCCTTTTGGAGTAACACAGTTTTCATTGAGAGTCATGTAAAAAAAAAGTTGCCTGTGGTGTCTTCTGCTTTTACCAGATATCTGCAACAAAAATGTCACAAAACTTTACCTAGTTTATTCAGAAAGCCACTAAGGGGAGGAAAAAAGGCTTTCTTCAAGGGGAGTTTGATGTGCTGTTTAGCCTGCTCTGTCATTTTTCTTGTCTCTCTTCATAATCTCTATGCAACCCAGAAACAGCCAGTAAAAAAGAGAGACCCTCTGCTTGTTTAATTACTTCCTGAAAATTTGACAACTACTACTTCGGTCTCATTGGATAATCTACTTTTAAATTACCTAGTCTTTCAAAGACAGCATAATTTGAGTACATTTACTTCCCTGGCTATACATCATGCCTATCAAAATTAAATGCTTCCAACATACCAATGCAGTATTTTAACGTTTCACTTCTGTAATACATTTAACAGTAAATTTAACTTTTTAACAGATTTTCATACCTTTATCAGTAAAGTACAGTTAGAAGCAGATATTTTTTTTCTCATGACAAACTAAAGTTATGTAAAAAATAATAGGAGTTTATAAAATGCAAAGCTTGATGTCAAATTTTCTGGTAATTAAAAGGTGTTTCCTTATTCCTGCTTAAGAGAAAGACTATTTTATTAGTACAACAAAATATGATCTTAGGCATAACTCATCAAGTTTGCATTTTAGTTCTACATATAATCAAAATTATAAGTGCTATCTTAAAAGAATTCATATGACTTTCCTGTGAATTTTTATAGACTCTTTTTTCAAAACTATAAAATTATTTCAGAAATTTAGAATAAACTGTTCAGTGTACTCCTTTAACAGACTATTCAACTGCCATTTTAACTGGTTAATATGTTGTTTTTTAGAAATTCTGTTTTTCTGTGACCAGTATGATTGTTTCTATTTCTATGTCAGAAAACCAAAAATGATCTTAACAACACGTATTGATTATCACCAAAATAAGCAATAAGCACGTATTGAGGGTGAGGTCTCTGCAGGGTGTGTGTGTGTTTTTCAAAGCTGAAAGACTACCCCACACAGCACTAGGATTCCTCCTGTAGAGAAACAGGAAGTGAAAAGCAGTCACAGAAACAGACCTCTCTCCCAGATATTAGCATTGCTTTGGAGCATTCCTCTCTCAGGAAACGCTGAATTTGAGGTTCGTTTTTTTTCCTTTTGTTTGTCTGTAGTGACACATGTCAATAAGCCCTATTTTTAAATGAGAGCAGCTTTAATTGCAGGAATGCATGCAGATCTCATGGTGGATCCTGCTGGTGTATGCACCACATGTGTGTGCATGCATGCAAGGCAGAAGACTGTCTACAGCACATGTGCAGGTCAATCCAACATGAGCAAAACCAAAAGCAAAGGAGGTAAAGAAACAGCACGTAAAAAAAAGGAAAAAGAAAGAAACCCCCCTTGCTTCTAAATCATCACAAAGACTGCAATATCCTGTTATCTGTTCTGGTAAATTCATATACAAAATAAAGAAACAAATGTTGCCCTTCTGTGAAGGGTGATAATAGAAGATGGTTCTTCAAAAAGGAAAAAAATAAAATCCAAATAGAGGAGAGAAGAAATACATAGTTTTAAGCTATACTCAAGAAAAGCAGAGACTGACTGACACAACGTTGAAGCAGCCCAAACCTCTTGGTGTTGCTGGTTGAAGTCATCTTGGGGAGCAAACACTATAGACATAAAATGAAAGGGAAATAAAAGCCACTGGATATCAGGTTGTTACAAACTTGTTTCTAAACCATGCCATTGACATAGTGAATATAAGATTTCTACACTGATCTTAATTTATTTTTTCCTATTACACACTTGAAAAAATACCAAACAAATACACTTTTTTTGTGGAGTCACTTACAAATGGATTTTGTCTTAAAGAAAGAATACTACTCATCAAGGATTAGTGTTGATTGAAAATATCTATCCTGAATGCCTCCTTAAGGGCAAGGCAAAAGTATCAAGTTATAACATTAAATTATGATAAAACAGCAACTCCACTTCAGACATCAATATTTTTTAGTTCTATGTCAAGGAATTAAAATCAGTTACCTACTTGTTTCTAAAATTCTGATCTCTGATTTAATTGTTTTACCAAATCAAGTTTCCTCCTCTCTCATACCCTAAATACATTAACTTGTTCAGAAAATATTAAAAAATTACAAATCTTACTAAAACTTCTGAAACTTTCACTGAAATATCATATAAAATGAGAAAGAGTATGCACAAATAAATCTTCCTCCTTTCTTTACTCCAGGGTCACAGCAAAACATGCAAAGTGAAAACTGATACACAAGAAAATTTTTAGGCACTATTTACAGAATTCACAAGAATAATCTTGACTGGGAATCTTTGAATGGGAAAGAATGACAGTAATCAGCTACAAATAGATTAAGAAATTTTAAAGGTTAAGGCTTGTGAACAAAATCGTTAGAGGTGTTAGCCTGTGGCTGAACTCTCAGTATCTTATTTAGCCCCCTAATGAAGTTGGGCCAACAGCTCCCACTAATGTTAGTGGAAAGTGCCCTGCACTTCTGAAAACTGCAATTCTTATTAAACTGCCTAAATAAGGTGTTTGGTTAGGCAGACGGCACACTGAAGGCAGGGAGTAACCCTTCATATCCTGACATTTGCACACACGCTTTCAGTGCAGTTGGTTGCTCCTGTGCATGACCAATGTTTTTTTTTGGTGGGCAGCACAATAAAAGTTTTTACTCTTATAAGGTATTCAAAAGACATAGATTGTCTCTGCTTCCAAGCCTTTTATTATTTTTATTTTAGTCTGCAGATCAACCCGAGTTGATACATGAAAAACATAATCCGAAACATGACCGCTTTTATGAATGTCAAGGATTTTGATTGTAGTTTGCTGATTTTGCATAATCACTGTCAATCTAAGACAACAAACTTCAAATTTCTGTGAAAATTTAAATTATGCAATTTATTTATTTATTTAGAAGCATATTTTACTTACTATCCCATGTTTGCTTAATATTTAAGGTCAGAACAGTCACAATAGAATTAAATCACTCTTCTGAATGAAGTCATGCTCATCCAGTGATTTATAAAAACGGATTAGATCTTTAAAATCAATCATTATAAATGAAAGAATTCCAGGCAACATCCCACCTGGAATTAATATCTAATTAAGTCCTACAATCTCAAAAGGAAAGAAAAAAAACTTCTTTAGTGACTTATGCACTGTACCTGGCATTTTCAACTTTTCTTATAAAGAAGCTCTTATATGGTAGCTGTCACTCAAGATCTATACTTTTACTTCAATGTCAGTTTTCAAATTCAGGTTACACTGGGTATCCATTTGAAATAATAATTAGCCACTCCTAAGCTTCTGATCCATCTTAAGAAACTTGTACTAAAATCGATTTTCCTATGGAAGTTTGGTCCAGAGGTTTTTAAAAATACCTGAAAAAAGAAGTCATTTTGATAGTGGTTTACAGTATAAATAAATAAATATATAAAAAGCAGATATTTCCTTTCTTGTTATTTGTATGATCTTGATTTTTTCTTGAAGTGTTAAAACGCTATTTGCTATCCTCTCCTTAAATGATATTTTTCTAATGAGACAATGCAGGGCTGCTGCACAACAGCCACATTCCCAACATAAAAACAGTTTTGTTCGTTTGAAATCTGTCCCTGTTACATGCACACTTCCAGTGGTGAAGCCTCACTTTAGTGAAATATGTTTCCCAATGATCATGAGACAGTCAGCATTTTGTAAAGAAAGCACATTTGTGAGAGATATAAAGTTCCTCTGAAGGTAGAGTGCCATGAAGTAGAAGGAGAAATAACCAATGCCAAACAAGCCTTTCTTTCTCCTTAGAAAAATAAAATAACTTGATAAGTAAATGTAATAAGCTCTGTCTAATATTGGGTGATTTTTTGACAATCTGCAATAAAAAGCCTCTTGGGAAAGGCTCCTCTTGCCCTTAAGGAATTTCTTTTTACTTATTTCTTTTTGATTTTGAAAAAGGGTAAGAATTAATTTTTTAAACAACTGGCTGCAGATTAAAATTAACACTGTACATTTCAATTATTATCAACTCATCAGGGAGCCAAAAGAATTGGTATCTTTTTAATTAAAATATTTTTATCAGATAACCTAAGCCTCTAAGGCTATATATTTGATTTTAATTAAAAAAAAATTCTGCTTGTGATCATTGTTCAGAATTAATATACCAAATAAAATATGGGAAGAAAGGAGGTAAAGGGAGGTTATATAGTGTTACCTGATAAAAGGAGACAGTAATATTTAAAATGAGGTAAGTGTTACACCGATTTATGATGTATTTTATCTTCTAGAGAGACCCTAGTTTATCGTAGTGTCATTCAGTTCGAAACGTCAGCTGTATATCTTTCTGCTTTTGAATGTAGCTCTAGGTTGAAAGGAAAAGGTTTACAGTGACGTGATGTATAAGCAGATCAAAAGCTTGGCATTTTTTCCTGGGATAATTTGCTTTGATATTGAAACATTTTTGTTGTCATAAATACATAAATATTTTAAATATCTTATAAATATCTTGAAAGAATATTAATCGATAACACTTAACATGTCTCTCATCTTCATGGTGCTGTACAAACAACTATTAATCAGGGTGAAAACATTCCTTTTGTTTTAGTCCCCACTCAAATTATCCTGTAAACATCCTCATCCCTAACCCAGTACACAGCAGAATTTGTATTTTTTTTCTTTGTCTCAAAACCAAAACAAAATATCTTCATTCATACTCTGCTTTCCTTTGTACCCAAAACATATCTGTATCAGGAGCCTTGCCAGTACAAAAAAAAAAAAATAAATACAGTTTGTAAGATAACAGGGCCAAGCAAATCAAGCTCTAAATCCCACCCTTAATCTGATCACACTAAAGGTAGGAGCCTAGCACCAGACTAACCTGGGTGCTGCAGCTGGGGAACACAGTGGGGAAAGTAGAGGTGGCACTTGGCATCACCTGCTTGCTGTGCACCAGCTCAAAATGCTTTGACTTTAAAGGGCAGTATTGAAGGCTGAATTAATAAAATTTTTAACTAAAATTTTGTGCCAATCAGGATTCAGCTGCGGTGAGTGAAGGAGGAAAGATGTCACCAACCTACAGATAAGCAGGATTTAGCTTTTTCAGGGTAGAAGTTCCTGCCTCCCATTGACTTCCAAATACTGAAGAAGAAATGAGATGTCACTTCTTGGTAAACACTTATTAAATATGCTGTTGGTTCTTATCTCCTGGGATGATACCAGTCACCCATTTACCATTCCAATTCACAAAAATTATGGATTTCTGGTTGTAAATCCAGGGCATTTATCCGTCCCATTTCTCTCTGTATACCCATACATCCAATGGAGACAACATCTCAAATTTTTTCATAGATTTAGTATACACACGCTTCGAAGAAATTAACTTACGGAAAAAGATGATCTTCACTCGTACTGTCAGCAGGCTATTTTTCTCTTTGTAAGTTGAGCCAGTCCCCCAGAGCACCATTGTTTATTTCCATTTACAGAAATTTTTAGGATAATGTAGGCTGTAGTCTAAGGATTATAGCAGCCTGACAGAATTGTCAGCATATTTTATTAAAAAGTGCTAGCCTGGAGTCTCGTCATCTTCCACTTTTCATCTTTAGAAAACAACTTTTGGTGTAGGTTAGAGTAAATTTATTCATTACACTGTTAATTTTTTAGCTCTCATAGCTTGTTCCCAGAGTAAATGGGATAATAGCTATTTTAATCTATAAACCATTAACATATTTGCCTTATGAGACTTCAGGGTCTGGGCTGTACATTTCAGTGTTAACATCTCAGATGTAACTACAAGAAAAGAAATCATTGTCAAACCAGAAGGATTTGTTTTATTTTCACTCTTAAGGAAAAAAAAACAAAAACAAAACCAACCAAATGTAAAAGCCGAACACCAAAAAAAACCCCAACAAACCAAAACCAAAAACCCCAACAACAACAAAAAAAAACCCAACAAATTCTTCCAATTAAGGAAAGGAAGAAAATTTCATAAATCTGCTAGGGACTCAGCTCACAATTTAAGCTCATCCTGGTGGATAAGGAATTAATAACTTTTGAGCACTCAGATACATTCTGGGGATTTAAATTAACATAATTTAGACAGCAGGGTTTTATTTAGGCATATTCAATCCCTTAGCTTCTCATTACATCAACTTGTTGGATCCACTGGGCCCATTCCAAATCTGTCAAATGCAAAAGGAGGGTCTCCCATCAGCTTAGGGTGTTTTGGGTTTGGCCTATTGAAGAAAACAGATCTTGAAGACATTTTCAGACTTTCTCTTGGTCAGGCTCAGATACCTTGGGAGTTTGGAACAAATTTATAGATGCCACTTGAGACTTTAATTTTTGTCTGTTAGTCTTCCACTGAGTGGCTTTCTGGTTATCATCTGAATCATTTATGCACACACCCAGGCAGATGCACATACATGGATACACACACACATGTGGAGCATGAAGACTTATGTAGAAAACTAAGCATTTGTTTTTCTGATTCCATTTCATGATTTTGAAAAGAAAAAAAGACGATCTACTTTCTTTCAAAGCTTCCTGGGACAAAAAAGATTCATGAAAGATCCAAATCAGAGCAGTGACCAAATTCATTACTGAACTGACAATGAAACAGAAGGTACCCCTTGAGTTTCCCTTCAGTGGTTCCATGTTAGAGAAACATCTCTTTTTCTTCTGTTCACTAAGTTTCTATCAAGCTAAAAATAAATATAGAAATTTACAATATTCAATGTTGCACTAGCAACAATTTAGATTTAATTAAAGATATTACGAAAACAAACAAAACATCTGTTCACACAGGAGCTGAATTATTCCATCTTTCCCTTTCTTTTCCTCTTTCAGAGAGAAACATTATGCTTTTCTGAAACACTGTGCTGCCCTGGTGAAAAAAAGAGAACAAGTACATTAAAAGGATCTCATTTTTCCTTTGTTCATTTTCTTAGCAAACTGACTCTGAAGTTTTGGCAGCTGAGGTATATGGAAAGGAAATTTGCAGACAAACCCCTCTTTTGCCAAGAGGAGTTGGGTGGAAGATAGATTTGCAGGCCAAATTGGTCCTTCATAATTGGCTGCAGCATACAAATTATAAGGGACTCCAACATGCACATGAAAAGATACCATGAATCACCAGGGACAAGGATAATTTACCTCTGCACAATTCTGAAAGGAGGGTTTTGACTGACTTTTACATTTTACCATAACACACTCTTGTGGTTTTTTGGGGTTTTTTTTTTACTATTCATTAATTCATAGCATCCTCCAAACCAAAAAAGCCCACAAGGCTCAGACATTTAGCACTTCGGTAGCTGTCCTCAGCCTCCACCCTTTATCACCTGTGCTTTACAGAGGCTGAACCTGGAGCACAGAGCCTGCCATTTACCTCAGTCAAACAAGCAAGCAAGAGACCTAAAAATAAAGCTTCTCCTCAAGCCTCCTGTAAGCAGCTGCCAGGGCTCTAGGTGCAGATCTATAATTTTCCAGTCACACACTGTGCCCTTAGAATCTGAGGGCAGCAAAGAGCCTTTCCCATTTAAATCCATTGCGATTGCAAGAAGGAGAATCTTTGACTTGTTTGCTATGCTTCCCTTGACATACTGCCTCCAGGGCAATGTTCAAAATGACCTTACATAACAGTTTACATTCATAATCCATCACTGCAGAGGGAAATCATAACAACAGACTCTTTCCCCCTTCATTATGAAGGGCTGCTCTTGTTCTATGCTGTGTCCTTGGGAAAGAACCAGTGATGAAGTCAGATTAGAGCTACAAAAAACAGAGAACACCCCCCCACTCCCACCCCCCCAAAATAACCCTTGTACAACATGCATTTGCAAATTAATTACACCTTGGCAATGTGCATTTACAAAGTAGCTGCAAAAATCAAGTGGCTGAAAATTGATAAAACAACTTTTCTTCAAAACTCAAAGGCCTCTTGATACTTGTTTATCAGGTGACAAATCTCACTGAAATAACTCAAGTATCACTCTTAGAAGATTCTAAATATTAATGTATGCACACATTATGCCCTTTTTAGATGTCAAAATTACTTTTTTAGCAAAGAGTACATTTAATACAGATTTCCTTTCCCTTGCAAATTCTTTCTTCACCTGTCAATATAATATCCCAGAATCTTGCAAAACAGTGTTATTACTTACCAGAAGAGATCTCCCCATCTCTTAACTTGAGGCTGACAATTAAAGCCCCCTTTATTTTACTTGTCAGCCCAATTAAGAAAAAACATTCTTACCTCAAATAGTGAAAGAATAAACAAACATGACATACAGCAGGTTTAGAGATAAGAAGTCAATAAACTGATAAAAACCTTGAATTCTGTAGTATTCTAACTATCATCAGATCTAAACCAGTTTTGTTAAACAGCTCCCCTTCTTTGGTAAGAGAAACAGGGATGGAAGCTGTACAATAACCTTCAGTGCTTCTTGATAAATAGCAAAATAGCTCAGTGGAAATGTTCAGCTTCTCTATGATTAAAAAACAAACCTTTAATGTAGTTTTTGTTTACTGTGTCATAAGTGCAGCGTTGGAAGTTGTTGCCAAAGAATCATTGGAACAGGCATCACTAAGGCAATGTCAGCCAGCCAGCTCTTTGAAAATGATTCAGTTCCCCTAGTCTTATGACTAAAATAATATGCAGTGGCTCCAGCTCGAAGCCTGGTTAATACATCTGTCCAGAACACATAATTACTCGGTCATAACATTCCCCCGGCCACCAGCCAACAAACCAATCAGCATTTCTTTCTAACTCACTAGAATTTTTGCTGTGTCAAACTGTTTGATCTCTAGGTAGTAAAAATGCAAAAAATGGAAGGACACTGCACTGGAAGGTTTTAATTTAACATAGTTTCTCATGGAAATTAAATCTGAAAAGAAACATGTTTTTGTTGACATTGCTAGAGTTGAGATTTTTATTCTGCTTCAGGAATGATATTGACATGTTTATCTTGCCACTTTTTTCTTATCACTTCACCAGCTAAGATTCTGAAATGTAATCTCCCTTTCATTAATTACTTTCAAAAAAAACCCTCACGTTTATGAGAAATTTAAATGATACCAGCAAATTTAACAGGCTGCTATGTGGGTAAATATCAAGTTATCAACTATGCTTGATTGTGTACAAAATGCGTGGAAATGAAACTGAAAGAGGTGAAAAAGTCTGCATTTATACAGATACTACTATCCACAGTTCTCTAAGCCTTATTTGTAAGAGCATGTAATTCATTTTCCAAAGTTTAATTTTGTAAACTCTGATCAAGTTGCCGAGGCACTGTGCACCCATAAAAGTTTTATATTTACTTCACCAGGACACAGGGTCAGGAGAACAGTAGTGTTATACTTGCTTCCTATATAATGTGCTAAAACCATGCTCAGGAAAGCACTCCATGCACATTTCAGAGTAATTCAACCTTTTCTCTATGCAGATGTGGTACTTCTAAAGTAACAAAGTAAATTGCTACATTTCCTACAGTGTAGAACTTAGGCATCACACTCAAACCTGCAACCTTAAAGAAACCAAAAATTTCCAAGTTCATACCAAACTTATTGGTTTAAGTGCTGTAGTTTCACACAATAACCTTTTTTAACAGTGTCTCTAGACAAAGAAGCACCCTTACCTCATGGTCAATACTGAGACTTAAAGGCACTACAAGAATACAAATAAAGAACAGGGCAGTTTCCCTGTCCATATGGACTATTAACCATTTGTTCTGGTGAATAAGAAAAAACAACTTCCCTAGTTTTCTTCACAAGATTTCACAAGAGCCATGCCAGATGCAATTGCATTTTTTATTTTAAGAGTACATGGGAGAGGACAGTAAATTTGCCTGGTTCATCCAAAATGAAGGACTGGAAGGAAGATGGAACTCTCATCTGAATTCTGTTATAGATTTTCTCTCCTGAGGTTACAGAAGAAGGAAGGACTGGGAGAATCTCTCTTTCAAAAGGAACTAAGTTGTGGCTGGAGTTGATTTTCATATCACAGGCTTTGTTGTTTATTTCCTATTAGCATCAAATCTCAGATTCAGCACCTTGGTGAATCTGAGAAAGGTGAAATTTAAAATCCCCAAACAGCATATTCCAAATTCTTAGTATAGTGCAACGCAGGGATAGTTAAATATTTCCAAGGTCTATACGTATGTTTTAAGAGTGTTAATAATAGTGTCATGCATTTCAACATTAACAAAGATTGTATGCATCTAGATGCAGAGAATCTGTGACAGAACTGAAAAATGGTTAATTATGGTGGAGTTCTTTTCATGTGTACCAGCTTCTACTTGAAATCACACTTACTTTCCTGAGTCTAAACATTCAAATTATATAGGCAAGAGCAAATCTAACTCTTCACAACATTTTGTGTAAAATGGGAAAACATTTTATAACTTTTATGCTCCAGAGGATACCAAGAAAATATAAAGACCGGTTTCTTCAGTTTAGAAATGCCATAATAATGTCTGAATTCATGTGATCTACCCACATCAGTTGCCTCCTCATGCACGTGCACTTTTATCCAGCTTTAATTCTATGACCCTGCAATAGATTTTCAGTGAGATACCTGTATTATTTTGGTGACATCATAATACTTCTTTTTTCTGTCTTCTGCATTTGTATCTTTAACCAGTACACAGAGGCATGTTATCCAGCCCTGCTTCGAATACAAAGTTTTGAACTTCGTGTATTTATACCAACTTCCACCTTTCTCCCACACACCCAGGTTGATGGAGTACTTTGCAGATTTATTTTCATGCTACCTTACTATTAAGACTTACAAAATGACTGGTGTTTTTACCTCTCAGAGAAACAAACAATTCATCAGGAGAAGTCATAAATTTGTAAGACAATCTTCACATACATAATACATTGAAAAGTTTGACTGTATTCATGGGTTGTCAATGTCAGCACTGAACAGTTTCAGCAGTAGTACAGAAGCTTCAATACCCCTGGAAAACTGGCCACAGGTCATTCATATTAGTTAAAATAAGAAATTTTTAAATATAAATTAAACATCTGTATGAGAATACTAGCATTTGTATTCTTCGCAGTTTCACTCATCTACAGAACTGAAAACACCCAAAAACTCTCCTGTGCCCCCTAAATATACCTTGGCCACATTTACATAGGTAATGCCTAGATACAATTTTTTCCCTGAAATTTTTATTGCTCCTCACTGTATCATAAAATTTCAATAAACCCTACCTTGCCAAAGCACCAACCAAGCACAGACACTGAGACATCTCTTGCCCTCTCCACTAGCAGTGGGGAGAGGCAGCTGGAATACAAATTCCCCTCTGGAGATGCCTTTCCATCAGTTGTGAAGTTCAAAGCTAACATAACTGGGGTAATGTGAAGGTAATGTCTCAGCTAAGGTTACTTCAAATGAAGAACTGAATTTCCATCCTTTTGGGGCGGTGGGGTGTGCCCAGACTGACATCTCACAGGCTGCTTTGCTGAAGCATGACAACCACAGCAATCTCCCATCTCTCTCTTTCCTCTTCTGCCACTTTTTCCAAGGGCAATATTTATCCTTCTACTCAGAAGCAAAAATGAAAGCTGGTGTGTGACAAAATGTACAGTATGATGCAAAGCACTTCATGTCATAGCAGAAACAGCTTGAACCCAGCATGCCAGTGATGATATCATCCATAGACAACAGTTAATTTGGAAAGTGGAAGGGAGAAGCCAATATCTCTGGTGTGATGTGATTTTGTACTGAAAAGCCCTCACATAAATGCACACGTGCACAGGAATGGAATTGAAAGCATTTAGTTTGGGGACTGAACACTAGAAAATGAAAAGCTGGGAACAACTTTCCTTTGGTTGGTAGGTGAGATAATTGGCTTTATTCTTTCACTTGCTATTGAACACCTATTACCATTTTCTGATTTTTGCAGTCTTAAGCAGCAAGCTCAATACTAAGAGTACTTTTTTTTTCCCTTCTGGAATATGCATCTTTTCCAAAACATTTATCATGGTTTGCTGTGGTTAAAAAGAAAAATCTTAAATTACTATTAAATACACCTTTGACTGAATCCAGGCTACAATGTAATAAGCAACTATGTATTCTGGATGAACTCTAAAGGGCTTCTTACAGTTATATATTCATCCCTTCATCAAGACAATCCACTGTACTTGAGGCAGTGTACATATATTGCAGTCTGTGTATATGGATGCTGTATATATTACTGCTTCCTTAAAATAACAAGCAGCGTCATGAAAAAATATAAAGAATAAAGATGAAAGACATAACTGCTTCGTTTGGAAATTAAACATAAATTAAGGTGGAAGAAATTCTCATTATTTACTTAGGGCCTGATCCAAAGCTCTTTAAAGTCAGTGGAAAGAACATCAACTGCACGAGGATTTAAAATGTGACATTACAGTTGAATGCTTTGAAAAAATGTCTGGGAAAGCAGCACAAAAAAAAGGAGCCTACTTAAAAGTGGGGAGGTAAAGGGCTTCCTGGATTATCTTTCACCATTTTTACCTGTGGGACAATATTGATCTCAGCTTACAAGGACGTGCATTGCTTTATTTCATCTGTGCAAGAATGATGCTTGCTAAGACTTCATGGCCCTGGATCAAGTGTAAGAAAGGGCTAGAGCAGGAAATAAAATACCTTGGGTAATTTTCACACAAACAGTGCTGCTAGGAGAGAACACCTCAGAGAAATGATGTCCATGATCTCTAGTGAAGTAGAGGCACAGCCTCAGCCCGTTCTGCAGCTCAGGGCAGCAATCTGGGCACCACGAGTTTGGGAGCATCACTAGCACACCATTTTTTCTGGAGGCCCACACTTAAGCCAGTGGAGATGAAAGAAATTAGCAAGCAAAGAAAAGTCACTGCTTCTCAGGATTTCCAGAATTCTCTCCATTACTATCTAACATTCCCACTGATACTAAACAGTGCACCCAAAATACAGGATGAGACTTTTGAGTTTGGTATTTCCTCACAATGAAATTTGGTTTTCTGGCTCTTTTGCTTTTCTTTCTTTTTGCTCTTATGCTTGTTGTTGTTGTTTGGGAATTTTAACTAAAGGGTGGGTTTTCTCTACTAACAAGTCCATCCATTATTCTGACTGGATATTAAGTTACTATGAAATTTAACACACAACACAGCTGAATTTCAGATATTATTTTTTGAGCATAGACACTATGGAGCACCTACACAGAAAACTTCTATAGATATTTTAATATGTTGGAAAGCATAAAGGATTCCATTTGAGTTCCAGGACAGGGAAAATCTGGGTTGAATGTGTGTAAAACACTTGAATGTAAGTCTCCAAGAATGCGCAAAATTATAGGATGGGGACAGGTTTCCACATACTTTTTCCTATTCCACGTCCTCAAGAGTGTGAAAGTCAGTGCTGAATAGTCCTTAAAAAAATTCCCTTAAAGTTTTCTTCTCATTCACTATTGTATTATTTGCTCCATGACTCTTGCAGTCTATAGCAATCAAATTAATAAAACTTACAGTTCAGTGAGACCTTGTATAGTATGTAGCCTTGGTCCTATAATTCCATCAACAGAAAGTATGATAAAACTAGTAGATGAGAGACCATTGATTGCAAAAGTCTAGTTCTGTGTAACTGACAGAGAATCACAGATTTAAATTATTAATAAAATTTACATTACTTTATAAAATTATAATACTAATCTTTTCCTGCTCTGTTTTGGTTGTAAGTCATCCAAGGAAAGAAAAAAGAAGGAATTTAGTGTTTGCTTGTAAAATCACTGGAAACAGAAACCTGAGCCAACTGAAGTTTAACAGTAAAGAAATTTACTCACCACCACATTGCTACTGTTTAATTGTTTATTACTTAGAAAATGTAGTCCCAATAGTAACATTAAAATCTGGTTCTAGGCCAACCCAGGCACATAAGGTAGAGCTGGAAAAGATCGAGTTAGTTTACAGCATCACATTTTACAGTGTCAAAGCAAAAGTTTCCTTTAGATTCAAGGACATCATAATACCTTGTTTAAATTAAATGCTGAAAATATAAACAGGCAGATAATTTTTTATCTCTCTCTCTCTATTTTTTTTAAATATATATTTAGGCTCATCATAGTGGAAACAGCTTGCAATAGATGGATAAAACTAAACAGACACAGTGATATTATTCTGGGAAACTAAACTGTAGCCTTCAAGAACCTGCGTCCACCCTGCTGAGTCAGTTGAGAAGTTCAGCTGATTAAACTTCAGCAACCAAATTTAAAGAAAAACTTCCAAAAAAATGTCAGCAATGCAAAACAGGTGTGGGGAAACCAACATTCACACAAAGAGCAATTTTCACAGGAAATGTAAGCTGTTTGACTGCCAATTCTATTTATGGCATCTTCAGGTTTCTCCCTGCTCCATTCATAATAGAACTACCCAGATTAGATTTGCTTGCCCAAATCAACCCCATGCCTTTTTGGAACGTTGTAAAGCAGTATCCTAGGAGATAGCTATGACATTTCTCTAAGCCCTTGATCTCATAATTCTAGTTACAAACATAGACAATGTTCCTTGACCCTGGTAACTATTTCTTCCCCAAAATGCTGGTATTAGCAGCTCCACCATTTTCACTGCAGTGCATCAGAGCGTGATGGCTTATACACTGTATGGAGAAAGCAAGCCATTCTTTGAACATCCATTTTGCTCCCAAGTTAAAAAATGTGATAAGGAGTTCTTCATGCAATATCATATTCTACAGTGTATTTCATTCAATATATATTCTGGCAGACTTTCCTCAATACTTTCCATTGAGCTATGGCTTCAGTTATTCTCAAAGAGCCTCTCTATTCAGCTCCTAACTCTTCCCATCCGCCCTAGAAAACACAATAACCAAAATAAACCTCCAATCACTCGGCAGAATGATTGCTCTCTGTCCTGAGCCATTGTCACACAGCTGAGAGAGAGGCTGCCAGTGCCCTCAGCTTCCCTCACGGATGAGTCTGCAGTAAAAGCTGGGCCAGAGGCACTCACCCAAACTCCCAGAGCCCTGCACATGGAGCAGCAGGAGCAGATATTTACCTGAAATACCTGAAATTCAGCTGTGTTGTGCGTTAAATTTCATAGTAACTTAATATCCAATAGCCCTGCTCTGCCCCACAGCAATGAGAACCACATTCTCACCCAGTACCATGAAAGCCTGAGGCAGGCAAAGGGTCCCACCTGGTCTCTGTGTCCCTTGATAAGTTAATATGTAGCCTTATCCAAAAAAGTGAAGCTATTTCTATTTGATGTCTTTAATTTGATAGTGCACTCCCCTTTTAACCTGCCTCCTAGCTTGCACTCTGTGGGGAGAAAGAGGGTGCATTCTTTTGTGGAAGGCTAGCACTTTTTAATAATAATTACTAAACTACAAGACAGGGTTGTGTTTATTTTGAGGCCATTTTATATTTTGGGAAAGAATTTTAGCTTTTTCTTAATGGCATTACCAGAAACATGGCAGTACATGAAATGGAATCTAAATATATACAATTATTTTACCATTTTTTTTAAACCATAATGTTCTGAAATATCTCAAACTGCTTTCCAAACTGACCTATGAATAACATGGCTTAGTTGCTAAAGCCACAGAAGAAACTTCTGTACCACAGAATGCATTAGCAGAGCTTTCTTTCCCTGGTAAAGTGTGTTTGTTCTGTGCTATCAACAAAACACTGTATTTCACAATACCAAGCTCTTAAGAATACATTAGCAAAGACTCAGTCTCTGTCATTCAGCCAAAAACCTCTCCAAGCTATTTAGAAGGTAGTATTGTACTTTTCCTTGGTTAATAGAGTATTCAGGGAGAGCATTATTCTAAAGGTATCAAATATGAAAAAATGTCTCTGTCTTCAAGTCCTAGGAGATTGTGATGGCATTAAGAGAAATTTAACATTTCAAACTGCTACATTAATATCATCTCCTATAAACACATAATTAGGATTATAAGTATGGAGAAACCACTCTGAACAGAACACAAAAAAGGACTGACAGAAGGAGTCTTCACAGCACCTGCTGACTTTACAGAAAATCAAATTGAATATTCAGGAATAAAGGAGGGCAAAAGAATCACAGTACATGGTGGTATATCAAACATTGCAATACCTGCTGGATGCTGTGTGTTGTCACTTTAAAGCAAAAAATAATTTAATTTTTATTTGATTAGCTAAAGCAACTATCTCTGCAGAGTTGCAGCCTAATTTTTATCCGTGTTTCAAACACACAGACTAAAAATTACAGTCATGCTCTTCCTGCACAGAGTTTGGTAAAACTGCCCTGGAAGGTTACGCAGATTGATTAACAAATATATCCCACAGCTGCCTTTGGCTGTCCCAAATGGCTTTTCTCCTACTACAAATCTGTGCTAGAGAGTGGCCAAGGAGTCACCCAGTACTGATGTGGATGTCTAGAATTCTTGTTTTCTTTCCTACCTTGCACAGGCATAGAGGTTGGAGGCTGAACTGGCCTGCACATAGAGTTTTATGGCTTTTTTTATCACACCATCAAACAATTCAGAGTAAAAAAAAAAAAAAATTAAAAAAGGACAATTTCAGCTGCTCTTATAATAATCTCATTTCCTGGTTGACAGGTACTGAAAAAATCCCCTTAAAATCAGGTTTAAAACTATTGCTGTGTCATGCAGAATGTTCCATATTGGAATTCAACTCTGTAAAGAGCAAAGACCAAAAATAGTATCTTTCTCTGCTTTGAATGTGGAAAGCCACCATAATTTATACATCCCAGCAAAGGAAAATGTTGAAACAGAGTGCTTACCTACAAGCATGTAATGTTACAAGTCAGGTGACATGCTCAAAGGTCACTGCATGCTCCTGCACCTACCCATGCCAAGCCTTTGAGTTTGCCAGTCATGTGGTAGCTGGCAGAAAAGAGACTTCCAAATTATGATTTATTTTATTTTATTCCTATGTGATCCCCATATTTTCCTGTCATTCTTAGTTAGTTGCTTCTGTGAGTGTAGCATAAATAAAAGATGCTGAATGGAGGCTGAAATGGCACAACTGAGTGCTGAGACATGAAAAATTAGTTCTGATACTTAGTCCTGCAAGATTTTGTTCCATCCAGTTGCACCCAAAAAGCAACCATTGTCATGAATTTAGGAAATAATTGAAGTTACATGTGAGCTCAGGGCAATGGTGGTCTAAGGGGAAATGGAATTTTCTGACAACACATCCCTTGTGTAGAAGCTGCATGTCATCCACATTCCCCTTGAGATGCACTGTGTCTTTGAAAACAGAGGAAAGTACAGTTATTAATGTTGTTGTAAATAACCTCAGCCATTCTCTTTGCTGTTCTTTAGCAATTAATCCTATTTTGATACTAAATTTAAGCAAACTCTGTAGGGGAAGAAGAGCAGAGAAGACCAGAAAGAGCAGAAAGTGCCAAGTTGGAGGAAAACGATTTGAAATTATCTTTCTAGCTTAACTCAGAAAATCAGAAACATAGTTTAAGTCTGAATTTCCTTAACAGTATTAAGCAAAGATAAAAAATTCCAGACAAAACCACAGAATATTAGAGACAGACTTTCTAAGATGCTTCCAAAGAAGCATTTGCTAAGCTCATACACACACTTCTTGCCTAAAAGCTCTCATGTTTACACAGATCATGACAGTGCACCCTCCACACATAACAGGAGCTAATTTTTCATTTTAATCAGCCAACACACAAGATAGAACTCCAAAATGACAAGTTCATGTGGGGTTTTTGGTTGGTTGGTTTTGGGTGGGTTTTTTGGTTTTTGGTTTTTGGTTTTTTTTGGTTGAGGTTTTGTTGTTGATGTTGTTGTTGTGTTTGGGGTTTTTTGGGGTTTTTGGGACAAGAGAAGACATATCATTGAACCAAGTATTTCTCACATGAAGAAAAAGGGACCGTAAGAAAGAGTTGACCAGGGAAGTCAATAAGGCTTTTTCAGCCTCATTAAAGTCAGGTGCAGTTCACCCAAGATCACCAAGATGCCGAAGTAGTGTTCTAGAATACGTATGATGCACAGGACAATAGACAAACATGATTCAAAGGATGTAAAAAGAAATTAAATCCTGAATACATTATTTTATGAAAGAACTCCTCATGCTATTTAAAAGTTTGGTTCATAAACTGATTTTAATATCAGAATTTACTATGGAAACTAGAATTATAATTGAAGAATTGTGAAGGTAGCACATTGTAATTCTGTGAAAAAATATACACAAAATTTGCTCCATCCACTTGCTTGCATGGTGGTCTCAGCTGTTTTTCAGTAAATATGCAGTTTGGCCAATTAATCAAATAATTCTTTTTTTTTTTTTTTTTAACTGTAAATAGAAACCTATCCCTAGTTAAGACAGTCTCTCTCTTTTTTTTTTTTTTTTTTGGTCCTTCTTTAAATTCTTTTTTTTAGTCCCCAAAGATTAGGACTGGTTTCAGTCCAGCCTTTTGAGAATCCTTTCATGTTACTCGCATTTGTATGCAGTAATTACATAAAGATTTGCTTAACCCTGATACCTAAGAAGAATTAAGAGCAGCTTTACCATGATGGAGTCCAGTCAGCTGTTCCTGCAGACCACTTTCTAATGTTTTTTAACCTTGTGTCATTTGGACTTCCCTCTCCAAACAGATCCATTTCAGTAAGTGGCTCATTAGCATCACAGAGGAGAAGAATCCTTACTTTTTTTCCTTTTAAAACAACCATATCCTTAGCTATCTATCTCTGGTGTTTGTACTGATATTACAGCCACTTCAGTAAATTGAAGCTCTTCCACAGATCTCTACTCCAAATCAGCGCCAGCCTCAATTTTTTGGCTGAGGCAAATGCCAGACGTTGTTTATACAGTGGTAATCAACATGGTAAATTTAGAATATACCAGAATAAATTATGATAAATTTGCTGCCTCAGGATAAAGATAACATACGGGTAGAGTCAGTGGTTATCTCTTAAAAAAAAGGGGGAAATTGATGAACAGACATTTTTTTTTTCCTTCCAGGCTATCAGAATAAATGGATTTTTTTCCCCTCTGGGATTTGTAGGAAAAGAAGATGGGACATGTGGATCTCATGAACTCTGATGCTAAATACAGCTACAATTTTGAAAGTCTCTCTTCCCTATATTTCAAGTTGAACTCCATGCCCGTTCCTTAGCATTAAGGGTTGCTTTCTTTCTTTCTTTTTTCCCCCTGTCATCTCTCCAGAGGTCAGGAAATGAACTGTGTGTCATCAGAGAGCAAAGCAGTGCAGAGCGCAGGAGGCCTGATAGCAATGGTGCTTTTTTCCCCCCACCTCAGCAGTTTGACTTGCTGTTCCCAGAGCGGGTTCCAGAATCATCAGCTAGTGCAAAATCAGTGGTGGTGCTGGTATTGGGGGTTTTTGGTGAGAGGCTTTTCTTTTAACCTGGGAAAATTTATTTTTTGAAAAGTCCATAACACATCTCTTCACTGAGTGTGAGATTGCACTTCACTTTCCTTCTAAAACTTAGCGCTTGAGAGGTTTTTTTAGCAAAGTTTATTTACCTGGAGATGAGTTTCCAGAAAATATATATTCCAAATGCAAACTCTCTTCAGCATAGACCAACATTTCTCTCTCTCTGTCAAATACTTGTACTGGGCCCAAAATCTGTGGGAGCAAAAACACATTCTTATGCTTAGCATGTAACTTTGGCAAATCATCTAGGTAATGAAAGCAATTAGGATCTAACTAAATCCTAATTTAATGCAAAGCATGGCAATCCTCTGTAATAGATATTAGCTGTCTGTATTGGGGCATTTGTGTAAATAAAATACTGCAGCTAGAGTCCACACACAGCCAGTGTACAGTACTGACTTTGTTAAACCAGCAGGCAGAGTTGCATTTCTTCAATTTCATTTTCCACTTCTGCCTTTCAGCTCCACCTCTGCCTTTCAGCTCCACCAAAGTTTAAGTATGTGTTTAAGTCCAACAGGCTTTAATAGGATTTAAACACGTGCTTTGCCTCGCTAAGGGGGAAAGGAGTTACTCACTTGCCCACTCACTTAAATCATGCACTTTATTCTGGGTGGGAGACTTTATGTCCTACATCAGTACTGAGAGAAGATGTGATGGTGGAGGCCTGAAGTGTTACAACACTTATTTCCCCATGTCCTGGGTCACAGTGAGGACAATGAGCAGATTTGACAGTGGTGGGGCAGCAGATCTTCATCTTCTCCTTGATACACCTTTTGTGCAGGGGCTATCCCAGGCAAAGCCCAAATCAACTGCAGAAAAACTGTGCTCCCCAGAGCTGCCTAGGAGATAAATGCACACTGCCATTTGGTAGCACAGGCATGTTAGAAGTTGCTGTAGTATTAATTTTAACTTCCAGAATGATAGCAGAGAACCAAAATTCTATTCATCATGTCTATTTCTGTTAAGTAAAATAGTCTTTCCAATTTTCTAGAATATACTAAGCCATTAAGAAAATATTTGCAGCACACAACACAACAGGACACACCAGGGGTGTCTGAGGAGCAGAGGAGCCAGTCATTGCTGTGCAGAGAGGCTCAACTCCTGCACTTGCCTGAGCTCAGCCCGGAGGGCTGTGGTGCTGAGTGTCTATACCCATTGCAATCCAGAGACTCACAAAAACCCATCATCAATCACTGAGCCTGTTGGAGAGCAACTAGGAGCACTTACTTCTCGGTATCTCAGAGTTTTCAATCTTTTCCCACATGCCTCATTCTCTCTTTTGCTCACTAGCTGCAGATGCACCAAACGTCATAACGTTTCAGAAAGATATTTACAATCCCAGGCATCCAAGTGACCAGCATTTCCCTGTGACCTTCTCACCCCATCAGGGAGCTGTCGAGTTTTTCTAGGTTATGTCCTTACTGAAATTTTTCTTAGGCTTCTGTAGCTTAAACAGAGCCATTCCAATGCTCGCACATGGAAAGTTTACATTTGTCTGGAGTGCGAGTGCTCTGTGGGAGCAGAACTCCAGTCACCTGGCACGAGAGCCTAACCCTGTAAAGCACAGCTTAATCTGGCAGCACAGGGCACTTGGGAAACAGAACACATGACTGAGCTGCAACAATAACTTCACATTTCCATTGATTCCTCTCTTTAGCCAGGGAAATTTTTCAGTTGACCACCATCACTCCTGAAATGAAGGTATTTTTACTTTTCACCATATTGAAGTACAACAGATGAGTTTAAAGGTTTGAAAAAGGCTTTTTCTTGTGTTAAGAAAAAAAATACCCTTGTGTTTGGAAGCTGTGGTTCCCATTTAAAAAAAAAAGAAAAGAAAACAACTCCCCCCCCCAAAAGAAATCAGTCAATCAGCTAAACAAAAAACCACCAGAGTTTAAATTTACTCAGAAAAATAACTGAAATATGATCTAGACAAACCACTTAAAGTGTGCTTCAAATATGGTTATGGATTAAGCAGGATATTCAGCAGAAAAAAAAAGCCTCTACAGTGAATTAAAAAAAAAACAATATGCAAAAATCTAATATTAAATTAATTTTAATACTAAATCCTATAGGAATTATGAATTTTTAAACATTTGAAGAAATAATGCAAGAGAGCACTGAACATTTTCCTTGTGAACCAGGAATTTTGACCACCTTTTCCCAATTCAGATGTTTGTGTGCATTCACATACATCTAGGTAGAGGGATTAGGTGCATTTAAGTAAGAAAACTGGAATTGCAACCCACTGATGGTTCTTTCTGGCTCTACTTTCCCTCAGAAATGGCTGGAGATGCTGCTGTTCCTAGGGACATCAGCTTAGCTCCTGTCCTGTGCCGAGCAAGCATGGGTGCAGGACTGGCAGACAGCCCTGGAATACTCACTGAACCATACCGTGTCCATTTTTTAGGGTAGAATCATTGCAATTGCTCCTTCTGCAATTAGAAGTTTCAGTGTGAATGAGCCACACTCAGTTTGAAGAATGACCACTCACACTGGTTTCCTGTTCCATTTCACTGCTTGAAACGTGGCAGCGACTCAACGTCTGAACCCAGTACGGGGCCTCCTCGTCTTAACTGAGGTAGATCCTCTTGTGAGACGACAGGCTGAACCTCCAAGAAGTTTCAGTCTTTCAGAGGGATTTGCAGAGACAAAAGCCAGGTAAGTGCTTTGTTCTTCCTAAATACCCTCCATAAACAAGCACAAGACAGGGAATATGAGTACCGCCATAGAGCATGCTATTTTATAGGTGGGTAACTGAGGCAGATGAGTATTCTAAAAGTACCTCTTAAATGGCTTTAAAATGTTGAAAATCTGAACCTAAGTGTACTGGTCAAGGTTGGAGAGAAAGGCTGTGCCTGAGTGTGAAAATTAATGTGAGTCTCCAAGTTCCATGTCAGGCTCCTAGCAGTCCTTTTCCCGGCCAATTTGTGCATTAAAAATATTCAGAAAAGGAATGTAGGAAGTCAAAGTTTCAGATGGGCAATTTTTGTGACTGAAAGACATACCAAGTCCAGGAGAATGAATCATTCACCAGAAAAGAGAGAGTTAGCTGCATATTCACAGAGTAAAAATAGAATATATATCAAAGCCTTCACACTTTTTTTCCATTCTGTAGTTTGCTCCATACTTTTAAAATGTGTTTAAACTGAGTGACCACGTATGCAAAGGAAAACTTTACAAGCAGATAAGTCTTCTAGAGCTGAATGCCTGCCAAGACAAAAGTGTGTGGTTTATTTTAAAAGGAGGAGTGGTTATCACTCAGAACACACTATTTCTGTTGAAGCAGTGAAGGCAAAAATTAATCCCTATGATTTTTACTTGCCATTAGAAAAGAACTTTCAAGAAATAAAACCACATTTTTTTAGTCTATACTGAATTTTTAAAAATTGCAAATTTTTATAGAGGAAAGTTTTTAATACAGTAGGAAGTACATTTTGAAAAACTGCTTCATGGAGAAGTGAAACCCTGATACAAGGAGCTTGTACATACAGGTGTTATGTATTATAATCTACATTACAGTACTGTACTATCCACATGAGACCAGGTACAATGAAAAGCTTCTGGACTTTATTCAGGTTTGTGGGTTTCAATCCAGTTTAATTTGCAGCAAGTCTTACCTCCATAGACATGAGTGCCTCCACTGGTTTTGGGGAAACCTCAGACTTTATAGTGGCATAAGTATGAGGTATTGAGACTCTTACTCATTTCTGTTTTAACTCTCAGATGTCAGCGTGCAAGGACAGAAGCCTAGAAAATTTTTTAGATTTACCATTGTCAAGAAAAGCAAAGAAAATGGAAGACTTTATATTTCTTACAGTTTATCTCAACTTACCTTGTAATGATCAAGGTGAACTTTTTTTTCTCTACATAAGAGTATATGTAGGTTTTGCTCCAGAGATAAAAATGTATCAATTCAACAGAAATCAGTGAGACCTTCAGGAGATTAAAACTCAGACAAGACAGAATTGTATCAAATCTGTATCATCTGTTTCAAAAAACAGCCACAACAAAAAGCACATTTGTTTAAATTTCTCTTTGTCAACGTAGTGTTCATTACTAAGTTACTGTATGGTTCTTAATTTATGTCAGCTGGGGGATATTTTAGTTATTAAAAAAAAATTTATTTTTTTTAGTCCAAGTGATGAGGAAATTGAAATCCTTGCGCTTTTTTTTTTTTTTTTTTAGTGCCTACAAAGTTTAAAGAGTTGCACCTCTCTCTCCTGTGAGTGAACAAAAGCATTTGCCCCCGACAAGTGAGAAGCTTTTGGGAAGCCGAGCCAGTGCAGAGGGCGGGGGAAGGACGTGGGAGCCACTAGGTGGCAATAGAAACCCCTCAAAGAAACTACTCCTCACACTTTCTACGCTATTCAAGAGCTATTAATTTCAACTATGAAAGTGTTGAATCGAAAAGAAACAAGCAAAATATCATATTGGTCACTGAACCCCCTACAGTTTCAGTACAATTTTCTGTAAGATTAGTAGGAAACAAGTGATTTATCACTCTATTATGTTAATTTCTCCCACTTATCTTCATATTTTCTCACAAGATCATTATTTAACATGTCATGCAGTAAAAGAAATATTTTCAATTATAATTGCAGCATTATTGAAACGTTTGTGATAGATAAATTCTGTTGTGCTTCATAAATTTTTCACTCTGCCATCACTGTAGAAGTCAGATGGCTGAAACTATTATTTTCTCAGTTTGAAAAGCATTAACAGATTTAAACTGCTATTGGCTTAGCTTCTGATTGTATTAATTTTTTTCCCCTCAAGTTCTAAAATCTTGGTGATCCCTACAGAGGAATTAAAGAGAAAATTATTCTTTAAATTAATTCTGAAGTAACATTTCAGAAAGTACCTTAAATTAAGATATCGTTTCAAATTTAGCACAAGTATTTCTGTGCTGGAAATTTCCTTGTTTGTATATGTAGACCTCACTACTGCGCTAAAAATTTCACACCAGTAATTTTCAAAACTTGTGAGTTCGCAAACTAAAAGTCACATTTTAATGCTCATACACATTATAACAGAATTGAGATTTTGGAGTAGAGACTGCAGAAAAAGATGAGTATGAATTTGCTGTTTCCATTTTCAAAGCCTAGTTTTTTCTATTTCAGCATCTCTTTAATGTTGCTCTTGTATATAATTTTCAAGATTTGTTTCTGTATGGACAACAAAACCTCCTGCAGTGAACTCCTCCTCCTTGCCATTGCATGGTGGTTCAAATACTGAACATTGAAACTGATACCCCAAAGAGCCAGGGCTGCAAGGCCAGCACTCAGTGCTCCTTTTGGTTTGGTGCTCTTGATTTAGCCCACTTTTTCCCTCCCTGTTTCAAGGAGGAGTGAGGGGAATCCATATATGTAATGCCACAAGACAGAAAATAGAAGTTTAGAGGGGGCTGATTCAATTTCTGTCCTTCCAAGCCATTTCTTCCCCAGCTCTCACTCCTTCCCCTCTGCTCTGTCACCCTTTGCTTTGCAGGGTGGGATCTTGGGGTTATGTTACTCTGTTAACATTCCTGGATGCCAGCATTTCTCCAGGGGATTGCCATGCAGCAGAGGGAAAGGGTAATAAAACTAAAATTCAACTTGAATTAAATTCTAAAGGAAAAGAGAAGAAAAGTTACTGCTCTTAGGGGTACTCTGCTGCTGGAGGGTTTCCTTAAATGAGTCTTAACAGACACAACAAATTACCTCCAAAAAAATAAATGCACTGTGGAAAAACTCAGACAGCCTGCCAGGAAACACTCTTATAATTTCTTACAGAACAAGTTCATCAGAACACAAATCCAAACACCACAGTCAGGGAAAATGGTGTGACAAGCTCAGGTGTCAATTGTGCCAAAATTTCACACATTAATTTAATATCTAAAAGGGGATAAAGGAAAATAAATTCTCAGCTTTTGAAAAAATTGCATCCAAATCTGGATTTTAAAATCTCAGCCTGTTTTCTGTTTACAATATCATTTACTTCACATAAAAGTACATAATTTTTATTAATATTTTGCTTACATCTTTGGAATACTGAGAAGCAAAATTAAACTCTTAGTAAAACAGAAATATATTCATAGACATGCACACAAACCCTGCCTGACATCTGCAGACTTTCCCTTAGAAAAATGACTAAAAAAATGTTTGAAGAAAAGCTGGTTTAAAATTTGAAACCATTATTTTCCTGTCTTCAAATGGTACAGAGTGAAACACCAGAACAGTTAATTCTTATTCTACACCAGAACAGTCAATTCTAGGGAGGATCTGAAAGTAATATAATTGAGTAAGATATATTTTACTTAAATAACAAACATAGGTAAAAAGGTGTAGTAAATGTATATCATTTTATTTCCAAATATGTACATAAATTCTGCAGATTTCAGGGTTTAATTCATTTTTCTTGTATTCCTCTACATTTAGCATTAATAAACACAATGCAAGAAAATCTTTCTCATATGCTTCCTGCCACTGCTTTTTTTGTTTAGGGGAACCTGGCTACTCAGATCTTGTGGTTATGGAAATACATAGCACCTAGGGATGCTGGTACTAACCAAGGCAAAAAATTACTCATCAAATTTACCGTGCAAGTGATGAATATAAGAATAAATTGAATGCTAGAAATGTTGCTTTAGTGATAGGTTATCAAGACAAAGAGTAGAAAAACCCCATGAAACCAATATTTTCTCAGATTTGCATCAATCAGTTTAAAAATACACATATCAGACAAGAAGATGACAAGCCACACAAAGAGCTCTTGTAGACAAGAACCCACTGAAGTCTCCAAATGGGCTTGTAATTCACTTGAAGTGTCACCTATGAACGGCCTTTGTTCAGCCTATGATCCTCTCTTCTCTCTGGGAGCACAAAGTGACTGACCCTAAGGAAAGAAAGCTTCTGGTTGTTAAACTGAGATCAGCTAACATATAGCTAAAAATATAATTATGCCAAATCAACACAACTCAAAGAAAGAAAAAAAGAAGAGCAAGATAACGCTGACCTTTTTTATTAGCATCTCTTTTCAAAATGTAGAGCCTATTACCCCATTTTCTGCATTCACTTTGTTCTCTTCCAGCGCACTCGGAGTAATAGTAGTAAGGGAAAATAAATTAAAGGAGTTCTCCATTGTTTTATATTTAATCATTGTCCCGGTAGGAATTCATTCTTCCTCAGACCTGGCAGCAAAAAGTAATGGCAGGAAACACAGCAAGAAAAAGAGAAGCAGAAGCAGTAGCTGTTTCCCAAGCACCGTGCAAAGATGCTCCATCTGTGACAATTGGAGTGATCTCAGGTGAGGAAGTACTTTCCTTCTGCAGGTAGGGATGGTGACTGGGTACTTGAAGAGTCCCTGGTAAATAGGAGGTTTTGTCATAGGAAAAGTGTTTGCAGTTCCAGCACATCTTCCAACATTTGATATTTTCAAATTATAGCCAGATTATGGCATTTTCTGCTAGTCCAAATAGTGAGGAGCTTTCTGATTTGCGGGAGAGTTCTGTATATGCCTTCTCTCTGAAGAAGAAAATCCAACAAAACCTTTTACTAAAGGGAAATAGCTCACCGGAGATAGGATAGAGAAAGTTACTGAAATCTGTGCTCTGACCAGCTTAGTAGAAAAAGATCTCCAGTCTACAGATTTTGATGCCACAAGGCAAGGCAGTTTCAGAGGTGACCACTTCACCCACCCACTCAATTCTCTACTTGGAAACAAACCTTCCTCAGAGCAGAGCCCACCTTCTCCACTGCTGCAACTCTCAGCCCACCTTGTTAATTAAAACGAAGATCAAATTGGCAGCCAGCTCCAGCACACACCTCTGGAGTCTGGCTGACAGCACTATGGATTTCATAGGATCCCCTGGTGTGCCCTCCTCTTCCTGACAGAAAAATTTAAACTTAGAGACCTCTTTGCTGTTAGGAAGGTTTAAAGGTTTTGGTCTCTTTCCATTAGAGTCTGAGAGTTGTCACAAAATAGAGATGCGTTCTAGAAGGAGGAGTGTTCAGGTGGTTTTCACCCAGCTCCTGCAGAGCATTTTGCTTAATGCCCTCCAACCATGCTTTTGTATCTCTTGAAGATATTCTTGGAATAGTATCCTGGCTGCTCTTAAAAGGGTCTGTTATTTTTTTCTTTGCACTCAGTATCAAACAAAATGCACTTAACATTTTATTCTGTTTATTTAAAAGTTTATTAATTTATTAAATCAAAAGTGTTTTCTCACCCAGAGAACATTCAGAACATTTCTCCAGATATCTGTTCAATCTTTCATTCTGTTCTTCAGGCCTGGACCAAACAAAGCGTATGCCTTTTCTTGAATGATATGACCTTTAGTTTCCACTTCTTCTCAAACACATTTCTTTTCTGCTTTGATTTATGTGAAAAACAGTGGAATGACAACTTCCAAAAAATTATCCAAAACCTATTGTAAATAAAGATTATTTTTGGCTAAAGAGCTTGAGTGCATTCTTTACATTGTCATTCCTATCTAATACAGTTCTTTAAATAGATTAAATTAAATGGCATAGTCACAATAGAAGAACAACTAGAATATGTTGTTGGTTTTCTGTTTATGTTGGAGTGAGCAAGACTTGGGAATTTATAGAAGTTCAGATATTAAACAAAAAAAAAAAAAAAAAGGTTTTTACCTGTGGAGGAAAGGAGGCATTTAGAAATAGTTCTCTATCAGTTTTAGGTAACTTCTTTAGTTATTGTGGGAGAGTTAAAATCCTGAAAAATACTTCTGGAGAAAATTTTGCATGGGAGAAAATGTTAAAATACACCCTCCTCTAATACAGATACTGTCCTTTGACCAGCTTTTCATAGTTTTTCTGACTGGTTTTGGCCTGATTTCCCTTCACATATGAGTCTTGCATTTTGCATCCTCACAGTCTTTGGTGCAGTCATGCTTGATTTACATCACTTGAGACCAAAGGTGGATACCTGGGTAAAATCCAGGCCATGTGGAAGCCAGCAGCAAAACTTCCACTGACTCTGACGGGGCTAAAATTTCATCCTTTTCTGTTTAAACAAAGGCTGTCCCCTGCTCCAGCTACCTCTCATACCTGGGAGAAGCTTTAGCACCAGATCATCAGTTTCATAACAGTTTCACAAACTGAAATGGTCTGAAATATTTAAAAAGCATAGGGAAGGAAGATAAATTATTTAAAGATTTATCAAGTAAATATGGGCTGAACTTTAGAAAGGTAATGTTAATAGGCTGGCTGTATGGAAAAACATCCTGACTATACATTAATCAATCCTCAATAGGAATATTAAACAAGTCCAACATTTTCAGGCTCAGATGCCTAAAGTTCAAGTCTACACCCACATTCAGGAATTTGGGTTTAAGACTACCTGGCTTGAAAACTGTGATTCTAATCTGAATTTCTCTCTTCATGTTTTCTGGTGAACTTCACAAGCTAAATAAAATTACTGATCTGACTGAACTCCTTACCTTATTATTTCAAAATAAATGCTGTAAGAGAACTCACATCATTTAACAGAACTTTCTCAGACAATTGAATATCCAGAACTGATTCTCCAAACAACAGCAACATGCATACATCAGACTTAGGAATGTAGATCACTGCTGGGAAAATACTGCTGGGAAGAGGGAATAAAGGAGATCTATATTGTCATTAAAGTCTTACTTTTAATCTTAGCTATATAAAGAAACACAGAACTTGAAAGCATTGTGGGACTTCTCTGGAATTATGCATCCTGATTCCTGAGAATAAATACTATTTTATATCTCTCTTTAAAAATATATATTAAACATATTGCCATACTACACTATATTAAAGACATTTCCCATTTTAATAATAAAAATAACTCATATTAGTTTGAAAGTTGCAAGATGTTAACATCAGATGGGAAACAGTTTAAAAGACAAGTGCTAAAAATAACCTTTAAAATACTGTGTACATTGATGTTTCAAAGATGAGTGTAAGTTACACTTGGCAAGGGTGTTGGATCCTTTCATACACTGGATATGTTTAGCTTTGGTATTTTCTTAACAAATGGTTAGTATTGGGCCCTATGTCCCTGGAGGAAAGACATCACCCTACAGTGACATGTTTCTATACAAACATACTCAAACCAAGGTCATCACTCACCTTCCTAAACCCTCAGTAACACAGGCCAACAACTTAATTTACAGAGAGAAGCTGCATGAAGTGTGGGACTAGCGGATCCCAGGGTCCAATCAAGGTCTGCCACTGAATTAAGGGAACAGATGGAGTGGCTCAAGCTGGAAGAGAATTTTTTTCCTACTTCACCCATATATTTTCACATGCATCCCTAACTCATGCTTAACCCTTTCTCGTCCAGGGAGGCACATAAATTGAAAGACATGAACATTAATTTGCTTTGCTTCCATCCAAGTCCTGACATTGTCTCTAAGTTGGTGCCCAGGTAAAACAATGAATTGAAGCAACTTCATTACAGCTTGAGGCTCTGACCTCCCAATTATAATTTGCAGAATAGTTTCCTATAAGAAAGCCTGCCTGCTCAGATTCCCTTAATCAGATCTTAAAAAGAGCAACAAGATCCAA
Organism: Petroica traversi; assembly: GCA_025920805.1. Classification (NCBI taxonomy): domain Eukaryota; kingdom Metazoa; phylum Chordata; class Aves; order Passeriformes; family Petroicidae; genus Petroica; species Petroica traversi. The sequence continues at coordinate 34,152 of JAHLSL010000020.1, forward strand.
ACCAGATACAGTTTAGCCGTGATTTAGATTCCTCCCTTTTTCTTATTTGTATCTGACAGGTACATATTTGAGTTTCCAAGCTATGTGATATTGCATGTTGACGGCCATTGGTCACTGCTTGAAAGTGAAACTATCAATCTGAATTCTTTTAAGTTTACCAATTTTTCAAAATTATAGCTACTGACAAAGCAAGAGCGGAAATCTATAAACTACTAAAAGCATAATTCATATGTTCAACTATAGCTAACACAAGTGTCTCTTCCCACAAGAAAGAAATTTCATCATTCAGTGATTAAAAATACACAAAACTGAAGCAATTTGTCCTTCTTAAATTGAGTTTTACTTTTACCTTTAGTACTAGATAAAGCTAAAAATCAAAGTTGCAGTTTGCCTGTGCAATAAGGATCGGATATCTAGCTGGGTCTGTGAGTTTTATACCCTGACACTGAGCACAGCAATCTCAGCAGTTCCATTAGGTATAATAAGAATAAATTCAGATTTAAACCTTGGGTTTTTTGCTTGATCTTGGCATTCAGCATGCCTTAGCTTCTTGAAGAGGATGACATTTGCTCAGCAAATATCAGTGATTCAGAAAATATCTTTTTGTCTTCTGGCAAGAGGCAATCTTTCACAGCATGAAAGAGAATTCTGGAAATAAACAGGTAAATATGGGCCAGTTACTACCTTTCTGAATATGTGCCCTTCCACAGGAAAGCCTGGTGGTATAGACTTACAGTGTCTGATTGCACAGAAAAGGAGGGGTTGCCATGTCTTTCTTTTATTCCTGTAACATCTGCTACTGGTCATTGTTACAGGCGAGGGCTTTGATCTAATCCAGAATGGCTATTCCTATGTCCTATAACTACTTTCATAAATGAAAGCCATAGCCTTTTCCCTTGTCATTACTGCTAATTATGAACACCATTTAACATTGTTATATAACATAGGATACAGTTATCTAAGAACTGAAATATACTTGTGGACATTGTTGGAAATTAATTTTGGAATCTTCAGCCAGTGTGAAGAACTCACAAAGGGACATAATTCTTCATTCCTATCAAAATATTAATTGTCTCAAATTACTGTGTGGAATTACTCAACTGTGAACAATTTTTGAGAAATCAGAACCCTGTCTATCCACTGCACATTATGAAAGATCAGTAATTTGCATTGACAATGGTCAGGCAATCCCCTACTAATTTACTCAATACTGCACACTAGTAAGGGGCTATTTACCTCTCAGGAACTGTACTTCTTTGAAATGTGCTGTGCACATGTGGTCCATTCTTGGACTGTACGTGCTCCCTGTAACTGAGCTAGCCATGAGCGTGCACAATAAAAGCGGACTCCATGTGGACAATTGCTCAGTGAAAAGGAGAAAGTTATTTAGGTAGTAAAGTCAAGGAGCAAAAAATTAGGAAATGCTGAATTTACTGTTGTCTGTGCAATGGTGACCTCAGCAGAGAAATGCATTATTTACTGTCACAGTGCAAGAAGTCTAAATCCCTTTCCCAAGTAGAGGAACAAACTCTATCTTCTAAATGTCTTCTTGCCAAGTGCTGAAAATACATGTGGCTCTGACAGTGCCAGGAGTAACATTTTGAAATTACTATTGCAAACTCAAAGGAAATTGCTTGTATCCTGTGGGGGCAGGGGGATAAAACCCCTGGAGTAACTTTTGCTCCCTCTCTATAATTTATATTGCCTTGATTTGTATTCTGTTGTTTTTCAAATACATAGGATTCATTTTGTATGGCTTTTCCTTCCTAGCATCCTGCTCACTAGCTAGATCATTTGCTTCATTCTCATCCACTGAAAAATAAGTTCTCTGGCAGGACAGGAATGGGCTTCTCTTTATTCAGTATAATATTCTTGCTCTGCTTTACTGAGTGAAGCCCTTTTCTAGATAGGATGGAGTTTTTCCACACCGTGTTTTTTCTTCTGCTTCATGTTACTGGGATTTACCCCTCTTAATCTTTAATCTTTTTTTTGTTAAAAATTTACCCAGTTTTTACTGCATTTATATCCCCACCTTTGCTTAGTTGATTCCCTCTACTGCTTGCTAGCTAAAATTTAATCTAGTCATCTTTCCTTCTCCCTTTATTCCCATGCCTAGCTGTAGCGTCTTGGAAGTCACCTACATAAAGAGTTTGGGGTTAATTTCTCATTTACTCCCTATTTACCCTGTGATAAACACAGTGTGAAAATCGATTTCAATGGTAATATCTGTCTTGTTACACTGGGTTCCAGTTTTCTGGCAAAGTTACTCATCTTCAATTATCTTTATCGTAAAATAGAACATTTATATATATATATGAAAAGACAGAAATATCAATCAATAAGGCTTCTTTTAGAGTAGAATATTCTGAATTTGGTTATAAGAGTATCAAGAATGGACATTCATTCTGTGTCTTGAGTATTTAAAAAGAGCACCATGCTTAAGGGAAAATTGTGATTTATCACAGAAATGTAAAAAAATCAGAATTTTTGTTTTTCGTGATTGTTTTCTTGCCTTGAGAAAAGTGTCCAAACAAATAAATAGGAATTATTGTAATTCTGAGTAGACCAAATAGTCCCAATCCCTTGCATGTGTTCTCTTTGTGTGACCTGTGGCATCCACTGGCATGAAAATCCATATGCACAGGCTTATGATTCATGCTCACAGTTCAGGCAGATGCTTGAAAATGCCATGCAGTGCCACCTGTGCTTGAACCAAGGACATGTGAGAAAAGCTAGAGCTCCAGAGGGGCTGTTTGATCATCCTGTCTAGTTAATCACTCTTATTTTGGAAGGCACTGCATTTCACTCAGCTTCTTCTGAGTGGAGTGCAATTTGAATTAAAGCAGCTAATGCTTTTAATTAGGATACAGCCCCCCCAGAAAACTGGGTGGCTTTGGCTTAAGGACAGCAAGAAAAGAAAAAAATACAGAAGGTATCAGTTCATTTGACAGATTTTTCTACTGGTCCCTCTTAGAAGCTGGGCCTCATTTTTTAATTTCTCTAATATGTGAAGTATTAAAAATACTGTTTTCTCTCTGTGAAGGAGCTAGTGTCATATACTCATTTTGCCTGCCAATCTTTTTGTTGGGTTTTTAAAAAAATAATACACATTGAACATTGTGAGACATATGCTTTATAATATTTTAATTTTTAATATATTTTTTTTAAGTGGAAAGTAGGACTCATTTCAGTCTTCCATGATCAATACTGTCTCTGTACATGTAAAAACTGAGCAGCTCATTTCATCACAATGTTGTTCTCGGAACTATATTCTTTTGTGTGCTCATTTTGACTCCCAAATATTTTTTGGGACCCTCTGTTTGTTAGTATGTAATGTCCTGTTCTGGAAATATGGTTAGTTGCTAGACCTTTCTTTTAAATTTTGCACATTTCAGTGCATTTGTATTGTGCAAGAAAAACAGCCTAAAGAGAGATGCTTAGCAACCATACAAAATATCTCCAGCATGGATCAAGAGAAGAGATTTTTCCCCTTGTAATTTAGGGCCTTTACTTAATTATCTATCAACTGTCTGGCCATCAGCTTCTAATTGGGTAATAAAAGGCCTTTGTTGTCACCTTGTGAGACTGTCAGTGGATGAAATAGGGTTTTTAACTCTGAGATTAAAAAAAAAAGAACTAAGCAGATCTAGACAATCTTATACTACTTCCTGTGACTATTTCTTTTCATAGAATATTCATCAGACGACACAGCTAAGCTCAAGAGACATTTGATTTTTTTGATCATGTCCTATTGCCTGAGTGCTTCTGGGGACAACCAAACAAGCGAAGAAGAATCCAGTCCTGGGACAATGTGAGTTCTCAGCTAGTACTGGAATCTAACTAACGAAGGGAGCAATGTTTTTTCCTAGCTATGGCTTTAAAGTACATTTATCATGCAGCTTATACTCTGGCACAGAATCCATTCCTAATCTGTTTTAAAACAAATAGATTGTGTACAGCTGTCTCTATATCCAAGGCAAAATGATGATTTAATGTTGATTAAGAGAGAAGGCCTTTGAAGTGAGTGAGGCAGGAGCCCGTAGTATGTCTCTAGTGATCATTATCAGTCTTTCCCTGAAGGGTGACTTGGTGCCAAAAGCGCTTTCCCCAAACTGGCTGAGGTGGATTCAGGAGCAAATGCTTTGTAAATTTAAAAAGACCTTCTCATTTGCAGGCCTCTGATGTCTTATTCCTTTAGCTGTATTAATGTCTGAGAATAAGCAGATGCAGTCTATTTCACCAGTTAACTACAAAAAGGGGCAAGGTCCACTGCTCCACGGCACTGTGGGCATCACCAGAAGAGCAGCCGAGCATGGATCCTGCAGTAAGCTCAAAGAAAAGTTGCTGGCTTTGTCTGTTTTCCTTCCTTTTCCTCCCTCCCCCCCCCCCCCATATGAACAGCTGCTTTAGCAAAAGAAAAAAACATTTAGATTTAACTTTTTACAGCTAAACGCTCTTGTGAATAATTGTAAAAAAATCAGGTTCTCTCTCTCTCACTTTGTCTCACATTACTGGGCAAACACCAGTCACCACACGTGTGAGTACATGGCCTTATACATAAACATTGTACATTATATACACATACACACACCTTGCCATCTGAAATGAAACCACTGGTAGATCATTCATATTTGCATAATATTCATCTGTCTATCTGCCTGTGATTTGGCTAAAAAATTCACAGCCCCAGTGACAGATAAGAGCAGTCCTGTGTTGTTTCATTCTAGCAGTTACAAAAAATGTAATTCTCATACAGCTGAAGGGAGGAGAGCAAGAAAAAAAGAGACAAGAGAGAAACTCTTTCCTTGATGGACAGTTAAAATTTTCATTCATTTGGAAGAATGCTGATTTTTTTTTTCTCATCATAAGAAGGAAAAAAAGGATTAGTAATTAACTTGAAAATACTCTTGTCATTTCAAGTCATGGGAGTGTTTTACAAAATCAAAATGTCATCATTGCTTGTTTATTTCTTAGCATTCCATAAATAGTCATCATATATGCTCTGCATGAACTTTGCTTGGCATCGAAGAGTTTATAGCTACTATTTATTGCATCCCCATTACTAACATGCTTTCTCAAATATCATGGTACTAGGTAAAAACAAAAATATGATTTCAAGCATACGCGGCTCTTCTGCAAGTATAATGAAGACACTTTTTTCCCACTGCCTAGAAAGGACATTTTGCTGTTGACTTCAGGGGGAGGGTGGGGAAGGAAACCAATCCTTTGATGGAGAAGAGTTTTGTATAATTGTCTGTAATTTAAAAATTATGTAAATGTTTTACTGTGGCAGCTGCCAGATTGACAATTCTGGGAATTTAAGTTGAGAGCAAGAGCATGGGTTTCTCAACATTGCTCCATTATTGTGTTGCAAATCATGCCAGGAGGGAGATATGTCTTAAATATACATAACCAAGTGCAGAAGAGCACTTCTAGACCCGTATTGTAAAATCTTAATTCTTCCCCAACCTCCTCCCTCCCAAATAACCAAAACCAGACAAGTTCTTGGTTTAAAATATTTTGTTTAGGGGCATTTTCATGAAAAGTTGAAATAATAAACCATACAAAAATTTTTTATATTAAATTTTCAGCTACTCATGTTTTATTTGAAAATTTTCTATCTATGGACATAAAATTTAAACTTGTTTTATCTTTTCTCTTTTTAATGTGATTGATTTTTCAGCTTTCATTCCTAATCTATAGCAAAAAACATCAAGACATGGAAAAACTTTAATATTGTTTTCACATTGCCTTTCAAAGCAGTTATTTTGTTAATGTCTGGCTATTTCATTGCTGGGTAAAGTGAGACGTCAATAATACCCACATCAAAATCTGTTTTGTGACAATCTCCTGTAAAACCTACAATTGTGAACTTGACAGCTAAAAATTTCAGTGGAATCACAATTGCAATGAAGGTCAGATCATTCCCCAAGCCTGCTTAATCCTTGACCTTGCTAAAACTAATGAAGGTGGCAATTAATCCCAATTATTGAGTGCAGTGTACAATATAAAATTTATTTAATTAAGTTTGTCTGATAAATTAGGCCTTGATTTAGTTGCTGACTGATTATCTAGAGTCAAAAGCAAGGTGCCATTATTAGATTTAGAAAAGGGAATTATCTGGTTTAAATACATATCCTTCTGGTTATGGAATGACAGGCTGTAAACATGCCAGTCAAAGGTGTTTTGGTTGTTTTTTTTTTCCTGAATCTTTTCTCACCAAAATCTCAGGACTTTTTTACCAATTCAGCACGAATGTTGGTTTTGACATTTTCCATTGCTTGCATGTTTCTGTTTTGTTCCAGAGGGCAATAAAAATGAATGACCTGCAGGTTTGAGGTTTGTTTCTTCTCAAAAAAATGTGACACTCTGCAAAACATCCACAATTTTGGGAAAAGGATTAAAAAATATGTAAGAACCCCATAACGACTTAGCTTTTTTACTTTACAGTTTTCTAGTAATTAAAGACATTTTGAAAATCTGCAAAGTTATTGTTTCAGTATCAAACATAGTAAATTATCTTATGTAGGTCTAAGGTATAACTGGCAAAACTTAACAGAAAGACCTCAAACAAAAATGTTTCAAGACATAAAAATGGGAAACTTGCAAACTCTGTGCAGTTCTGCTAAAAGTCTGGACCCTGCAAAAAATGCTTTTGCCATTTACTGCCTTGATCAGTTCTCTAGCAGTTGTGGACTACTTGTCATAGTAGTATATACAATTCTTAGATGTTTAGTGGAATGGATCTTCAGTGTCCAGACATTTTTCTAAACCTATGCTCAGACTCTCTTTGTAATCTTATGTATAATTAATTGATTTTAATCTGTTATTTTGTGTTCGTGTCTGTGGCTGAGGAGATCCTCATTCTCAAATTTCACATTTCTTAGCGTGCTTTAAAAAATTCTATAATTTTCAGTGTCACAATAGTTTAGTATTTCAATTCGCTAAGTAAGTTTTGGGCTAAAAATTGGTCCCATATTAAGCTTATATTGTATGCAAATTAAAAATACTTATTTAAAGAGTAGATCCTCACAATAGTAAGAACATCATAATCATACAGAGTAAAAACCCATTCACCTTGTTTAAATTCAGCTAAAAAAGAAGATTTGTTCATGCTTAAACTAAGAATCAGCAACTTTGGCCTCTAAGAAAAATACCTGAACAGATCTTTGCAAATGGCATGAGCAGAAGCTCTGTACTTTAAGCTTTCTGTCACTGCACTGTCCCCCTGATGTTAAACTGAATTGATCTAATTTTTGCAATGCAAAAAATATGATAGTGTTTTTCCATGCACAACCAAAAGAGAAACTCACTTTTGTGCATAGTATGGCTTCAGGATCCCAGTAAGCAACATTTAAAGGAATAAGACTAATTAGGTCTCCTTATGGAAAAGATACATGATCTGTTCTTTAATAAATCATTGGCCAACATAATAAGGCTGACAACAGGGTCCCTCATAACCAGAGAATCAACTAATTCTGAATTAATTATGAATTAGTAGAGTGTGGAAAACTCTGTGACCTTCACCAGAGACTCCAGTTTCTTTTGGAGAAGAATGTCACTGAGGATAGCAGGCATGAATGTAAACAGCACAAATAGAAATAGTTATGAATCCTAAATAAATAGAATTAATGTGGGACCCAAAAAGCTTACATGATTGTACTCTGAATTGCAGAAACTACATAAAGCAATCTCAGATTAAACGCCAGAGGATTGTGTGAGTCTCCTGAGAAAGGTAGAGTGTAGAATTTCATGGTCCTTCTTGTCCCATTCTCTAAATTATTTTTATTTCCATTTTATCTTTTTCTCCCTGTTGCTATTTATAGTGTCCAAGGATACACCTTATTTACAGAATTTTAGCAGTGACTTTGCTGCAAAGTCAAAAATTGCCTAAAATATCCTGAGATATTGCACTATTAACTTCTTTCACTATATCTGAGCTATTCAGAATACTGCTAATAAATCTGGAAAAATAGGCTGAAGTACGTTGGTTACGAACCAGTTAAAAAAAATGAGCCAAAAATAACATCTGCACCAGCAAATCTGCACTGCTTAGCATACGGTTTTAATTTTAAAATATTTACTCCTAAATTTTGGGAGCTGTGAGAGCTTTTAGATGTGTGCTTCTCATTAAAAATATGCTGGCAGATAGTGTAGGCCAAATACTGGCTCCGGAGGAAGAAAGGTTTAGAAGAGACCTAATATTAGACCACATTCAGCCATTGATTTCTCTTTTAGGCAGAATCCCTCACTGAGTCCTATCAGAACTCACTTTAAGAAATTTGTGTTCATAACTGAAACTCTGTCATGAATTTTTGTCAGATAAATATTTAACTAAGGCATTATCTAGTATTTGAATATCATATGGTAATTAACTAGAACTAGGCCAGTTTAGGGTCTGGTTTAACCTATTGTTAGACGTTAAAAAAATGTCCTTCAAATTCAGCACTAGGTATTTAAGTTTTTACTTACTAATGCTGGCAAATAAGACTGACTCAATTTCCTTGACTGTGCCCAGCCTTTCTAGAGAGGTGGTTTTTTCTGGAGGTCCCAGATGTAAGAAGCAGCATAGTTCCCTGTGAAGCAAAGGAGAACAGAGCAGTGAGATGGTGTGTGCACACCAGGGGTAGGGCAGGGACATCTCGTGTGAGTGTGCAACTGCACAGCTATTTGTACCTGCTAGTCCAAAGCCAACACCAGGACCTTTTCTTGTAGACCACAAGAATCATTTTTGAAAGTGTCACTCGTGCCAGCAATGTCTTGACAAAGATACATCTATTTACTGTCTGCTGCAGCTCTTTCAATATCAGAGAATTTGGGGCCTTATTCATATGTGTATTTTAACAGCAGCCTCAGTCTCTTCATGACAGTAATGAAAGTTGTACAGCATACTCCTTTGTCTTCCAAGAGTTTTGGCCTATCAGGCAATCCTGAAATATTTCCTATTTTATTTTGCCCTTGACTTAAATGGCTACATTAAAGGCATGAATACTTTAAAAATTCCTTTGAAATACCTAACATTTGTGTGCTGGGTTGCCACCTACCTGAATCACCATCCTTTTACATTAAGACATCTTTTTCATTAAAACAAAATACAAGAGAAGTAAAAACAACTTGACAACACTATAAAAAGATTTTATGTGATTGGCTAAATTGAAATATTTTTGCAATTAAACATTCCTCACTTTTTGGTGATTTTGGTTCCTTTTTGTTGTATCTAGTTTTTCTACAAACTGCATAAAAAATTATTTTAAATTGTCCAGTGATAAAAGCTGTCCAGCAACAGAAAAGACTACATGTGCTTCAACAGCAGACATATGAAACCTGTGTGACAAACACAATCATTAAACAATCTGATTTTCTTGTTGGGAGGGTTTAATGCTGTTGGGTGTAGTATTAAAATGTAGAATTTGATAGTGTGTCTTAAAATTTTAATGATGTGTTCATGAATATAAAACATACTTCCATCAGTGACTTTATGACTTCTCTTCTGCATAATTAGTGGTATCTGTTTTATGAGCTTACTGTTGTTGCCTTGATCCCATGAAAATGTGAAGCCACTGTAATAATTTACACCATTCCAGAGCTTTAAAGACCTAAGCTGGAATTTCTTCTCTTTTTTCCTTGCATATTCCCTTGCATTTAATATCAAAACAAAATATTAAGTGGCCTTCTTGAAAGCTGAACAAAGAAAAAAATTCAAGGACAGCAATTAATTTTAAACGTTGTCATAACAGTGTATTTGTTGCCTCACTTAAATCTGTGTTATCTTCTGCTAGAGAGTAAGACAGGCTTATTGTTGCAAAATTTAAATGAATTCAATCATTGAGGAATGTGCAAAATAAAATGTGACTACCAGTGAAAAGCATAGCTATTCAGATGATAATTATTCTATGCTGATAATCAGCTAACGTCTGAATGATCATTTATTGTACAGTCTCTCTCCATTCTTCCTCCTCCAGACTTCAGCAAGCACTGGATCCATATAAATAAAGTGTCATTTGATTCGCTAAAAGGAACACGGTGTTATGTTTAGACACTTAGACCAAATATTAGGCAAGAAGGGCAGCAGTTTCTTCTTTGGTTTCACATCTGTAGATCAAGGCTGATGCTGGTTCAAACAATGGTGGGTTATTGTGGCATTTAACAGGGATGACTAATCTTCCTCCACTCAAAGAAGATAGTGAGGTTGTGAGCCGTATTTGCAGACACATTCTAAATGAACACACGTGCTCCTGGCGGTTACTCAGAACCAGAAAATAAGTCACTGTCAATGTTTTGTGCAAGGACCATCCGCAGTCTGATTCTGAACTGTTTCCCTTCAGAATTAAAAAAACCATATTGACCACCCGAGTTTCAACTTTCAGCCCAAAAGGTCGAGTTTCTAGGGGGTTTTGTAAATGCCATTCCCAAAAACAGGCAAACAAACAAAAAGGTAAAAATGAATGCTCCAAATAGATGAAACCCCTAATGATGTTTTGGAAACACAACTGACTATAGCCCTTGAAGCTAGTTGAGTCTCTCATCATTTAAACAGGGTCAGTTTGTTAATGTCAAGGAAGGTAAAACATAGGTAAAAAAATGTACTCAGTGGAAATCAGCCTTTCAGTGAAAATTTTGTAAGGGATAAAAAAATATTTTTCTTCTCTACTAATTTAATTTCCTTCTAAAGAATACTGATTTGGCTGCTTGAACCAGGGGAGGTTACCATCTCTCTCTGAAGGTTATAAATGGAGGCACATCATTGTCATAGGTGCTCTCACAGGAGCAGCACTTCTTGCTACGCTTTCTGATATTCTCTTACCCCTTTAATCTTCATATAGTACCTTGATGTCTGAAAAGAAAAGTCATCCCACCAGAAAACCTGGACATGAGAAGAATTTGGGCACAAGGCTTATGGGTTACCTCTCAAGAGGCAACACAGACTGATAAGCAAGGGAAATTAAAACATAAATTAAATATAAAATAAAAAATAAAATCCTTTAAAAATCATGTACATTAGTAATTGTTCATTCCAAAAACGGCAAAAACCCCCAAGAAACCACAAAATATAATGTTCCAAATTTCTTTATAATCTGGGATGGAAACAAATATCAAGTGTATCTGAACACTACAAGGGACCAAAGCTTCATTGCTCACTCAGTTATAATGCAAACAGGGATTCAGGTCCTGCTTATCTCAGCTCTTCCCATTTGACAAATAACTAGCAGTCCTAGTTGAAAGACCCTGCTTCTCAGTACCTTTCAAAGTGTCTGCCACAGAAGGGCTTATCTCACCCTCCTTTTGCTCCCTGCAGCATGGCTGGATAGGAGGAACTCTGATTTAAATCAGCCTCTTTGCCATGGGACTGACTAGTTAAAGAGTTAAAATAATCTCAGTATTTGGATCTCTACACCAGTTCCAGTTTTGCACCCCCTATTTGAATTTTACTGGACTTTCTTCTGAAGAACATTTCTTCGTATCTTACTTCAGTGGGAGGTTATCTCTTTCCTTTGAAGGTTATATTGTGATTGGCAGAGGGTCAGGAAACTTCAGTCACATTGGCCTGTTACGGAAATACTTTGAAAAAGAAATGTGAAAGACAAATGTTAAGTAAAGAGACTCCTTAATCAGCAACAGTTCCATAAGACTTCAGACCCAGAGAGGTATCCACAAAAGTTTTGTTTACACAGTTTATTAATACAGATATTTGGGAGCAGCGGGAGGTTCTCTGTTGACTTTGATAGTCGAGTTTGAGATATACGCGACGTTCACGCTCTGTCGGCAGGATGTTCACAAAGTAACAGGCTAAAACACAAACATTATTTGGCCACTGTCAAGATTTCAAATACATTAGAAGGCTTTTGTTATTAGACTGTGCTGTAGGATTCTCATAAGCTTTTTCTTGCCTCCATTAAGCTTGCTAAATGTAGTGTTCTAGCACTTTATGATAGCATCAGCAAGATCAATGCAGTACTTCTTGAAATATGTTCTCACAATAGAAAAGGGCTAGGATTTCTGGTACTCTGTTATATTTCTATATATACTAAAAGGAAGTGAGACAGAAATTTAAGAACAAATTCAGTATGCATCATATGATATACAATCCAAGTACATATAATCTGTTTTGAAGTGTCTAAGCAGACCTTGCACTTTCTAATGTGTAACTCCAAATGCACTTATAAGTGCATAACAATATTAGAAATATTATAAATAATATCAAAGCTGGCTAGGAGCCTATTGTTTCTGGATAAATCCATTTTATTCTCACCAGTAGCAAAGGGAGCTCTGTGCAATCAGCAGAAGGGCATATATCCCTTGGATTTAAAGCTTGAGTTGTCTTTATTTGATTCAGTTGACCTTAATAGTCATGTTTGCAGGCAGTCCAATTAGCAGCTGGTTGTAACACACTGTACCATATGTGCTGGATCTCTAAGGCTCAAGTAGGAGCTTAAAGATGGAGGGTCAGGCCTAGCTGTCATTTTTATAAAAATTAATTTCCTCAAGGCGTTTTAAAGAAAAAATAGTAGCAAACACATTAAAATAGTGCTGCCTTTATGGGAAATGGCAATTTAAGCAACAGCTCATGTGTTTCCCTTTCGGTAAGTCAAAATGTTGTATGGCACTTCATAGATTTTCTTCACAGTATTCTGCACTGTCCCCCACTGCTATAGGGTACAGTCACTCCAAGTGTCATTACCAGGAAATCTTCCCTGGCATTGGTGCTTTGAAATCTGCATAAACCTAGAACAGGAAGTTGAGCCTCTGTAAAGCACAGATTTGGTCTCGATTAATTAATGCAGCAGCAAAATGTAAAAAAGATGTTCGTGTTCTTCCTGGTTTCATGTACTTACTCTCGCAGCCCCAGTTCCAATTTATTGCCTGCCCAACTGTGCCAACGCAACTGTTTATATGGCTCTGCTCTATGTCAGATCAGTGCACTGGGATAAAATGATATGAAAGACCCAAAAAAAAAAAAAGGTTTAAAAAGCAACAATAATTCCCCTTTGAGACATCCATTTTTATTTTTTTTTAATTTGGTAGCTGAACAATTGTTTTGGAAAATTATTCCTTTTGAATTATTTCCTTTTCTTGTAGCTACATTTCCATTTCACATTTTTCGTCAGTGTTTTGACTGATTTTTCTTGTTGCACTCCACTGATTCTAATGATTCTAATGAGAGGAATAACACACTGGTGACATTTCAGCACTATGTGCAAAGTCACCAAGGTTTGTTTGCTTTAGATGTATTTTTAAGCTCAGACAATTGAGGGAGACTTCCTGACCAGCAGCTTCCATTTAAACACTGAGATCTAACCCTGGGACAGGCAAGAAAGGGAATTTGCTGTGATCAGGTCAGTGGTCTGCCCAGCTCCAGCCTCTGGCACCTCTGAGTGCTCAGCAACAGATTTAGGTTTACTCATAAACATAATAGAGACATAATCTATTTACAGGACATGTTTTCATCTTTTTCAGAAGGCATGAATGGAATTTATTTATGCCAGACAAGATTTTATAATTTACAAAAAGAAAAGTGTAGTTCTAGGATAGAGGTAACCTTTTTATGATTAAAACCACTAATGTGCTCATTCTGGTTGTGGTTCCCTTATCCTTTCTCTCTACCATGTCAGCAGGTGGTTAAGGTTCATAAATGCACATTATTAGCAACAGGGGTCTGATGGAGTGAATGTAACTCCCCACCTGCACAGTTCTTAGCTTGGGCGTGATCTGCCCCACACACCTGCATGGTGGATAAGGGCAAGAAGTGCAACTTCTCATCCAAAACCTACTAAATTGGTTGGATCTGTAGGTAGCTGTACTGGTGAACTGAGCTTTTCAGCACATACTCAGGCCTTTCAGAGATGGGTGAGTAAATCAAAGATTCTGGTAGCACATGGAAGTTTATGTAAGGCAAGGCTGTAGTTCTCTGTAGGAGTCATGGCAGAGAACTAGGGGTCCAAAGCCCAAAAAGGAGCCCTGGACAGCTTGAATAAAGCCTGGTCTACCAGATGAAAACTTGTCCTGTGTCTGAAGGCAGGAGACACGGGAAGAAGGCAAATAAAACTTTCAAACCAAAGTACATGATCAGTCATCTTAAAAAATGCAATTGTCTTCCAGAGGAACTGCAGAAAAAAAAATAATATAATTTAGAAATCCAGTCCTGTATATAATTAGAGGTATGAGGAGGAGATGTATCCCTGCCTTCTATGGTTTATTCCTGAATGATAGGTTAATTCTGGATTGTGAGCAGGAGTCTGTAACAGGAGGAAAGCAGCAGGATTTTGGTTGTGATGGATCTGTCTGAGAAAACACATATATGCTGCTCCTCCTCCTTATCATAAATAGGGATAATAGGACCTTGACATCAATTCCTAAAACAGCACAGAGACAAGTGTCACTGTAAAACAAAAGTTTTACGGTGACACTTGTCACTGTAAAAACACTTGTCACAAAAATACATTATCCCTTCCGATAATGTATGGTTGTTGTTGGTTTTTTTTAGTCATCACTGCTAGGTTTAATGAAGCAGGAAATATCTTGTAAAATGATTGAAAATAATCTGACTCGAGATTGAGCAAGAGAGATTTGGAGTAATTTATGACATTATTGCACAGAACAACTATCTGTACACACAACCATATCCCTTTCAGATTCTGTCTGTTAGTAAAGGGTTTGAATAACATCAAGCCATTTGAACTCTGTGAAGCTCAGACATAGAAACCTGCTGATTTACATGCTACAAAATGAAACTGAGGCACAGGGCAAGACTTACTCTTTTTACAACGCTTTTAATCGTGCTTTTTAAATAATTGCTAATAAAGAAGGCATTGATAGCAGCATTTACAGTCCAGTTATCAGAATCTATAAGTCCTTTACAAACTTAAAACCTTCATTTCTGTGTAGCAAAAATAAATTGTAGTATTATCTGGACTAACATTGTCTAGATTTTCATATCTTCTATGAGTAAACCTGACTTCAAGGCTTCAAACTGTGGTTAGGATTCTACCTTCTGGTAGTCGTATCAATGGAGTTTTTCATTTTCCTATTTCCCAAATAGTCTCTAGCGTTTTCATTTTGTTCATCTTTATTTTCTCCTTCTTTTAAGCAGTTTTCATTTCAGCAATTATTCACAGAATAAACTTCTTTGAGCAAGTGGTGACAAAGCCAGTCTGGAGATGAAGCTGGATAAAGGGGAAGATCAGACAACAGTGGCAGCCAAGTAATATTATATTCAAGTTTGTTTTGGTTTAAAGTGCATTTAATTTGTGGTTGCAGCACAAACTATGTGGCGTTTGCAAGGTGGCAAATTCTTGCTTTGCAGACCTAAATTTCAAGATGTCAGTAAAAAACAGAGATCTAATTTTAAACACTATTTAAAACCATAGAGAAGCCATCAGTGCTGAAATATATGCTAAAACATGTGGTTCACAACACAAGACAATTGACAGTCTCCATTGATACCCTAAATGTGGCATGTGTGGATCCACATGCTCATGATCAATCTGGCATGAAGAACTTTCAATGTCAGGACACTCAGATCTTCCCAATAAACAAGTAGCTGACATTTGTCTGAGGCATCCCTTAAAAACCTTCACAACAACCTGAGCTCACCTCATTGTTGTAAGAAACCAGATGAGTTTCCTCACTTGCAGTCAAGGAGAAATATAGTCACTGCCTGAACTCTTACAATTTCCAGATGTCTATTGACATACTACCCAATCTTTTTCTTGACATTTAATCTCTCTGCCTGAAAAAGCTAGGGAAAGCAATGTAACATATAGGAGAATCTAAGATTGTATTTTGTTATTTGTTCAAACAGTGTAATGTATATACATTATATAATGATATATACACATATATAATATATATTTACACTATACTTGCATATATACATACACACAATCATATACATATATCCATTTCATGGGAGTGGCTGTTTAACTAAAGCAGACTGTACTTCTCTGTTTTATTCTAGTTTTTTTCACATCATTAAAATAAGCAATTTAAATCATTGTCACTAACATTTTTAAACAAAATATTGTGAATAAGATTATGAGGAATGACCCCAGCACTTACTGATGAACATTAAACATTGATGCTTTCTATGTTTCACAATATGGCTGGAAAATATGTGTAGGAAATAATTCCTCTGTTTCTCAGGTTTCTAAGTGTTTGATGCTCTGGAGACAAATTGTTATAGGACTTGATTTCATGCGTCCTCACAAAACTTCTCTATTTTTTCATTCATAAGTTAAAGTGGACTGGCCTTTTTTGACTTATAAAGAAATAGTAAGCTGATTTAGGAAACAACTGTACTTAGCTGTCTTAACATTATGGGGCAAATTCTCCATCAGTTATATGCACATGCAACTTTTATCAGTTTCTGAGGAAGCATATGGCTCTAAGCACTGCTTTCATATTTTAATTGCTGCCAAACATACATGCACATGCACATACAGTCCTGTCCGTCCCTTTAGTTCAAAGCTAGGAAGGAGATTGTTTTGAGATTTCAAACACTTTCCTTGCCTGACTCAGAGCAAAAAGTTGAAATCTCATAGATTTTCTTCAATGTGCATTCAAACAAAAGCTTGGCTTGAGATAATAGAAATACTGTCGTAGGATTTTTATTATTTTTAGATACTGCTATCTGTTCTACAATGGGACAGGGGGAAAAAAAGGGAAAAATGACATATTGATTTTTCCCAGTATATTTGTTTATTTGTTATAAAAGACACAAATTACAGCAGATAATTTCTGTGGTTTTTCCTTTAACACCTTAGACCTTCCTTCTAAAGAATTGTCTGATCAGCTCTTACTCAGAACTGTAATTTTTTGCATGGCAAGGATTGAAGCTGGTTCCTCCCTCGGTGCTGGGACAACAGAGAGAGTAGAGAGGTGGTAAGGCTGTATTATCCATTCTCTTCCATGTCCTGCTGCCAACTGGGTGCACGACTCACAGATTTTGTAAGTTTAATGCCTAAAGGTTAGCTCTACATGCTACCAATATTTTGCTAAAAAAAAAGACTCCTATTTTCCTTTGTCAGTGTAATGCATTATAGTCCTTCGCATTTCAAGAGTGCAGTTCCCAGGAATTCTACTTTTCTGTCCTCTGAAAAAAATTACCTGGGCAGAAATTTGTACTCCACGTAGGAGTTTCCTTCCTTTTCAAGCATGACAAGAACGAGAACTTGGAAAAGCATTTGCATATTGTGGTATCTGTGCTCCTGTGTAATTGCTAGCATGTTTCTCAGCAGCTGCTCAATACGAGTGGCTGATTTTCCAAAGCAACTGCCATCCCATCGTCACTTGTTGGCTGTGATGTGAGAAGTGGTTGAGCAGCTCTTCGGGAAACCAGGCTGCTCAAATGTGCTACGAGACAGCAGTATATAACAGCGAGGTTGGCTTTGGTTTGCATGCACCTCTCTGATAAAATCCTGTCAGAGTAAAGGTGGAGACTGTGGGGATGGCTCCCTGTTTTTTCATCATATTAATAAGACCTTCGGATCAGTTACTCCTATTTTATGTTGTTGTGCTGGTTCTTAATTTTTTGAGGAAATACAGGCTTGAGCAAAAGAATCTAGGCTCTTCCACACCTCTTAAAATATAGCATTTAGAGAAGTTTCCAGTAAAGGAATGAGTGTTGTCAGCTAGTTAGCACAAGCCATTGGAAAAATCCCTCAACTCTGTATAGGCAGAATAATTACACACAAATGCATTCGGAAATCCTATGGAAAATGTAGTCCAGTGTCCTGGCATGGTTACAGCACAATTTAGCAAGTATGTTAGAACAAATTACTCCTTTTAACCATAAGCCATTCTGTTTCACGCTTTTAATGAAGGCCTGTGCCACACACTAGAATACTTCTCACCTCATTACTACCCATAAAAAGCAATGATCCATTCAAAGGCTCCTCATATCTCCCAAATGAGATGTAAAAGAGCCCACTCTTTCTCAATCTGGCACAAAAGAGAACGGCTTCTTACTTTAGCCTTTGAAGTTGATCATTAGGATGTTTACTAGATAAAAGAACTGAAAAATTTATCTGTGTAACTTCACTGATGTTGTGGCTTAGCATTCTGCCTGCTGGCCCCTGGCTCCCTATTTATAAATGTAAATCCCTTGCTGCTGTTAAGGGTAGGAAAAGGGTTTCAAGATTTCCCCAGAGCAATTATTTTCCTCTCTCTGTATATATGTCTGTGTATTTATGTATAAAAAGTATACAACAAAAGGGAAGAAAAGGGTGGAGAGGGAAATATTCAGTGAACTTGAAGAGTATAACAAGGCAGTAAAACAGAAACTATGAACTGAATAAAAACTAAATGTGACATGCTGTCTGATAAGCAAGTTTAAAAAAATTAATCATGTGTAAATTTAAGCTAGTTATTGCCCAGACATATGCACACATACCACACACGCACTGCAAGCAGTTGTGTGTATTTAAACATGTAAACTGCTGCCAAAAGGATGCAAAATTTTTAAAAATCAAAATTTAAAAATACACAGTGCTGCAAATAGCTTTTTTTCAAGGAGGAATGTTCTTATTTCTTAGTAAGCCTATATATATTATTTTGGTTTTGCTCTTTCTTGAAATAGCCCAGCAAGAACTTTATTCTGGCATCAGTTTTCCTATTTTAGTATATCTTAGCAAACCACTTTCTGTCAGATTCTACATTACCTACTCCTGCACCATGATGGCAATAACAAACTCACAGGCATTGCAGCCAGTGACACAAGATGGCCTAAGGTCTTCCCTGACCTGGTGTTTAATCTATTCCTCCAAAAAGGATGGACAAGAAGAGAGTTGAGCTATACCAGTATGGTACTCGGGTGTGCTGTTCTTGTTCTGCCAGTGCAGTGCCCCCAACCCAAATCTGTCACCAGAACTGTTTATTTAATTACTTTCTAATTCTGTCAAAGCAACTTGGCTTGCTTTGAGAGTTTTTAGCTGGTAAGGCTTTTCTTATTGGAATTATGCCCACTGAACCAAATCAGAACCACAAGCTTTTAAATTTCTTCAACAAATATGAAAAACTGAAATACCTAAGGGCTTAGCGAGGTGGGACAGGCCTTAGCCATGTGATGTAGCCATAGACAGGTATGTGTATCAATAAGATGCACTGAGAAGCTAAAGGGTTCATCTCCACCAGGCAGTGAGGATCTAGAAACCCACAAGAGTAAGACCTGCCATCCTTGTTGAAGCCAGCAGTTTGTTTAAACCAGTATCTTGTTCCAGCCAACAGCGTGTGATACTTCAAAGTAGCATGCAAACTACCCCACAACCACCAAAAGTAATACGCTAAGTAATAACCTATCTGTAGGAAAAAAAGTTTCCCTTTTAATCTCAAGCAGTTAGTTATGCCAGGAAGCTTGAGTATTTTAAATCCCTTGAATCTTATCCTAGGTAAGTATGAATGCTTTATTATCTGTATAAATGCTTAATCATATGTAAGTTCTGGAAAGCCTATCTTTAAAGTGTTATAGCAGCATTAGCTGATCATCCCTTAAAAGGGGAGGTGGGTAAGTACACTCTTGCCATCTCTCCCTTCTCTTAAATGTACAAAAAATAAAGTATGGAGTGCCTCAACTCTGTATTCAAGCCAAAAAATGACTGAATATAAAAGCATGAGTTAAAATACTGTAATTCATGATTCATAGCACTCCATGTATGCAATAGGTTTCAAAGTTCACATGTATATTACTCACATTTATCTAGGAAATTTGAAGGCAACATTTTCTTGATTATTTTCTGCTTATCAACAAATAGCGCTCAGACTATTTTATCTTGGAATCTTTTTTTAGAAGGAGTCCAGATAGAGCCTATTAAGTCTGTGATGATTCTTCACAGTTTGGGGGCAGACAGTATTAAAAAAATAAAAAAAGAAAGGCAATAAATCATTAAAAGGTGCATTGAATTTGTACTGCCTTTTGTTGCATATCTGTCCAGTGACTGTCACAACAGTGCTTCTTGTGAGCTCAGAAACTCGGTAAATTGCAATAATATAAAAGTAAGCATGAAAAATAAAAAGCACCCACCTAAATTTCTAACAGGTATGCTCAACTGTTATTTATTCAATGCTTTTTTCTAATACAGTAATGACATTAAACACCAAGAAACACTTAAGCTACTCTGCTTCTAAATTAAATTGCAGAATTCATCAGAAACATGAACTTGGCTTTAAATATCTTGAACCTTGTTTAGCTGCATTAAAGCAATGTCAATACTCCAGGAAGATCAGAAAATTTTAAAGAAAAACATTTTTACAAGTGTGTGGTCTCTAGAACAACAAACGCAGCGCTCTGTTTTATTTGGAAGCTTAAATCAATATTACTCATATACCTGGTTAGACATTTATCTATCTTGAAAATAGAATCCTACCAGTGAGTAGTAAGTGGGAAGAGGAAGACTGTAGACACGACAGCTGTTATTCAAACTTCTCAGTATCTTCTTGCATGCATAAATTAATTGTTGTTTACAAATAACTTTCAGATATTATTCATAGGTCTCGTTAACGTCGATTGTAAAATCTATCCAAAAGCATAGAAGAACAGTTTGATATGCTATAAATGCTTCATGATACCAAGTACTCATGGCATTTACATCTGCACTTGAAAATCTACATCTATTTTGTAACCTGGTGGCAAGAATGAAAAAGGCACAAACAGCACCAGCATGAAACTTTTTCAACCACAATTTTTGTCATTCACTGGTAAAATTTTAAAAATCCCCCAAAGCCAGTACAAATGATTGCCAATGCTCTTCTCTACTTTAGCTCTCAGACTGCAACAAATTTTTAAAGCAAGGTAGGGTAAAAACATTTGGGAGAAAAGAAACTAAAAAAATTCCTTTTGTACTTTATCATGGCTCAGTTGTATAGGTTCCCAAGAACAGAAACTTTTCATACTTGTTTGAAAACCAGCAAATTTAGGTCTCAGCCTATCTTTTTTATAGCTGACTTGTATATTATTTTGTAACAAAGAGACCTATCAGCTGTATTGGACTGTTTATTGCTTTGACAACTTGATTTTGACTTTTTCTACATGATTTGCCAAGATTAGCTTTTATTTACAGGGTTTTATGCTCTAAGATGAGGTGAAAGTAAAAACAGCAAATATATCTTTTTCCCTGACATCTCCAATAATTTTACCTGGTCAAATATTTGGATACATAGAGCTGCAGTAAAAATGCATGATTAGTACACTCCCCTGTGGATTATGAACAGAAAGCATGTGTTGGGCTTACACACAGACGGTGATTTACTCACAGTCACATATGAAGGTATTTGCTCTGTCTCTCCCGTGTCTTTAGTGCCCTTTTCTCATTAAAGAAGACAGATACCAACAGATAATGAAACGAGTCTGTTCTGCAAAATGCAGATCTGGCTTTTGAAACAAACATACTGACTGAAGTACTAGAAGATAATTTTCAAAGATGATCCTGCAAGAGAAAAATATGCTGTTTATTTGTGACAATTGCTACATAAAATATCACAGTGATGGATTTTGTAGTGTCAGATAACAGTATTAGCAGAAATAATTCTGTCATCTATTTTCAGATAATGAGTTTGAAGTTCCATGCATGGCATAAAATAATAATAGCTGTATAACTATCTGCATGAAGTAATTTTAACACAGACTTAATAGAAACTCCAGATTCTGTAAAAATACACAGTTTAAATTCAGAGTTAAAAACCAAAATGACTACACAATAACTATTCAATTCACCCAATCCTATAACAGTGTAAATTTCAAATTTTCATGATGAATTTTGTTATTTTAAAACACATATGTCAAAATGATCTTTTGCATCATGTCCCTGTTCATTGCAAAACTGCTCACTCTCACTTAGCACACAACAAATGGAATAACATAGTAATTCGAATAAATGCACCTCTTCCTGAAATGTCTTTTAATGAGTTTAATCAAATTCATGGATTTACATTGGTCTTATGAGCTTTCCAGTTTGGCACACGGCTGAGAGGTTTCTGCAAAAAGCCTGTGGGATGCAGGAGGGGATGCGAGTGCCTCAGTAGATGGCACCCTTCTCTCTGTCTCAGGGAAGGAACCAGCACTCAGCCCCTCTGCTGCTGCCCATCAGCTCTAGCAAAGAAAAAAGCCAGAAAACCACATAAACAAGGCTATTATGACTTTTCAGTGAAAGGTGTTGCTGGTGCTGATGCCGAAGGCATGTCCTGCACTTGATGTACAAGCAATGTGAGAAATCCCAACAAGGCCCGTGAAGAGCCAGTGGAGATCAACCAGAGTGACTACTCAGCATCCAGGGTATTAATCACAAGGATCAGCCCGTGTTAGAGGTATCTTTGGGACAGAAAGTGGTCTAATTATGGCTATACAGCATGCAGCACACAGCTTATACTGCAACCAAGGTTTAGTCCTTACTCAGTTATACCTCTCTACTCTATAAAGGCTACTCAGTAGTTGTTCGCTGCCCCTCACTAAATTATTGAGAGCTAAGGCTTACTAATGTTCAAAGAGAGTCTTCTACTAATCACTGGATTACCAAAGATTTGAAATGAGAATCTCTTTAAGCAAAGACATATTTAGAAGTAAAATAGATGTGCAATTTGTTATCATTTGTTTCTGTTAGTTTTACTGCACTCTTCTTGTACCAGTCACAGATTTTTTATCTGAGGCACTGCATAGCTAATGTCTTCCTGACAGAGGTATATAAAATAATCAATAGTTTGTGATCATCTGGTTTTAGTAATAAGTGCCACAACAGTTTATATGTAAGGCAAGCATATTTTCAAACTAAAAAAGAAGCACTTTTGGGGCAGTATTTTCTACAGTCATGAAATGTCTCAAGTGCTCTGTATTCTGGCTTCTTTCTTTGATCTGTCTGCCTGGGTCAGAAAAGCTTCAACTGGAGCAGATCAAAGAAAGCCTGAGCAATGCCTCTTCCTCCTGAACTTCTCCCTCCTTCATTTCCCTCTGCTCTATGGTATTGGAAATCACATTTTAAAAAAAAGGGCGATATATATCCCTCTCCCACAGGCCACATCTCCTCCAAACTCAAGCACAGAATTTTTTGTTTTGGTCAGGCAGGACCACCAGACCACGGGGTTCATTGGCACTGCAGGGCTGGCACTCAGCAGATTATGCTGGGCTTTGGACACTGAGTGCCCCAGAACATGGGGGCTCCCTGCTCTCACAGTTCTGCATCATTAACAGGGCAAAGCCACTGAGCTGGGCAGGGTCACTCACAGGCAGAGGATTCGCTGTATGGAGTGGTCAGAGTGAAACAAGAATACAGCAAATGTGCAATATCTGTTCCAAGATCCACCTGACAGGAACACTGGGCAAAAAGAAGGAATGGGGGGAGGGGCATGTGTCATCAGAAAACACAAAACCAAAAAACAACAACAACAAAAACACACCAAAAAAAGTATGTATATGAAAATGGGAAACATGACATTTTAAGCAATTTAAAGTGCTCGAATATCAGATCAACTTAAAAACTTAGCACTGTATCTGTGGAATAGACTGTTGTGTCTGGTTATTCTACAAAAAAGAAAAAAAAAAATTACAAAATACTCTGAATTTTTCCAGTGAAACAGCAAGTAACAGTAAAGGATTTTTCATGTAAACATTCCAGCAGAAATCACGTCAAATATACTTTGGAAAGGATAGAGGAATACAAAAATGTTTAAGCAAAAGAAATTATATTTAAATTATTGTTGCAATAAAAGGTCTAGAAGACAACAGACTTGCTGAAAAATATATTTTCTAGAACATATTTTAAATAATATTTTCAAATATAACAAGAGTAATGCTGACATATTTTTATATTTTCTATTCTAACTGCTAAATAAAATAGAAGTCTATTTAAATTTTAAAAAAGCGCAATTCTGTCAGGGTGCTTCAGATCTGTGAAAACCATAGAAAATTTTTGTAATATAACTTTAAAATGGCTTTGCAGCAGTCAGCTATCTGATAGCTTGACTGCTGGTGATAGATACCAGGTATCTCTCGCTGGCAATTCCCCAGCTTCAAGGGAGCACCAATGTGAGATGGCAACACAGGGCAGATGAGACTGCTGGGCCAGCAGTGAAGCAGTTAATGGTGACAGGGGAATTGCCTGAAGGATTGGGAACTGTTAAAGCGTTTGCCACAACTTTAGAGAGGAGAATGCAAAGAAATGGATATTTCTTTAGCTCTACCAGTGTTGAAGGCAGGCTTTCTTTACATTGGAAATTAGTTTCATTTCTGTGCATTGTTTTAAAAATGTCCTTCAATAGCAATGTAAAGAATATTTATAAGCAATACTTCATATGTATAAATTATGCAAAACACTGATTTAAATTTACTTTTACATTAAATTTCAAATTTCAGAACACATACACATTTTAGGAATCCTCCCAGTGCTATGCCTGAGTGAAGTCACTGAATCAAAGTTTGCTCCTCTTTGTACTGGTGTAAATCCTGGGAAGTTCCATTGTAGTCAAAACCACAATTTGGTTCACCCTACCTCAGCCATTTGCCCTAAACAGATATTGTGAGATTAAACCTCATTAAGCTTGTAACTTTTAAATAACTGCCAGGAAGATACAAATTGCAAGTATAGGAATGAAATTGCATACTTCATAGCAATATATAAGCTATTCCCAGATGTTTCCTTTCTAAAAATTATGTGGGTATCTCTGGCCTAGGAGGCTTAGACTTATTTGGATATCAGCAGATCAGATGGGTGGTACTTGGGCTGCTATTGTTAATTTTTGATAAGCTGATAATTTATCCTCATCTTTTACTAAACAACATTATGCTAGTTCCAACTTCCCTTTGTATGCAAGAGATGGAGAATATAGGGTGTTTCCATACATGATCTGAAATATAGAAAAGCATATTCTGTACTAGAGTATATCCAAAAGATGAGGTGGGTGAAATACTTGAAAATACTGAGGACTGTACCTACATAAGGGAACCCAGGCTCACTTCTACTGCACAAATTCCTGGTTTATAGGAACTTTTTTTCTAAGATTTATTCCTTCTCTGTAGGAGCTATCTAAAGTGCATAAACTTCAGTGTTTCATAAAATAAATTTAGAAAACAACATTTCCATCTATGGAAAGTGTACCACTGATGTGAAATTTCATTTCAATGTAAGAAATAATATTTAAATCAAGATATGATTGATTTATTTTTACTCTGAGTAAAACCTCAGAGTAAAGAGTAAGAGAGAAAAAGAATGCTCCATAATGATCACATTAAAATATTTCCACTGAAATAATTTTTTCACAAGTCTCTTTTTCATTTATTTCAAATCCTGAACACCAATCTTACTGCTCCACTTGATTCTTAAAGAATTATTCCTTCTGTTCTGATGATACTGTTTAAAGGCCTCAAGATGATTTTGCTTATCATCAGCATTAATGGCCTAAGCATGATAGAGAAATGGTAGATGTCTCAATACCCTTATATTGGATATGCAAACTGAATAGTAGAGAATATTCCTTACAAACATTGACTTTGAATTTATATGCAGACAATTGGAAATTAAGAGATAAATCATTATTTTGTTGTTATTTTTACTTTAAAACTCCTTTTATAACTCCACAAATATCTGTTTCAGAGGCACTGTGCTTATTGCACCAAGCACAGTCTTTAAAACTCCACAAATATCTGTTTCAGAGGCACTGTGCTTATTGCACCAAGCAGCCAGCATGTGAAATACTTGAACATCATGGAGAATAAGGATGTGATCCAGAACTCCTCATCCTGATCCATAGCTGGGCACCTTCTTGCTCATTTGATTTCATCAGTTCTGCAATTTTAGATCTCTAGTGGCCCAAGCTCACCAGGAAATTGTCATAATAACCACCAGACAACTGATATGAAGGCTTGAATCATCTCCTTTTTGGGACAGCTGGCAAACCAGTTCTGCCCCTCTGTAAGTGCCCTTACCACTTACCTGAAGCTATCAAAGGGGTTTGGGTACCTTCCTCTTGCTTATGGTGGTTCTGTTTTCTAAATTTAAATGATTGACAAGTAAAGACATGAAATAACTTCCAGAAGCTGAATTGCAAGCCACATTTTGGGGATGTTCCATTTTCTGGCTCCAGCACTGCTTTAAACTGCATGCTTTGAGCCATTACGACTATAAAGAGATCCTTTCATGGATTTGGAATAAGGAACCTGCCTCTCACACTTTTGAGCAGCTCAAGTTTTATATACAGCATGGTGACACTGCTCCCTCAGAAGTGGAATCATGAGCTCTTTCCCAGATACATACCAGCTAAAGCTCCAGGGGACCTCTGTGCCTCTTCAGGGAATGAATCCTTAAATGAGAGGACCTGAGAATGCACTTGTGAAGTCTGCATTTGTTTTCTGAGAAGGAAACCTCAGAGATGATTTTTGCAGTTCCTCCGGGCTGGTGACTGGTGTGTCACCAGGCAATTAAAGTCTTTTATTCTCACATGTTAAAGTAATTGGTATAGTTCAACAGTTTCACAACAATGCAGACACTTAGATCCCAGAATGCAGAGTCTGAGAAGCTTCAGCTCAGGCTGTTTCCCTTTGGGCTTCATGTTTTGTCTGCTGTCTGACAGAGAGAGGCAAGTAGGATCTTGCATCCTTTCCAGCTCCAGCTACTCGTGAACGCAGAGTACCTTTGATTCCCAGTGTGGGTCTACTGCTGCCATTGTGTATTATACAATAAACTGTTTACATAAGAGCCTTTTGTTACAGGTTTTAAATCTCAGGCTGCCAGTGTGAGGCAGAGGCTGCCAGCTGGCAGACACAGAGGTGCTTGTGCTCCAACTGTTGGAGGTAATTAACAGCCCAAACTGTCAGAAGGTGACAGCCGGCAGAAAGTTCCTGCCCTGGGGTCACAGCTGTATTCCAGCAACTTGCTTCTTGATTTACCAGTAAAACTAATAACCTAAATAATATTGGTATTAAATTATCAAACAAGGAGGACTGAGCCCAAGTTATATTTTCTACCCTCAAATTAACTGACAAAGAAAATTAGCATCAATATCTTGAAGCAAATAAGTAAGATAAATTACTTTGAAGGGGAAAAAAATAGAAACGGTATTCCACTGAAATGTGGCGGACATAAATATTAGGATGGTTGCAGACTATAAAGTGGTTGGTTTTAAATTTTCCTGAAAGTGTAGAAAATTAAACTAATATTTAGCATTAATAATCTGGGCAATGATTATCAGCCACAAACTTTTAATGAGTGTGTCCTTTGTTTTTATGCCATCCTACAGCTACTCTGTACTGTAAGGTGTATAAATTGGCTTGTGGAAAACTAAAATGGTTGAAGCTAGCTGAACGTTTGGCTCGGTATTAATTTGCAATACAAAAAATGCAAATTCTTCTGCAGTAAATTGGCTCCTACATCAGTTTATTTTCTGAACTTTTAAGATATTTTCCTGTATCCTTGAATGACAGCCATAAAAGTAATACAGTGATGTTTTCCTACAGTACCTTCACACATGCACATTTGAGAACTAAGTTCTAGTTGTGCTGTTGCTTTCTACCCAAACTCTGACATGTGAATAGCAATGAATTAGGCTCTTCCTGTTTATAAAGTGCTTTGGTATGCAAGAAAAGTAAGTAATACTAATAAGTAAAGTTTCCAAAATCCTTATAATTCTAAGTAGTAACAGTAAATCAGAAACAAGTAGAAACTTCAGAAGCAAGCAGAAATGCTCAAAGACAACACCCATTAGAATAGGCAAAAAAACAAGTTAAGCACTGCTTTAGTTTGCTGTTTTATGTGTCTAAAGTGTGAGTCTCTCGTGGTTTGGAGCCTTGCCTCCTTCACTATACAGACTGGAAGGCACAACAGTTCCCTCTTTCCTGGTGTGGGTTTCCTGGTGCAACTCAGGTCATGCTCCAGTGTAAGGTTCAGGCCATTGCTGTGCTCACATCTCAGCCCAGGGATGGGGATGGGCATCCAGACCCCATCACTCAAGGTATCTATAGAAATCTCAAGGACATGTTCTCCAGTCTACCAAACTGAACTGCTCCATGGACAGGTGTCCATCCTGAAAGCAAAAGTTTCCTGAGAAAAGATCCACACTTCTCTTAAGATGGGAAATGGGAAGGGATTTTATGACATTTCCTGAAAATAATATAAGCAATCTAAATAGCAGACATTTTTCACATTTATGTTCTTCACCTTCATCTCTCCTTTTCCCTCCATTCTCATGCACCTTCTGGTAATGCCTCCATAGAGAGAAGACATCACTGAATCTTACAGAACCTCTTAGAATCAAATTCCTTGATATTACTCTTATCCTAAATTTGCTTTTTTTACATGCTGCAATCATGACTCATTTTCAGTACTGCCCTGGGCCTTGGAAAGATGACTTCAGAACTGGCCCTCATGGATGGATTTTGCACAGAGGTTCTGAACAGGTGGCTTCTCTCCTCAAAAATAAATTTTCTAAGCAATAAACTAGCCTGGTAGTCAACAGGGATGGAAAGCCCACAGTACTGTTAACAGTGTTAGATAATGCCACGATGGACAAAATGTTTAATACTCTTTTGATTCATGATTCATAAAAAAAAAAAAAAAAAGTGATCTGAGATTAAAAATTGTAATGTAGCATTGAAAGCAACAAGGTTAAACTACAGTCTGCAGTGAGTTACATAGAACTTCACAAACATATCTAAAGGAGAAAAAAATCTTAGAATCATTAGAAATCATCAGAAACTAGAGAACCTGCAGAGGTCAAGGTTCTGGAGATGTCTGACTTTAGACAGTTGAAAAACTAAAAAAACACCTATATCTAAGTACTTAAAAGGTTGACCAGTGAAAAGTAGCAGCCAAAAAAAAATGTACTGTATCTTGACTTATTAAAAAGTCAGTGCTGTTTTGCATAAATATTAACCTCATTGGAGAAAAACCCAACTAACCAGGAGAAGAACTTCTTTCCTTTCACCTCTGTAACAAGGGTGCAGAAGACAGTGGGAAACACTGTGCTGAAAGGTTATATCAACTAGAGTTCTTCTGAAATCTCTCTGTAGCCTGGTACTGTGCAGTCATTTCATTAATGCTCTGGGCAGTACAACAGGCAGTAAGTTTATTAAATTCTTATATGATAGCAAGCTGGGAGGAGTGCAAGCATTTTTGAGGACAAGGTTAGAATTCAAAATAAGGAAGACAAATGGGAGAAAGAACCTATAATAAATAGAAAGCGATTCAATCAAGACAAATAAAATATTTAAGTAGGAACAATCAGCTACACAAATACTCTCTGAGAAATGTCTTGCCCAGATAGCAGTCCTACAGAAAAGGATCTGGTTGTTATAGTGCATCACATGAGTCATGGGTGTCTTGACACTTCAATAAAGAAAATATCACAATGGGAAGCATAAACACAAGAGCTGTACCTATAGCACCAAGTTTTTCAATTGCTCTGTCAAAAGTGGACAGAGTTCAAGAGGTTATCAGACATCAAGTAAATGTGGATTTCAAGGTACAAGAGCTAAAATTCAACAATTTTAGGGGGGAAAAACAAGACTAAGAAGATGTGATATAATTATGTAAATGATTACTACAAAGAATAAATTACTCCCCACGTCTGTCATAGAAAGGAAAATAATTTGATTGATTTGCAGAAGCAAGAGTATTTAGTTTAGAACTTTCCTGCTGTTATATCTATGTAAGAGTACTGGAGTAGATAGTGGAATAGATTACATCAGGAGGTTGTGGGATCTCTGTTTCTGGAATTTTTAAAGAATAGACCAGGCCAGCGTCTGTCAGGAATGTTTTAGTTCCAGTTTATTTTTAGAAGTGCTTTGGAGACCAGAATACATCTAAGCATCTCTCTGAGACTCACTTTTTATGAAAATGTGTCTGCTAACTGAAGAGTTCAATACATAGAGTAAATATGTGAGATGCACCATTTACTATGCATATTTCAAATCAAAACAAGAAGTCATGTGAATTCCCACTGGAATGGAAAGAACTGTGTAAGAGTAAATTATCTCAGTCCTGGATTATGAAAAGAGATTGCTCATCCAAAGACCTTGAATTCTGTACAATGTGGAAAAGCCAGCCAGAACAAATTTATAGGGCCAAGTTGTAATCCCATCATAGTCAGCAGCAAAGCCCTCAGTGATTTCAGAGGGACCAAGACTTGGATAACCTTTTTTTATTTTTAAGATCTGGCATTACATAATGCCACAAGCCCACTGTATATGTACATATGGTATGTGTATATGCAAACATTTCATACTGATGTTTTGTTGTCAGATTGTCATTTGGTGGAATTCAGTGTGGTCAGTTTAACAAACCAAAATGCCAAGTCAGGTAAATCTATCGGCAAGAAAAATTTATGAAGAAGTTTGAATCTGGATTCCCTATTGCCTTTATGTCTTTACAAAGTCTTATAAATGAGGAAATAGCACCAAAGATCTATTAGTAATAGTTATTTCCTAATTGCAGTGGGAAGCATCCTGCATGTTTAAATAAATATTGTTAACTCTGACCTCTTGGTTTGCCAGGACTGATAAGACAATTGTTTGACCTATATGAAGCACATACAGTACGCATGGACTGAAAGCAGCAGGAAAACAGGAAACAATAAATCAGAAATTAGAGCACTGATTGTTATAGCTAATTACATCAGACTTCTGCTTAATTTCTCACTCTGTCATTCTAACCTGATTTTCTTGCCAACAGACTTTGTAAATTGCTGGTGTCACGTACATACAGCATATAATAATCTTTAGTTACTGTGACTGACAAATGAATGAGAAGAAGAACATAGTTTATTATGGAAGAATGAACAGTGACACACACCAGATACCTGCTCAGATGCTTTTTTAATTCACTTACCTAGATATGCTGCATGATACACTTTGCCAGGACCACAGGTTTGGCATCACAACCTCATAACTGAATTTGTGTCATGGTTTGATAATGCTGGACAAAGAAGGAAAAATAAAAGGAGAAAAATGGCACAGATTGATCTCCACAACAAGAGAGATAAAGTGCTAACCAGAAAAGTTAAATCAATTCCGAAAATAATATGCTTAGAATTAGGCATATTAATCAGCATGTTTATTCTTGATGTTATTTTCCTCATAATACACATCAGATAGCTTGGTGTCTTTGTTATTGCGTCTTTCTACATTACTCAACTTTCAAACTGTGATATCTTTCTTTGTCCTCTTTCACCACTGCCATCAGGATCTTCAGCTGTCTTAAATTGACACAGACATTTTACTGTAGCTAGAAATATTTGGTAGAACATAAACAATTAATTTGTAGGTATCTAAATTACAATTTTGCCCTTCTGTTCCAAGTAAAAAGTGATTAGCATGCTTATTAATGCACTGTCTTTCTGTGAGATGCTTCCCTTTGGACCAGCAGCTTGCTGACATTCTTTTGAGAAGTCAGGCCATGCTGCATCACAGGTAGTTGTTGATAGGGAGAGATGCGCTTTCACTTTCCTCCACATCTCTTGGACTCCCATCAGCATGAACTCAAGGTGAGTAGAGCCAAACAGACACACTGGAGAAGTACCAGTGATGCCGGAATGATTTTTGTCTTTTCTTTTATATACCTTTTACACAGTTCTCTGTATCCACAAGTATTAGCAGTGTGCATACTTGCAACCTTTTACTTAGTTTAGTGCTTAGTGTTTTGTAAGTGTTCTGCAGGCCTGAGACTGAACACTCCAGAACTGCAGAGCCAGGGAGACCAAACATTCCTACTATCTCAGGAACCCAAGGTCTCCTGACAGGAGGATTCTACAAACTAGGGGCTAGCCCACCCCAACCTCATTATTGGGTCCCCTTGTTAGATATGCTGATGTGTAAAGTCTATAACTGGCGTGTGTGATTGATGGGGGGTGTGCATTTTGCCATGCTGTCACCTGGGTGAAGTGGATGCATCAAACAGGATCCTGATTAAAATACTGAGGTAAAGACCCCAACCCCTTTAACCGTGTCTAGCTTCATTTTCCTAACACCAGGAAAAAGGCATCATCAGAAAGATTAACATTATACCATCATTGCCTTTAACAGTCTTTGTCTTGTGTATTATGTATTCTGAAAGTATCCATATGATTTAGAAAAGCAATATCTGGTAAAAAAAAAGGAAAGAACTCATGGCCAATGTAATGTTTTATTCATGTGGTGCACCCATATATCATATTCCTTAATGTTATTTCAAGTATTACAAATTATTTTCTCCACAACTGTTGTCATGTCTGCTTCATCCTATTCCTTTGGGATTTTTTATTTGTAACTTTGTAAGGGTCAAGGCCTAGAAATCAAGCAAAAAACCAACATACTGATGTTTTTAGCTATACATCTGCAGAGCTCTTCCATTCTCTTCCCAGAGGGCCATCTCATCACCTCAACTGACTGCCATGGTGCAAGTAGTTAATATTAGATTGCACTGCTTGTCAGTTTGTAGGATTTTCTAAGTGTTCTCTAATCCCCTCTCTAGGAATGGTAAAATTGCCCTTCCTCACAAATTTCCTGCACACCAGCAATGGCATTGTGGTCCTTTAGTGCTCTCCTTAGGAGTCCGTTTCTGGACAAATATACATTCATTATTCATTATGGACATTATGTGTTTCTATATGCAATTAAAGATTTAAATTTTCAAGTTGGCCTTTGCGCATTATTAAGTTATGATATTTTACAATCCACAAATCTTTGTTCTTCTAAAGCATAATGCATTTGTTTAGCCATTTCTGCCTATCTTCTAAATTAACACTGGAAATTACTCTTTTTTAGAGCTGCTCTGTCTCTTTGCCTCATTTTTACTTTTTGAATTGATGGGTTGATGGGCTTATTTGAAGCTGAAAATAAAAAACAAATCTTATGTTCTAATTACTCACAGAGAAAAAGGTAGTCCAATGTGAGAGTAAGTATAGTATATTTAATAGGCATTAAAACTTTCTGGTGAGACTTTTGCTTTACCTATAAGGTAAACCTTAGGCAACTGGCTTTCTACAGCAACAAGATTGTGGCTTTATCAGTACAGAAAAAAGCAAGTACACTGCATGACAATGCAGCTTTCTGTTAGTTGTGGTGGACCACATTAAAATATTTTATATTGTTGGGGGAGCCAGGTGAGTCAGGGATGCCCCCTGGTCTTTCAGCAGTGCAAGCTCCAAGCCAGGAAGCTGCTCCAGACAGCATTACAAAAACCTTAGGAGATACTAACAGTGCAGAAGAAGCCCTGTAAAAATTCCAGTTACTTTCTGATTTCCCTCATGTTATCTTGTTGAATTCCTGGCCTTGTTTTGGAGAAAGCCAGTTCATCCATCTCCATATAGAAGACAAGCACAGTCATGTTTGTAGCATTGTTATCAAAGAGTAATGCATGGATAAAGCAAACAAACAAACCCTAATCCAAAGCTATTTTAACTGCAGCATTAGAGCTGGGAAACCTGCTGATTACCTCTTGTTATGCATGACAGCTAATGGGACTAATGGTATATTTGAAGCATATTCTTAAAACTATGTGATACAGCCATGCTTTTTTTACAAATGAGTGAGTCCATATCCCCTCTCCATTGGCTCTGTTGTGACCTAGTTGAAGATTTAAGTACAGCAAAATCCTGCTCCATAGTCTGACATGGAAGGAAGATAGAGAGCGATCAAACTTTGAAGAAATAGAACATTTTCTTGTAATGAAGATCTGCATAGAGTAGCCTAAGAGATAAATAGTGGGGACAGCAATTCCACAGAAATGCAAACATCACAATTGTACATTATCTTTCTCTATAATAAAATAATCCTGTAGCACACAGCAGGAATGTAGTTTCCCGTTTGTCCTCATAATCAGTAAATACAGTTTTCTCTTGGATCTTATATAATAACATCTCAGTAGTTTTTCAAAACTAAAAAAATTAATGAAAACTGAGGAATTCATATGTTTTCTGTATTTTTCAGTTTATAGTGTGTTAAATCCCACCTGTTTTCCTCTTACTATAGATTTTGACCTTTAACACAAAAAAATCTGCAGTGTGCCCCTCTGCATCAGACTCTGTACAGAAGTCCTGTAAGTAGACCACCCCTTCACAGGTAAGGAAAGCCATTAAACCCCGTGAATTTTCACAGTGGATAAGCCTAGGTTAATTTGAGCCAGGTGTTTGTCTATTACTGTGCATGGGAACACTTGCAGTGTCCCCTAGCCCTTTCTCCTGTGGTGGTCCAGCCTCAGTACTGGCTGGGCTCTAATCTAAACCATGTAGGAGTCCCAGCTGGTGCAGGACTTTGTAGACAGACTCTTGTTATGCTGTTTGTGTCACTTTGATGTATTCTTTTGCTTTACATATGAGTGCTTGTAGAAGTAGGAGGAAAACATGAAGAGCCATGTGCTAGAGTCAAGTTACAAATGTCAATCCCTTATTCAACTTTACAAAAACGAGCCCTTGGTTTTATGCAGAGGGAAGTGTCCTTATGAGCAATGCATAAGTTTAGGGGTAAATCTGTCCTCATTTGGTCCTCTGTTACTTGCTGAAGTGAGGCTGTTTGAACAGCAGTAATAGAGACCTGAATCTGTCCTATTAGTATTTATTTGCATGTAAGACATTTCGTTCCATTTATTTTAAAATCAAACAATTAAATGAGCATTAATGGCTAAGTAATTGGATGCTGAGTCAATGTGTATGGATGTGAGAAGCCCAAGTTATTGCACCATGATACAAGATGCTCATAAGATAAGATTAGTTATTTGATTTAAAATCACCATTATGTCAGCACACTTTACTAGACTGAAATAGTGAGAAAGGTAACTTTTGCTGCTAATCAGTGGCAAAATTGTGAATTGCCCCACATACCCCAAACCGGCGTAACTGAAAACATTTCTAATGTTAATCATGGCTAAAATATAGTGCTTGACTAAAAGGTGTTCTCACATGCCTTGCCCACAGGAGACACAATTATACATTGGCAAGATTGAAAATAATGGGCATAGCAAAATTTTTCATAAGGGTAAGATGAATCTACAAGGTCTGATTATCCTCTCACAGCACTACAGATTGGCAGCTAATAGAATCAGGCTTATTTTAAACATGTATAACTGAATTGGGCCCTGGGTAATCAGAAAGTTGGCATATCACAGACCAATTTTTCATTATGAATAACGCTGTGAAAATCCAGGGATACATCTGGAAACTCACATTGTAAGTCAGAAGAGAATCAGACCATGCCTGAAAAATTGTAATTAGACATAAACCAAAAGAAAAGACAATATTTTGAATCAACTGAAGCTGAGCTTGCTACATCTGTCAGATGCACAGCGAAAAGACTGCTTGGATCCCTTGGCATAGAAATGTATAATAGCCCTCTAGTCGTACTTGTCTTAAGAATGATTATGAAGATGTAATGCATACCATCAAGACTCATATTTTGAGCTAAGTTTGAGGCCATGCTAACATTAATATTGATAGTGCAGAACAGAATGGCTCAAAAGCACAAAGAGAACTATCTGTTATCACAAACTCAACCCAAGACTGTCAAAATGGTAAAACCTAACCACTAATATTTAAACACAAAGCTAGTAATAAAACAGTGAGTAACATTTCACCTAGGTCAATCCATGATGAAAGCTGCAATTGCCTCTAGACTGCTACATCTTTAGTCATCAAATTCAAATGTATAAAAATTTTTATAAACAATAGAAATCACAGATCAGATCAGACTCTGACTGCAAAGATTGATTTAGTCCCATTTTGAAAAAGTTCTGAGGACCTTTTTTTTCAGGAAATGTTTTAGGAAATTAATTATTTTATCTATATATTCTTGATTTTCTTATCATTCAAACTATTGCAAAGGAAAAAACAGTCTTTTCTACCTGATCTGAAATGTTAGTATCCAAAGAGATTTGTATTCCAAATTTATACCATCCCTTAAGTGAGATGCCTCATCCTGCCTTGAAGATAAGATTCCAGGCATTGCTCAGATACTTGGGTATAATTTATTGTAGCCACACAAAAGTCAGATCTAAATCCTTTTGTATCATGATGCCATGAAACAGCAGTTCAAAGTTCAAAGAGGGAGGCCGACAGATGCAATTAAGTTATCACTGTTGGGATAACTGTAACCCTTCCTGTGCTTTTAGTGCTTCTGGGATCCTTAAGATTGTGAAATGGTAAAAAAAAAAATTAAGAAAAAAGAACATTCTCCTCAACACTACCTATATTTTCATTGCATAAATCACAGCAGTTGGAATAAAATACATTCAGTGAATGACTTCCTGCCACTAAGGAAAAAAAATCCAAAATCTTGTTTCCTGATGACTACAAACTTCTCTTGACAAACCTCCAGTGCCAAATGTGGTTTCCATTTACTGTTTTGGGATTTATTTGTCTATGCCAAAGTTCAGGTGTGCCAGCTCTTTGTAATAAGCCATTTGGATGAAAGCTTGGCTAACTCAAAGGATTCTGATGTATTTTATTGCTGCCTTTTAAGATTATTGTTCAGAAATACCAACTCTAATTTTGAAATCAATTAGCCATGCAGTCTGATGAGGTGTTGGCCCAGCTCAGGTTCACACCCGCTGTCCACAGATTATTGTTAAGTTGAGTCAGGTCCTTAGAGCCGCTCTGCGCTGCCGGCATCTGGTGTACACATGTTTGATGTCCTCACAAAACGACGCTGATGGCTTAAATGGCAAGGCTCTAATGAAGAAAGCCTAGCAAGTTTGCTGCTGTTTGCCAGCAAAACACGACTTTTACAGGGCAGCGTAAAAGCCTTTTCCCCGCCTTGTTTAACTCTTCAATGTCAAAAGAATGTAAATCTTCCCTGGAGAGTGAAGATTCAACAAAGGGGACAAGAAGGGCACCTGAGGGTCCACTATAGGCATGCAGAAGGAAAATCCTGGCATCTTGCACCTTCCTGGCACCTGCATAGCCTGTACAGCCAAGCCACGAAGTGCAGAGGGGAGGGTGTCTACCTGCACTGGCCAATGAGTTCCGTGGAGGGAAAATTCAGCACAGCCAAAAGGAGAGGCACCCAAGCTTCTCCATGGAGAGGGAAGTGAATCATAGAGTATTAGAATGCTTTGGGCTGGAACAGACCTTAAAGATCATCTAGGTCCATCCCTTCTGCCATGGACAGGAATGACTTGCATTAGTCCAGGTGGCTGAAAATATCCAAAATGGTTTGCATTGGTTGTGCCATTACAAAATGTCTCGTGGTAATCCAAACAAAAGATGAGTGTATAATCTTATTTTCCATTACATCTTTGCATCTTAGGAAGTTTTTCCAGTTTTGTGCATGAGGTTTAAGAATACAACCTCAGAGGCATAAATACAAACTAGAAATATCCAACAAAAATAAAACTCATCAGCCTGTGTTCTTTAACACATATAAGTGAATTAAGTACTTGTTGCCTGAGATTTACTCCATCAAATTCACCTGGAAGAGCTGAATAACAACAATATGAACCATCCTTTACAAAGAGCTGTAGCAGGGATGTGTCATGAGTTATTTGTGATCTTTATTATGCTAGTCTACCTTGAATGATAGCTGCTAAACTGGCAATCTATTCATCTCATAGGAATTTACAAGTATTACATCATGGTTTCAGAGCTGGAACCATTTACTAAAATCAGCCTTTTGTTCAACCTGCAACATTTTGGAGAATATTAAGTACATGCAGACTGAATTTCATCTGCTTTTCCTTGTTTTTCAAAACCAAAAGCATTTTAATTTTTGCTTACATTAGCTGTCATGGTCATGTGATCATTTAGAACCATTGTCCTCTATGCTAAATAGAACAGGAAGTTACATACAAACAATTAATCTAGCTCAGAACAACCAGGTATGAAAAATCTAATTCTCTTTTGGTCAACAAAATGGACATGGCAGCAGTTAATTCATGCTCAATAGTTATGCTGAAGGAAAAATTACCTTCTCTAAAGTCCAGGCACGGCTGAACAGAATATCAATATTCAATATATGAATTAGATTCTTTTCACCTTCAATGTCCTCCTAATAAGAATGCTAAAAGGAGTGTATGTGACAAGAAGAAAATAGAGAAAAGGAAGGAAGGCCAGAAGAGTAAGAAGAGCTGGTCTGGAGGACAGTTTAGGGAGATGAGGCAATAATAATAACGGATAAGAATTTTCCTTTCCTTAAATCTTTGAAAATCAAGCATGTCAAAAATGTCATGGATACATTGGTTTGTATAGCCCAACAACCTACCCGCAACAGTGGTCATGTAGGGAAATAATAAACAAATACAGAACAATCTGATACAATTTCTCCACTTCTAGCCATCACTGAGCAGTTTCCTACATGTTTAAATGTCATTGATGGATCCATCTTCCATGAATTAGTTTAGTACTGTTGGACTCCAAATACTTTTGTATTTTACTTTCCATAGCACTCTGTGGCTAACAACTCTGTACCACAGTACGCCATGACCACGATTTAGTTATGCAGGGAGAGAAAAAAGGCCTTCTCTTGATGCTTGTGAATTCTTGTGTGAAGAAAAAAGTAAATAAAGATCTTGTATTCACCTCTTCTGCATACTTCTAGGTTTTTTTAATACCTCCTCTATACAGACCATTGTCCTTTTGGTCACCATTCTTGCAGTCATTTTTCCTTACTTTTAAGCCACCCTTATCAGCCTTTTTGTCTGGTTCTGTTTTATAATTGTGGCAATGCAATGAACAGACTCTGTACACCAGATTCCTTTTTAACATGGATCTCAACATTCTGGAAACCAGAGCCTGCAGATCAAAAGCCTGAAAAATCTTGCCTCCAGACTAGCCAGATCTGGCATCGCTCCGTATACCATAAACAAATAACTTTTCTTTAGCATCCTGGAAGGTATATTACGGGAAGTTCTGTTATCTAAAATCTCATAAATTTATAGAAGACTGAAGGGAAATGTGAAGTTCTGCCAAAATGCCACTTCTTTTAAATAATTAAATAACTTTCATTTGAGGCCAAAAAGAAAGGTGTATAAATGGAAGGAGTTTGGCTACTCCTGAGTCAACACTGGAATAGCTTAGTTCCAGTTCCTGTTGGATCTATCAAAAATTGGCCTTGTTAATTAAGTTTATTAAGATGTTTTGATATTTTATTACAAATATATCATATTTGACAGTAAATCCGTTTATCTTTCTGTTAGCCAGGTATGTGATAGGTAACACCTATCTGCCTATAACTGGAAGACTTATTGGTGCTTTGCAATAATATTAATGTCAGTAATGCAGGCCAAATTGCTGTGGTTGAAGCTGTTTAACATAATAAGTATTAGCTAATTACATAAGGCTTGAGGGTAAATGTTGGTAAAATTAAAGAAACCCATTATGATATCTCCTTAGAAGCATTTTTATAGTCTGACATCTGAAAACAATATTTAGTCTCCAACACACACCAGGGAGATGACCACCTGACTGCCTCTGTCATGAGTTATTGTTTGGATCATTAATGTTTGAGCTTGGTCTCTGAGCTTTAAATTATACCATGCACTGGGCAGATACTGTATTATGGGAATAAATACATATGTGTTTCAATGCATTCCAGTGAGGAAAAATTAAAATTCTCATCACAGGAAGGTTTTTATCAGTGAAAATGATTATTTTATAGTGAGTTACTGTTTGCTGGCTCCACATCACACAGCAGCACTGATCATGCCATTAAGAAAGACAGATTCTGTGACCATTGCCTATCTATGAGCTGTTCGTATTTGAATGGAGATGTGCCTGGGAGATGAAAGACAATTCCTTAAATTGTTCACCCCACACTCAGTGTTAATCCAGTTTCTGGATTGCCTGCAAGGTAAAAATAACAAAAAAAAGAAGACTAGACTTACTCTTACACCTCACTCTTGTTAATTCTGCCAGTCAGTAAAACGGGGTCTGCCATTTAGGTCATACCTCAGAGCAATCCTATTCTTGGCCGCATCAATATTTTATGGTTCGTTCTCTTCTGAGAATTCTGCTAGAGTGGGTTATTGTTTCCCTTGTTTCTACCTGACTTTTTGTCTACCTTCTTATTCATTCCTTACTTTTGTCCGGGATGTCTCAGGCACTACGCAGCCAGGTTTGATTTCTCAGCTTGTTGCATCACCACCAATTCTTTTCATGAGAAAAATTGTATTTTCAATTTGAATAATACTTTATTGATTTGGAGCTTGGTTTGGGGTTTTTTGGGCTTGGGTTTTTTTGGCTTTTTTTTTTTTTTGGCTGGTTGGTTGGTGGGTTGGTTGGTTTTTTGGGGGTTCTTTGAAACAGTGAATGAACTGAACAGATACCATCAGCATGCATCATTAAGTCTTCCTTAAGTGTTCTTATTGCTCTCTCTCATAACAGCTATTGCATTACTGAGTAACTTGGTAGAGGATAGTAAATAGTTTAATCTACAAACCATTACCTTTCTGAATTTTAGAACTGCTTTGTAAATAACTAATTCCACTCTAGCGAAATTCTACCTGACTTTGGCTATTTTGTGCAATCCTTTGAGACTTGTGTGGCCCAAGAGACAGGTTACTTCTATCTGAGTGGAATAATAAGATAAATACCAGGCAGTAAGCATTCAAAGGAGAAAAGTGTGTGAAAAATTAAAATGAAAATTTATTTAAGGCACACCCAATTTAAGCTTGACCTTGCTCACATTGTAATCATTTCCAATCCTTCAATGACGTCAACCCATACAAAGCTGAGCCTCATAAAAATAGAAAACATGAAGGTTATGTGGCAATACACTGACAAGTTTAAATACCACCTCTTTCATAGCAAATGGCCAACATAGGTGCAGAACTGCCTGCTAGTGGTGTGTACCTATGGAATTGAGAGAAAGAAAAGGCAAAACTCAACAAGCATAGAGCACAGGTCATGACACACACATTGAAAAGTCATAACCTTCAATATTAAGGCAACAATTCTGTCCTTAACTCTCTGTATGTTATGAACAACAGCAGCTTGAGTAAGGGACACTGTCACCATAAATTGAGAAGTCAGAGAGGGTTGCTTTTCTCCAACCGTAATGTTACATAAATGCTGTTTTGTTGTGCCTTTAATACAATAATGGACTAATTCCTCAGAAATCAAGGATATAAGTCATGTAAATGAAAACTTGTAAATTATGTCAGTAATCCATAACTCATACAACTGATTTGGAAACCAGAGCCTTATGGTTCAGAAAGAAGTAATTGCTTTATTAACTCCCATTTATCAGTATAAAACTGGCTAATTTAACTGACTGACTGATTTATATATTGATACTTTAAATTTAGCTCAACATCCTAATTTAATAAGGAGATCACATATGGATGTTTAAGCATATATTACTTTCTTGTTGGTTGATACTCTAAGCATGCCCTTATTAAGACAGATTATCTCCTTTCCCTTGTTCTTTTAAGAGAAGGACAAAACAAATTATATATGTCATTTATTCTACCTGACAGAAAGGCCATGTTTCCATATAACCCCCTCTCTAGTAATATATTGAATGCATGACTAACCACATCATTCATTCTCTTTTTAACATCCATGATGTCATAATCTTTTGCAACAGTAAGGGGTATATTCCTGCCTGCAGACCTTTGGAAATCACCACAGGGAGTCAGACTACTGAAGCACAGTCAAGCAATAAATCTACCAGGTACACTTGAAACAGAAGTTTGAAAGAAAAACTAATATGGATTTATACACCTCTGATTCTCCAGTAAGTGAGGTCTTGTGTACATTTAGCTGATCCTAAATTATATAGTAAGAACTCAAGAGTTCTCAATAGCTACCTTTAAATCATAAAATTGAGGCAGGGCCGTATTACTTATTTTAAGTAAAATTATTGATATTGCCAACTACAATAATATGCTTTTCAGGGAGAGACATGGGTTAGGAGCCTAATGAGCATAATTTTTAGGTATTGGTATTAAATAACTTGCAGCTGTGACAATTGTAAGTTATAATCCTTGTAAACAAGGTTACAGACAGTGTATGATGTACAGCCCTGACTCCATAATACACATGCTAGAAGTTTGAGCATTCAGTGTGTTTAACTTCCAACATCAATGCACATATGAAATGTGATACTACTAGGATAAGGCTATGTGTGCATTATCTCTGAGCCAGTTTGCATTCAAATAATTTGTTCAGATTTCTATTGATTACAAATCAGAGAACTGCCCAGAAAAATGTACATTTCACTATTTACATGAAGACTGAAAACATCAGTACTATGTGGGATTTTGATCACAGATTCAGCCAAATTCCAAATAATAGGTCTAATATCAAGTAACAATTTGTATTAAAATATGGCTTGAATTATCTCTTTCATATCTCGTACTATCATTCAACTAGCATTTTATTTTCCAGAACACATTTTAAAAATTGTGGATATTGGTCAGGAAATCAAAACATTTAGGTCTTTGTTCTAGTGATTTGAACTGAAGATTCTTATGGACTTCAAATCTTAATAGCAGATGATTAGAGCAATGTGAAAATTCTCTTCCTGAAGTCCAGCCAAGTTCTAAAAGGAAAGTTTCAGTTTATTTTGGAGCCTAAATTTTTTTAGCATAAACCAGAGTATGTGGTTTTGCTACTTAGAAATTACCAGAATGCTGTTTTGCAATACAGCGAATGTACCCCAATGCCCACACATAACAGGCCTGTCTCCATGGTGATCCCAGTTTCACATACTTGGACTTAATGAGTTTTACCTCTCTTGAAACTGGAATTAAACAGTACAATTCCATAAAAGAATTAAGCTTTCTTTCTTTGTCATTTCATGACTACAGAGACATCTGATCAAGATGAGGGAAAAGAAATTTCAGATCAGAGCACCAAAAGTGAAAATCACTGGGGTTTAAGTCCATGTGTGCTCCTTCATGTTTGCAGCCTCACAATGATAAAATCATGTAATGTAGCTGAATTCATTATCTATTATATTACATTACTCTTCCTCTTTCACTCTCCCCGTTTTATACAGCATTTATTATTCCTAGCCATATGGTACGCACGCAGTTCCCTTAACATATGCTGGGCAACCTTGTTTGGGGAATGTGAAAAATAAATGTCTGATTAGAACCAGAAAGCCACTAATGAAACAAAATGGTTATTATTCCATAGAAAATAATCTCTGAAATGACATCCCTAATATGCTTCTTGAAGGGTATTTCCTCAATAACAATAGGCTAATTGCTGAGAAAGATGGGTAATTGAGAAAGCTCAAAAATGTTCAAACGACTTAATGGTCAAGAAAACTAATGAAATTTTGGGTATGTTCTGAAGACAGCAGGAAGTTTTTGAGAGAAGCCTATAGTTTACCAGAAATACATTTTCTTTCTCTTTGAGCAGTTTATGTTGTCTCCACGAGCAAATGTACAGTGAAAGTAGAGTGCCATTCAACCAGAGGTAGAGTCTGTAACAGCACTGGCTTCAGACGAAACTGAAAGCTTACAAGGAAAATAATAGCTCTGCCTGATCCCATCGCATCAGCAAATGTCTCACTCACATTCAAGTGTTTTTCAATTCAGACTGGTTCTTCAGTCTCACAGCACTGTGGACTCATCTTGTATTTATCAGGAGAGAGCTGCTGCCAGCAGCTGAAATGTTTGTGGTTTTAGTGAGCGCACTTCAATGTAGCCCTTCATGTATTCACTCTCCAGAGTGGTGAACATTTTCTTCCCTTCTCTAGAAGAATTGTTTAAGGTCAAAACAAAACAATCTGTGTCAAATCTGATTTCCTGAATTACAATTTACAGTAAATAAATTTTGAAAAACAGAGATTTTAAATTTAAATTCCCAAAGACTGTGATGATTTGAAATGGAAGCTATAATTTTTCTTTTCTGTTAAAAATTCTTTTTCAAAAACTACACATTTTAACAGACTAAAAAAAAATTAATGAAATAACCATCTCTGAAAATTGGAGTTTTTAAAAAATTTACAGTTATTTTAAAAATAACAACACATGGACAAAATGTGGGTTTTTTTCACACCTCTATTACTTTAAAGCACATGGGGTTTTTCTCCAGTTTTATTCTAAAAATAGTCTCAAAATCCACCCATTAAAACTTTTTAATTGTTGAATCATTCTCTTTAATTAACAGAACACAGTGTTGCTACAATTAATAAAAAATCTGTCCAGGGGACTTCTGACTGTGTGTGCTCAACAGAATTTTCAGTTTGCTGTAGCTTACTTAAACTTGAAAGCAATGTTTAAAAACTAATGTGATGCCATTTGGAGGGACCTGGATGAACTTGATGATCACAAAATATTCTGAGCTGGAGGGAACTCACAGGATCTTTGAGTCCCACTCTTAGATGAATGTCTCCTGTGGGGAATACCCACAACCTTGGTTTTACTAGCACCAACCTGAAATACTGCATCAAGCTTTCTGGGACTCCAACATAAGAATGAGGATCTGTTGGAGAAAATCCAGAGGGTCACATAGATGGTCAAAGGAGCACCTGTCCTCTGTCAGCCGGGTGAGAGAATAGGGACTTCCTAGCCTGGAGAAGAGAAGGCTCCAGGAAGACCTCATTATGGCTTTTCAGTAATTATAAAACCTTTTAGCAAGGTCTGTTGAAATAGGACAGGAGATAATGGTTTTAAACTAAAAGAGGTTAGAGTCAGACAAAA
The DNA here is from genome assembly GCA_025920805.1 of Petroica traversi. NCBI lineage: Eukaryota > Metazoa > Chordata > Aves > Passeriformes > Petroicidae > Petroica > Petroica traversi. The sequence goes on from JAHLSL010000020.1 coordinate 78,677, forward strand.
TAAAATGGAACTAATTTTTGACAGCGAGAGTGGTTAAACACCCAAACATGTTTTGTTATCCAGAGAGGCTGTGGATGCTCCATCTCTGCAAACATTCAAGGTCAGGTTGGATGGGGCTCTAAGCAGCCTGATCTGGTTGAAAATGTCATTGCTTATTGCAGGAGGATTGGTTTAGAAGATATTGAAATGTGTCTTTCAACCCAAGTTATCCTAGGATTCTATGAATAACAGCTCTTGGACAAATGGAAACATTGCTAAATTAAACAAAAAGTTATTTTAATTTGATTTACAATGTTTTTGTAGATTACTATATTCTTCTATATATATTTTAAATAGAGAGATATATTTTCTCTCCAGTTTCACTAAATTCAAAATAGAAAGAAATTTGGTGGAAAAATCCCTTTTCTCAGAGAAAATATCTGGATGCTGAAGTTTTGTTCTGACAGATACTGCTTCAAGCTATAGTGGACACTTTAGAAAGTGTGAAAGAGCCATTTCTGTTAAGTCCATGATCCCATATGCTCTTATTATTTCTACAACCAAATAATGTCCTATACTTTCAAGGATGCCTGCAGTAATTCTCAGTGCAGAAGCAGGACCACATTTTCTCTTTCAATCCACATCCTGATTCTTTTTCCATTGAAATTAAACAAAGATGTCATTGGCTTCAGTGAGCTTTGGACGAGTCTTCAAAGGCATTTTAAACATAGGAATACTATATATACCAATTGGTTTACTGCATGAAAAACTGTACCTACTTAACTTGCAGAACTGAAGACATACATATGTTGTAGAAGAACAACCCAAGAGAAAAGAGAATCACAACTTTACAGTATTTGCTAGCAAAACATCAAGCACATGCAGAGAAGAAAGAGGATCCATTTGTTTAGGATCTGCCTTAGGACATTGAAGAGAAAAATTCAAGACTTTGCATTAATGAAGTCTTCCTATGTGATTATCTACTACTTCATCTGCTTCTGTTCTTCTGTAGGAAAGAACAATACTTCTGTATTCACAAAACCAAATGGATAAATATTTTTAAAACATGATATGTTCTAAATTTGTGTTACAAAAAGGGCTTAGGGTAGGATGTAAACACAGGTAAAAAGGTTATCTACCCACATGAGTCAGCTGGTACCTAATAAAACACTCTGGTACCAAAACTATCACAGGCCCACAGTCTGCACTGCCAATGCCAAAGCTCTGGAAGCCTTGTGTGGTTCTAGCTTCTGGGATCAGAAAACAATTGTGGTGAGGAAAAAGGGATCTTCCCAGCTCTTCTGAGAAGAAATGAGGCTGGAACCAGCTGTAAGGCCTAACACTAGTTCTCTTCTGATTTGTCTCTGGTCTTGGTCCTGAACATTCACTGCTGGTCTGAGCCAAGAGCATCACTGAGTTTCCTTAGCCAGGACAGGCCCCCTTCTGGGGGCTGATAAACTGAAAGTCCTACAAGTTTAGGGAGGAATTAAATGTAGAAGAACACCCTACCCACTAGGCAATAATAAACATGTACACCAACACCATCACCATATATGCCAGCACTATATCTACTTTGAAAAAAATTTGCTATGGCTGACTGAAGTATAACTGGTGTGAGTTAAATACATTCAAAAGATATCTCATCAGGCTCCCCAGAGAATTCAGTCACAGGGCCATTTGGATTGCCTAAAAATAGCTCACAAATAGCTATAGGCAAGAAGTGAAAGACAAATTGCACGCTTCAGCCAACCGAAGGGCAAGTCCTACCACAATCTTATACACTCAAGTAGCATAACTCCAGAAAACTTGAGCTTTCTGTATTCCACTGTGGTTGGAGAGTCTGAAAAGTTTGTTTTCATCTTCTGTTTAGTGAATAGTCAAAGCCAATTTAGTCTTAAAACTTATATTTTCATTCCACTCTCATGTACACAAGCTGTTCAAACATATATCTCCTTGTTACATCCTTATAGTGAATTATCTAAGTCTCTAGATACCATATTTTTTTGTTAAAATATTTTATGATCATGTTATAGAACTATTCATGTATTGTGTTATATACATTAACTTTGGATTCTTAATACAGAACCCAGGATGCACCATTTTTATTTTGGCATATGTTGACAGCATATTGATATTTTCACTAATTACAACAGCCTAGCCTGATGAGATTTCACGAATGCACATGGAGCAGTAATCAGCATTTACCAGAAAACAATGACTCACTAAAGGAAAAAATCAGCCAAGTGCACAGAATGTCCAGACAGTAAAGATTGCCCAGTTGTTTTCTTTCAGTGCCAGCACAATCAAAATTGGTTTATTTCTCATTTGGTCAATATCAACATAATTTATTAGCCTTGAAATTCACCAGCAAAAAACTAACTCATTCTCTAGAGAGACACTGGACAAAGAGTGCAACAAAAAAAGTGAATATCTAAAATAAAAAATTTTAAATAATTGGAGAAAGACCTCAAGCACAATCCTATTTTTCCCATGTTGCCCTTTTTTATATTTTATGGCAACTCTGACAGGCATGTAGGCTAGCATTTTTTCTCTCCATTCAAAGACCTCACTATCTTTTCCATATGAGTCAGCATTTCCAGTCATGGAACTGTCCTTGATGTACATCTTGATGGGAAAACTTATGTCTTTAAGATTCTGCAAGTCTGGCTCAGTTCCTCCATGAAGACCCAGTAGCTCTGGTGGGAGTCTCCTGTACTGTTGATGCTCCCCCTGCTGATAGCGTTCAATCAGGAAAATGCATTGCAAGGGTTTCAGGGAACAATGGAAAGAACAAACCACTTGGATTGGGTTAATACAAGAAATAGAAACAGTAGAGGAAATCAGAGAGAAGGAGGTGGGCAAAATCAGAGACAAAGGAAAGGGGCAAAACCTTCATTGGGCAAATGATCCAAGATCACCAAATCGCCCACATGGCCTAAACAATCTGCAATCAAAACCTGAACATTCTAAGAAGCAGAGTGGGAAGACTGCAAACCTGTGATGGGTTTGAAAGAATTTACAAGAACAAGAATTTCTTTGCAGCAGAAAAACTCATTTGGGGTATCAGACATCAGGATTACGGGCCAGGTAAGAGACTGAAACTGAGGGCCCAATATGTGTCCTAATGGTCAAGTTGGTGATCATTTCCATGATGATTATATTTTCTTCCTTTTTTTAAAATTTTTTAATTGAAATAAAAACCTCACCTATTCTGATAATGTCTATGTTCTCTGCTGAAAGTTGTGTCAAAATCATGCTGTCTTCCTCTTTTCAGTCTCCTCCCACCTCTCAATGAAGTTCCACTCTTGGACCGGATGAGTTCTTGAACCTTAAAATTCTTTCACTTAAATTAAAACTTTAAGAAGCCATCTTTAGTGTTTCACAAACCAGATGACATGACATAGTCCTCAGTTGCATGGATGTTTTGTGCTCCTGTCTCAAACACTGAGCAATTCATTTGCTTGCCAACAGAGAACTGCATCTGGGCGACAGATAAAGCCTGGTGTTGCTGTATTAAAATTGTCAACAGAGAGTGCAACACAATGTTTACTTCAGTTAAGCAAATCTACCCTGGGGATTTGGGTCTTATTCCCATCTTCGACATGAAGAACTGCGGACAAGTAAGCACCCCAAATTGTTTACAGCTGATTCTTTTCTCAATTGACAGGAAAAATCAAAGGCAGGATTTGTCAAGTAATTAATATTTATTTGAGGGGTAAATGACACCCTATTTCTCTCTACTGACAGTAAAGTAAATGTAAACACTATTAATTCAGATGCAGATATTTATTTCTATTGTTCCTTTAGCAGTAGGATCTGAATTTCAGAGGTGAACATTCCCGACCACAACTGAAGCCACTCTCAAGCACAACCAGACTCAATGCCTCTATGTTGCCCAGCACAAGGCAGCAACATTTCATTATCCCAAGGATTCAGAGGGCATTTGTTATTGCTATGAAAGGATAAGCACAGCAGAAGGCTCAACTTAGTTGACAGTGTGTGTTTTGGTAATTTCCTAATAAACCATATATAAATGCTATGGATTAACAGAATTGTTGCTGCCTATAAAATCAACATATTGCACTTTGCATGTGGTGCACTGGTGCACTTTCCTCAACACCATGCCTGTGCTCTGCAAGAAGTGTGATACAGAGCCTGTGTGACCAAATGCCTGTGTGGCATATGAATCCCTTCCAAAAAAGTCAGAGACGTTCCTTTTGTTTTTTCATAACTACTGATAGCCTTGCTGCTTTTCTCACTTTTTTTTTTCTTATGAATAATTAGATATATTAGCTATGACTGAAAACTTTACAAAAGGAAATCTTTTCAGTGAAAGTTGATGTACATCATGAGAAGAGGTCAGTTTTAATGAAGCTTCTTTAAAAATGGTCAAAATACAAGAGTTCCGTCACCAAAACTGCACTGGTCCTACCACAAGAGTATTCAGTTCAGATCTAGGAGATCCTTTTTAAATGCCTTGCTCTGAAACAGGGCAGGACAGAACAGTAATTTGAACCTGAGCCTTTCACATTCCAGCTAAATGCCCAAAAATTTCCTGCCAGCTCTAATCTATGTGGAAAGAGAGGAAGAGAGCACATTAACTATGTGTGGTTGCAATGAACAGTTTTATATATGGCAGTAAAACTGTGAGAGTCTTAGCTTAGACATACTTGACACAAACAGTCTAGTTTTGCAAAATATGACTTTAAGAAAAGGGAGAAAATATGGAGCTGTGTTGTTTTTACAGACCATTCAACAAATTTAGTCCTAAAAACCTTCGGTGAGAAAGGTAAAATCTGTCTTTTGCTGTCACAATACTCTGCTACCATCAATGAATTTTGTTTAGAATAATATGGCCTTAATGCCCCCATCTCCTGTAGAATTGCTCAGACTGGTAGTTGATTAGAGTGGAGAGAGGTGCCAGTATTATCTGTGTTAGTGCTCCAGAGGTCATCCTACACTAACAAGACCGCCCCAGTCAGGGATGACAGAATCCAGCTGTTGTGCCTTCAGCTGAATGAGAAGAATCCACTTAATGCCAGGGATGCATCTCAAAAGATTAACTATTCTAACTAGTTCCTTTCCACCTCTGAAAAAGTGTCTGGCTAGTCATTATTGTCCTCTTTTTAGCAGAGACCTGGGGTATACATGGAACCATTTACCTTTTTAACCTCCTGAACTGTAAGGCACCAAATGCACATTATTTTAAATGGATAAAACAAAGTTCTAACTTCACTGATATCTGCTTAGAGGTGAGCTCATGTAACAGAGGGTATCAGTCCATTTCAAAGAAATATGCATATGCACTTTTCAGATGTTAAAGCAGTGTACTAGATGTGCCATGCTCCCCTCTGCTTAGCAAGAGCTACTCCTGATCTGAAAGATAAGAGGAACACAACACAACCTCATTTACAGTCATTGCACCGCACTGCTACAATATACTCTGAAACTCTAACAAATATCCTTAGGTAGAGGCATGATATTTTTTAAAGGCTTTAATAAAAAAACTAGTGTTAAATATTTTAGCAAGTTTTTTTGGGGTTTATTTTTTTGTTTGGTTGGGTCTTTTTATAGCACGTCTTGGTAGCCTGAAACTTTTTCCCGACTAGCCCTTTCTCATATGTTGTTTCATGGGTTTTTTGTTTTGCTCTTTAAGAAGATTCAAGTCAACGTGGCTCTTGCTTCCAAGCTGCTCACGTGCTTGCATGTCAGCATCCGTGGGAATGTCATCTTGGCTCCGGGGCTACAGATTTATTGCTTGGCCAGCAGAGGGTACCAGAGTTTTCTAATGACTTCTCAGACCCGAAGGAAAAAACAATCCTGAGGTCAAAGCATTGTTTCCTTCCATTTCCCACCAAAGCTGATTGCTCTGGGCTGTATTTTGGTAAGGTGGTGGAGGTTTTTTGGTTCTTTTAGTTCTTCATTAGACAGGACTGATCTCCAGTTTTCTTGCATTCCAGTGATCCTGCCTAACAGAAAAGACATTTAAAGCTTATTTTATAGTTGAGCATGGTTTAACATGCAGAGGTTTTATTGACATTAGAGTTCTTCAAAAGTTTCAACATGCTTGGATTCTTTTAAATACTTGGCTTCTAGAGTGCTGAAAACGAGAAGATATTTTCCACACTCAAAAGAAAATTTGTGAATTCCATCAAAGGGAACTTGAAAATAAGAGAAAGGCCTCTGTTTTTCAGTAGGCATTATAATTTGTAAACTCATAGAAGCCCTATTCCAGATATAGATTCTATTTCTTTTTATCAGTATTTTGATTTTGCTGATAAAACTGATGCTTAAGATACTAACCCAGCATAAATTCCCTGATTTATTGCCTGGTGATAACAGCATTAGAATGATTGCAAAAAAAAAGATATTAATTCCCTTCAGCTCAATCCTGAAGTGGAATAAGCACATTAAAGGTGGTGGAAATTTCACCAGAAGCATTTCCCAAAGTTTTGAGGGTTTTCCCTGTCTGTTACATTAAAAATACAAATCTTCCCTACATTTTTTATACCAGAATTTACTTCAGTGGCTGAAATGATGACAATGCAAGAACCCAGGAAGTGAAATTTGAGCAAATCAGATGTGATTTCTTCTTCAGTTATTTGGAGATTTTAGTGACATAAGGGATCGTGCCATCATGTAGTCTTACTTCTTACATAACAGAAACCATGGAATTTCACCCTGTAATTCCTGTACTGTGTCCAATAAAAATATGGTTGAATTACAGCATAGTATTTAGAAAGGCATCTGGTCTTGATTTTAGGAGTCCGGGTGAAATGTTTGTTCCTAATGCTCAGGTCATTCTAAAATGGGATGGGCACCTAATTCACTTAGACTTTTAATATTTCAGTTCCCTCTTTGAAAAATGCTTGCTGTGATTGGTATGGAGCTATACCAACATACAATTAACTTATTGCCTAATGTTTCTTACAGTGATTTTTATACATAGGGAAAACAACATAGACCTACTGAAGAGCTTACTGTTTCTTTAGGTATTGTAAGAATTGTCACCTCTCATTTATCCTTTCCAAATGCATTTTTAATTAGAAGATATAATTAATAATTTCTTGAAGTGTAATAAGAGAAATTAAAATCTGAGTCAGAAAAACAGTGACATATATCCTTAACATTTATATATTAAAAATAATGATGAAAAAAAAGATTAACAGAAGACTCTAAACTTTGCCTCTGTCGTGCTGGTACTTTGGAAAACCTGAGTACCAAAGCTTTTCAGCTGTGTACCAGGCCAGGCAGTTTTGAGAACAGTATCTACATACTCAACTAGAAATTTATATACTGTGATTTCTCTTTCTTCATGTAGTTTCAAATGATGATTCTGCATCCTTTGGTCAAAATTCTCAAAGCACTTTCCAGAGCTGTAGTTGACCAATATGATATGTGATCAACAAAACATATCTATGAAAACAGTATCTTAAAACTGAGACTGGGAAAGGACAAGGTGATATGTCTAAAGGTCTAATACCCTTTCTTATCTGCATAATTCAGCTGAAGGGTTTCGTATTGAGAAGCATGTGTGCTACACAGTAATCTTTAAATTCTAGTCAGGTAGGGGAAAACCTACCCTTCTTACCATCCAGCTAGGGCAGTCATCAAGGTACTGTCATTATCAAGGGCCTCTTGTCTGTAGGTCCAAAGAACGGGACAGACATGAGAGGTTGCCATCAACTTTACCATTTAACTTACACTGGGTCAACAGTGTAACAAAAGAACACATCTTAAACAAGAAAAACCTGTAGCAACAGCCACTTGAAAGAAAAAAAATGTGAAAAGTCCATTTCTGTTGTATCTGATGTTGAGGAGAAGTTGCTGCTCAAGGGCTAACAAAGGCATCGTGGGAGGAATAGCATCTGCCTGCAGGGTTGTCAGCTGGGCTGTGCTGCCAAGTATTGCCTGCACCTGAGCCTCACCTTCCAGATATTCCTGAAGGTGCCACTGGAAACTGTGAACTAAAAGAGGTCAAATGTAATCTTTCTAGTGGAGGACAGCAGTCTCACAGAAGGATAGCAGCTCTCACCTATGTAGAGTGAGGGAGGTAGCAATGCCTGAAACTCTGTCAGATTATTCATTTGCTGAGTCAGAGCCCTCAACCAGTTTGTGTTTGAATTCTCCATCTATTGCCCATATGGAGGACATTCAATCATGAGAATAATAACAATGGCAAAGAGGGAGAGATCCTTACAGCAAGCAGCAACAAGAGACTTTAATTGCTTATTTTGTCAGAAAGTGGAATGAAAGTAAATTAAAAGAGGAGAATGCATAGGAAGCACAAATGAGATTAAAATATAAATTTTCAACATGCAAAATAAGTTCCTAAAATATTTCTATCCACAAACAAATATAATGTATCTATCCTAACTATCCTTCAAAAATGACATAAGAACAGAACTTCTGTTTTTCATTGATGGCTTTGAGGGTTTAGCCAGTTATTTTCATGGAGAATTGCTATGTCACCATTTAAGCAGAAGAAATAATAGATGGCAGAACAGGCAACTTTTGTTGTTTATTTTCTGACGATCGGTAAGAACTCAACATGATAAATTGGAAAATTAGACAGCTTAAAATGTTAGCTCAATAAAAGACATCACATATTGTTTATGGATTGCAGTGAGGTTTTGCAATCATTTTTTTAATTGTTCCTGCATTACTTGTGGGCATGTGACATAATTTATGCTGTTATGCTGTCAGGCTTCTGATCATGAGAAGGACTATTTGTTTAGGCTGTGTAGCTCCTCACTTTAATTTACTCTGGCTCCAGTGTGACATGTTAAAACTACTATCAATGGAAAATCCAAATTTCCCAGAAAGACTTAAAAGAGCACCCTTAGTGAACTGAAATTATCTCCTCTTAAAGCTAATTACCTTAGTATACTTAAGAAAGTAGCACTATAGGAAATCTGTTTCTTTAGACTTTCTTCCATTTCTTTAAATGCCTCAGGTCAGGATGAATAATTATTGTTTGCTTTTATTGCACTTTTTTTCATTATTCATCTACATGACTCTGAAAGGACATAAAACTAAAATAATCCAACAAATTAGGAGTAATTTTTTGAGACACACATTCATTATTAGAAAACAAACAGAAAATATTTTCACCTTTCAGTTTATTTTATTAGAAAGAAAGTACTGTGAGGTTTGCATTTAATAGGAAGCTTTAAATCATTAATGAGTCTCACAGGGCAGTTATTGCTAGTAAATATGGAATGTGTCCAAAATTAAATACATTCTACAATTATCTGTTACCTAAGGGCTGGATGTAGGAGAAATGTGCATCAAAGGTTGCCTGCTGATAAAAGCACTACATGATTGTGCATTTATATCTTTTTATTTCAGGACAGTCCACCTAACACCATGAGCAGTGTGGCAATTTTCCCAATTCACAAGAGTGGGTTTGGATTATTTTCTTTATTTTGACTGATGCAAAGGTAACTTTGGCAATGGTTTTAAAGGTCCATATCCCAAGGATTTTATGACCTGGCAGGAGCTGGCTTTTGTAAGGGCCAACCTGGAAGACAAATCAGGAAGCTGTGATTCTCCAAAGCCTTCAGTCTGTACTGGAACTAACAGTTTATGTGCTACCACGGTGAGAAGGGTGTGTGAGGAGAGACTTCAACACAGCTCACAGTCGCATATCCCACTTCCAGTTACTTTTATATAAATTAGACACTACTTTCCCAGGTTTATTATTAAGAGAGTTCTTTCCCTATTAGTGTCATATAATTCAGCTCATCCCTTGTGCAACTCAGTCATGAACTCCTCTGCACCTATTTAGACAGGAGTTGTGCTCATCCCACTCTAGATATGCATTATTGAAACACTGCCAAATGCATTTTGTCACAAACACCTTGTACTGCTTTCATTTTAGCAGTTAAATGTAGCAAACAGTTGAGACATGAAAATAAATAAGGAATTACACAGAAAATTTCATTTATTTGAAATGAATGAACAATAGGTCAGTATTCCTACACCTTTTCTAATCCTGGATTAACCGCTTGGAAAATAACCATTACTCTCTTTCATTGCCTATTTAGTACAAGTTAAGAAAAAATAATGAAAACATTTTAAAGCAAGGTTTTAGATACTGCCTTCTTTTTTATTGCCATGGAAATAAAGAAAAATACTGCCACAGCAAATAAAAAATCAAAACACCTTCTTCGAGCAGCCATAATTGCTCACATATCTGCTTGTCTGTTTGTAGTCCCTGCATCATTTGTCAAGCTCTTTGGACAAAGATTAATTTTTGGCCCAAAAAACAGCAAAATGAAACCTCTAAATATCATGATCATTTTAGTAATCCTCCCAGTAATATTACTCCTTATCCTAGACTTTGCTTGTGTAGTCTTCCCTTTTTCTACACAAAGCTATTGATCATATTTTAAGGAGCTTGTCATGCTGAATCTCTCTCCCCTAGATTAGCTAGTTTAGAAATAGTTTTCTTTTAAAGGTCAGTATTAATCTACAGAAAGAAAGAGGAAAAAATTTTGATGCAGAAAGCCTGCTGTAGAACAAGACACCTAGAAGAAAAGGGATTTTAAAATCTGTGCTATTTTTCAGAAGTAAGCTAAAGAATGGCAGTCAAAGAGTTGCGAATCTCTCATTTTTTTAGCCCTGAGTACACAGGATGTTTTATATAGCCAAAAAATCTCTTAGGGAAAAAAAAAACTCCTCATGAACTCCTGGCTATAAAGTCATCTTGCAGAAGGGAATAACACTGCTAATTGCATAGGAAAATAATTCCCCTTATCAGTATCCCCTTTTGGTTCTATTCTTGTCTTTTTGGTTTAGGGACGAGAACAACACTTCCTAATAAACAGCACTTAGTATGCTTCTCAGTAGCATGATGATGGAGAAACTGATTGATTTTCTGTGCCTTCCATAATGAAGGCTACCTAGGTTTTATCTTCCTGTAACAATGGTAATGATAATCATTTGCTTTAAACCCTTGCGACAATCCCTTTATTTTATCCAACAGCAGATAAAGATGAGCTTAAGAGATTTTGAAATATTTTCTTTTCAGATAGATAACAGTCATAATTCTGAACAGAATCAGTAAGGCAACTTTCAGGAATCAAGAATCAAAACAACTTGAACCATAAGAAAAGTTTAGAAAACAAGAAAATTTAGACATTTTCTTGAAAGGCATAGTCCAGAAGTGATATGTACAAGCTAAAATGCTCCCTGCTGCAGACAGCATCTGCTGTGTAATGAGTGTACATCAATGTATCCAGGAACCAGTTTGGGGTTTTTGGATTTTGATTTGGGTTAGGTTAGGGGTTTTTTGCTATTTTGTATAAATTCGTTATATCCTGTGCTTTAGTATCAACCTTTCAAAAAATCCTACAGCAAAATAAGATTTCTTACCATTAAAAAAACCCCAAAAAAAAAACTAGACTAGGGTAGACTAGGGAGTAGGGTAAGTTATTTATTTGAATACAGATTGGGTTTAGCAGTTTAAATTTTTATCCTTTTTTTTTAAAGTTTGTGGGTACACACACAAGCATTCAACATGTACATATTTGAGCAACACAGCCATGTGTTCTAGTGATCAACATAAAGGTAAGATTAACATGTAATATTGTAAAAATTAACTAGGATATTAATTACTAAAAGTTTTTGAAAATAAGGATCCAGTGGAGTTCTTCATACTACTGTTGAGCTTAAAGACATAAGGAACCAAATATACACAGATATATAAATTTTCAACTGGTTTCTGAGGGTTTTTTTCTTTTTCTTTCTTTTTAAACAAAATCAGAAGTGTCCTGCATATGTTTTTGGGTCTTTTGAAAATGCTTTTGCAAGTAATTAGACACCATGGTAGGAAGGTTTTTGCAAATCAGAAAAGAGCAAAGAGCAGATGGAACTTCAAACCCAAAGTAAAGCAGCAGCAAGAGATAGCTGGTGACATCTGAAAGTGACAGGACTGCTGATTGTCATCAAGCAAGTTGCCTAAATTTTAAAGAGAACAGAAAACCTGTTCATTCCTTTATTTTGGGGGAGTTGTGACTTATTAAAATATGGGGGTTTGCATATTCTGACATCCTGATTTGCCTGAGCTAAAAAGCTTAGAAACTTTGGGAAAGACCTTTACACGCAATTCTATCATGGCTAGTTCACAAAGATATTGGTGTCTTGCTTTGAAGTACCGAGTTCATGTCTGACTTTGTGATTCTAAAAGTCCTTAGATGGGTGTGAAAAAATAACAGAGGCATTCTGGGGTAATCTCTGGTTAGTCTTTGACTGATCTCTTGGAGAACGACTGGATTTCTATTGTGTGGATATTTGTGGTTGGAGCTGAAGGAGGGGTGGGCTTCCAGAAATGGGAAAGTCTGAGAACAGCTGGAATATGGTTCCACGGATGCTATGACAGTATCCAGAAATATCCGTGGTATGACAGAAGCAGTGGAGGAGTCATAAGACTATAATATGCACGATTATTACAGCTGCTTTTTTCTGCACTTCACCTTCATTCCTTGATGAAACAGAGCCTGAGCATCCATTGTTTTACAGTATTTCCAAAAGTAAAATACATGATTAAACCTCAAGTTTATCATAAAGAAATCTCTGAAAAAAGATCTTGCATTCAACTCAGGAAATATTTTAAAATATAAACTTTGTAAGTCCTATTTAAAATAACTTTAATTAGAATATTCTGGAGACTAGATTTACCAGTATCCATTCTTTAAAATGTTGTACTGGTGTTCAATTATTTAAATTGAAACACATAGTTGAGTACAACTAATACATTCCCATATGCTTAATTGACATCATCCTGTCCAAACTATTCAGGCTTCTCACTCTTCAGTCTCATAGACTTTCACAGGATTCATCATCTGGTTTTCTCCAAGCTTGGAAAAAACCAAGCAGCTTCTCAATCCTTTACAAATTCTTCTGATCCCATTTGACCACGAAGTGCTGAGCCCACCCACAGCCAGAAGTATTTCAGCCCTTGTGCTAATAGTTGTGTCAGTGACCAGTGAGACCAAACCTTAGTAGCCCCAGCAGCATCAGCACTATCAGTGCTACAGGATATTTCTGTATGCCTTGTTCAGGCACCTGGTACAATGGTTGGTGAGAAAGGAGAACTCCCAGCTCTGTCCACCTATATTTGTGAGCATGCCGTCCTCACTGCCCAAAATGATGTGGTCTTTCCTGCTGGGCAAATGTTCTTTACGGAGGTCTCCCATAACCTTTTACTTAATGTTCAGCAAACATTCCATCCAACTTCTGTGTACTTTTCAAAGCCAGCTTAAGCTATCCTGTCCTGCACTGCTGCAGTATAGAAACTTAGCATTTCTAGTCTACACCAGAAATTCTCATTCTCTACTTTTTTTTTCTCAACAAACAAAGTTGTTTGAACAAATTTAGGATAAAGCCTGTGAATTGCATGTCCTATCTCAGTTCATTAGCCTTACCTTCTCCTCAATTTTCGCTGTTTTTTCCTTATTTCACTTAATCTGATGATTTAACAATTGTTAGATTTCCTCAGAAGCTGTGTTGACAATCATTGAAATCTTCATTGTTTATGAAACAATAGTCCAATATTTCAGGCTATTCAGTCAGATATGGAGCTTTCTGCTAAAATGGAGAAACTTTGCTTTTGGCTGGGTCCTTCCTCTAGGCTTGTGTCAAATTTATATTCAATCTTTGACACTGGAATATTATTCTGAAGTTATTCAGCTATTTCTATTATCTATAAAAATCAAATAATTTACAGAACTTTTGTTCTATTAGTGAAATTTAAAAAAAACAATTAATTACCCATTCAAAGAAAAAAAAATACAAGACGGGCTGCTGAAGTGTGTAAATGCCATAACTTGATGGAAATTTACTTTGGTAGGTGTTATACAAACCTCCCAACAAGTCAATTGTGTTGCTATAAGACAGTGCCCATGTTCTCATTAAAAGATTTGGCCTTGGTCTCTAAGGGCATATCCCAAGAGGCTATTTGATTCCAGATGCAGATGTAGTCTAACCTGCATCTGCTCACTACTTATATCCCTTTCCAGGAAAATCTGATTTCAGAATTTCCAACATCTAAAAAGAACATAACAGTGAATACAGCAAAGAGGGGGATGAGTGTGATGCACAATATTATATACAGTGTCTTTGTTAAGGAGACAGCTGTACACCTTGGCAACCCTTATCTCTGCTGACACCATTGTTCAAAACTTGAGTCACACCTTATCACACCAAGCTTTTGGAAAAGCCTATAGTACAGAAGTGAGCAGAGAGGTAGCAAGGTACCAAGACAAAGGTTTTATTAGAAATGGTTTGGAAGAGGCAGCTATGCAGTGTAGGTTAAAGACAACATAAAACCGACCAGCTTGGAAACAGAGGAATTATTTTTATTATGTTCTGCTATCAGAACCCAGTGTCCCTCAATTGCAGACTCTGCAAACTTACACCTCTGGATCATTTTTTTTCTAGACACTAGGCTATACAACTTTGCTTGTGAAATTATTCACTGTTAATCCTGCACTGTGGCACAACTTCCTCCCCCCCTGCTTGCTGTCTGGAATCAAAAGAACATTTCCATGAGCTACAGATGGTAAAACAAGAGGCAGGAAAGGGTTACTTTAAAAATGGATGAGCACACACTGGGTTGAGACTAGGCCTACCAGAAGTAGGCAGATGATTTTCCTAACTCGCACAGACAACTTTTATCCCTGGTCATTTATTCTCTAAAGACACCTCGATAAAAATTCAGGCCTGCCCTTCTAAAAGCAGTCCTGGTATGGTCTTCTAAGATTGAACTCTCACAAAAGCATAAAGTTCTCAGGCAGGTTGAGAAAGAGAAGTCAGGTTGGGTATCCAGAGGAATGCACTGCATTTTTCATTGTAAAAAAAAAAAAAGTAATAAATCCTGCCTCAGAGGATTTCTGCAGCTCTGAAGCAAGAAATGCAACACTGCTGCTCTGTCTTATGAACATAAACATCCTTCTATTGCACACTCAGATGGTGGTCAGCTGGGCTGTGTCCTGTTCTCAGAATTTGGCCAAGTATAAATATTTCCTGGAATTTTTGTTCTAGTTTCAAGACAAAGGTCAGCATAAGAGAACAGACTACTTATCAGTCCTTTTTCCTTTAGAATTAAAGCTCCTTTGTTAGTTTGCAAGAACCTGACTGTGTAAGATTTACTTTCCCTATCTTCAAAGCATGGCCATTTGGCACATAGGAATGGCTCTGTGAGTTCTCCAGCTGACTGATCTCAAAGAAACTCTGTTAACTTACTCGATGGCTGTCTGACCAAATCACAACAAACTGTGCCCCATATGCTTTATGAAAGTGATGCTGTAATAAAGGAGAGGGAATGATATTTTCTCAACTGTAAGAATCAACAGATGCCTCTTCATTGATGCTGAAGCTTTCAGTCAGCATTATATCAGCAGCTGGAACTAAATGGACTCAGAATGCTGAACTCAAATTGCAACTGCATCCAAGTAAACACTGGAAATCAGGAAGAGGCTGTTAGGGAAATGACCTCCCCTTACCTACCAGCACATGTTGTACCTGCACCATCTGTGGATACAGCTTCACTGTAATTTAAAATGTAAAAGCCATCACATTTTTTTGTCAGGATTCAGGACTCCCTAGTGTACACTAATATGTAAAACACTTTGTTGGTATAAGGTCCAATTGCATGTGCACATATGTCAGCCTTTACTGAGGCTCACTAAGTCATTGTCAGGCAGATGTTGTTTTGCCAGGTGTGCTTTTGTAGAATTTATATCTAGATAACTTTTCCAGAGAGGATTTTTAAATTGGAGATGGGCAAAGTCAAAGGGTTTAGAGGTTCAATTAAATAAGGATCTAAAAATTTGGATGATTATCTGAACCAAATCAAGATCCCCAAAATAAGGATATAGTCCTTACAGAATAGACAAAAATTATTTTATTTCCCTGCCATGATGACTTTTCAAATTTGCAGATTATTTTAAATCAGATTTTTGCAAACTACAAAGTTTTGTTTAAGTCTTGCACACGGCTTCAGGTAGGTTTTATTTTAGCCAAATCATTTTCATAGTCCCTAGTTTAAAACCTTGTGAACTATTTTGCATTCCATTTATGCTAGGTGGAAAATTTCCCATTATTTTGAATAAAAAAGGAAGGTTTGAGCTATGCATCTTACAAAGTATATCTAATGCAAAAAGCAGAAACTCTGTATAGAAATAAGTCTTTAACTTGACCTTCTGGTTCCATGGGAGAAATAGAACAGTGATTACAAAGTCACTTTTTCATTTTCTTTGTGAGAGAGCATTACGTTTGTAATTCAGTAAAATGCCTCACTTTTCTCCTGTAGGAAATTAATTAACCTAAAACGAGAAGCAGCTAGGTATTTGATAGACTTGGGGAGTTTGGAAGTTTGGATGCTGTTTGCTGCAGAAATCTTCAGGGTTGGTTTTTTTTCCCCAAATGAAGCAAACATAATTCCTCCCCTTCACATGTTAAACATTTTTAAGCTCTTGACAGGCAATAATAAAAGTTTGACCTAATGATTGGATTTGAGGGAACAATTAACAATGGATAATTCATTAAAAAGGCATGGCTTATTTCTTCATCTAAAAATATTCCTCCAGAGGAAGCAAAAATTGGTGATGGAATTTTCTATCAATGTTAATAGAAAATTCTTTTCAAGCCAGTGAAATGATTCAAAATAATTCTCTCTGTTTATTGATAATTTGTAATTCTGTGGTGATAGCATCTGATAATATTGCTTCATCATTAGTAGTTCAGTAACTCCTTTTAAAAGTCCAGCATTTTTTCTGGGAAATATTTTTCTTGTAAATAAAGAAACGTTTGTCTGACAGAAGATATATTTGTTTAAAGTATGTGAGAATTTCACTGAAAAACATTCTAATTCACTGAATTACTTAGTGTGATATGTTACCAAATATTTCCAGAATATTTTTTGTAGGATGGAAGCAATTAAACTGGAACCATTGCCAATTAATGTATTGGCTTGATTGGGATATGTAAAAATATAATGATTTCTACTCATACAAAGTCATTAGAAGAAAACTATCTGGAAACAATATAAATGTGCAGACAGGAATTGCACAGTTCTCTGTCATTTTTACTATATTCATATCTTTACAGTAGAGCATGAACAGACATTGTAGGACAACCTTTATTTTGCTGCATGAGTTCTCAAATATCTCAATGGTACCACCTTTCAATGGTGTAGAGATGACCAAGAAATCTGTAGACTCTTCTCATTTGACAGATATACTATACTGTATTTTAATTATTCAGTTCATTAATGTTGAAAAAAAAATATGAAACATTATGGAATTATAGAATTATTTAGACAGGGAAAGACCTCCAAGATCATTGTGTCCAACCTTGGACTGATCACCACTCTGTTAACTAGACCCTGTTAGCTAAGTGCAATTTTCAGTCATTTCTTGAACACTTCCAGGGATGGTGACTCCACCATCTCCCCGGAAAGTTTGTTCCAATGCTTAAAAACCCTTCCTGTGAAGAAATTCTGCTTGATGTCCCACCTGAACCTCCTCTGGTGCAACTTAAGGCTATTTCCTCTCGTCCTGCCACTTGTCACCTGGGAGAAGGATCCAACGCCCACCTGGCTGCAGCCTCCTTTCAGGTGATAAGGTGTGAGCCTCCTTTTCTCCAGGCTAAACAACCCCAGCTCCCTCAGCTGCTCCTCATAAGGCCCTTCCCCAGCTCCACTGCCCATTTCTGGACTCTCTCCAGCCCCTCAATGTCTGTTTTGCAGTGAGGGGCCCAGAACTGGACACTGGTGTGGCCTCACCAGTGGCCCATGCTGGTTCAGGTTCAGCTGCACCCCCAAGTCTTCTTCCCCCGGGCAGCTTTCCAGATACTCTCCCCCAGCCTGTAGTGTTGCATGGGGTTGTTTTGACTGAATATATGAGGGTAAATCAGAAAAGACTGAAGGGCTGTTAGAATAGACATTAAAATTCTAAGAACCACTGTGCTTTCAGATGAGGATATATGTCAAAAATCAAGTAAGGTACTGTGTTGTCTCGAGATACATCAGACATGAGTCCTATTGGTCAGTCTTATCTAGCAAGGCATTTTTAGAGTTTCTGTTTGCACGTTAATTGGCTTATATTTATTCATGTATTGTTTATCCTAAAGGCAGACTTCTGTTAAGCAGCCTAGGTTGATCTCAAGATTTTTAAAGGATATTATTATTAATGCCTCATGCAGGAGGTTAACAGAAACACCTTTTCCTCTCCTGAATGACACACTTCTGGTCACTCTGCCAGGACTCTAATTCCTCTCTTGCAAACGTTCTGTGAAACAAAGAGTATAAGGAAGTGAAGAGAAGATTCCAATAATTAGTACAGAAACATCTAAGAAGAGCTCTGCAGCCAATAAATACCCTGAATAAATTTTTAAAATATTTTATAAGATTTTTTATAAAGTAAATGAAATTGATTTAAGATAGCTTAATTACAATGAACCAATGATAAAAAAATTGTAAACATACATTTAACTTTTCAGTTGGCCAGGTGTGTAGTTCAAATTTATGATAAATTCCAAACCATGGAAGTATGAAAGTGTTTCTTTGGCTTTTTCAGCCAACACTTTGTGCTGCTGTGGTAATTCCTGATTAGTCAGGATATGAGGTTTGGGATTATGCAAATAGCCTGCATTTGTTTCTGATACTTCACTACCTATAATGTTATCTCATAATTTTTCTGCTTTCTCCAGAAACATCAGTAGTAAACTGTGATGTTTATGTTGGTGGAATAGTGTTAGTATCTTAAGGTCAGGTTGTATAAAGTTAAAACCTAAAAAGAGAAAATACTTTCCTGTAGAATAAATATGTTGCGACCAATTGTGAGAAATGGATACTCTTATTCATAAAGAGTCATGATCTTATTAGTTCCGGTCTATTAAAACTTCCTCTTCTCCAGGATAATTTCTGAATCCAATGATGAATTGGCTTGTCTATGGTGAAGTCTATCCTGGAATTTCTGGCCTAGTTCTCTTTCATTAACAACATTTTCATCACACAAAGGTAAGCCTATTCATGGGGGAAAGTAACTAAACATATATATATATATATATGTATGTATGTGTATATACATAAACCCACAGTTGTTATCATAGGTGCAGGGCTGATAATTATAGAAAAAAACATGCTTGTGTGCTGCTGAAAAAATGCAACAATTGTATTTGTTTCCTTTGCAAAATAAAATATTGTTTGTTCTTCTCAGAGTTGGCCGTATTTTTTACATGAGAAGTGAACTTTAAGATAAGGTTATATTTTCAAACATAAAAGGATTTTCTTTATCTCACTTCCTGACACTCTGCTTTAGCTGCTTTCTCTGTAAAATAATCATTGACCTTTTAAATTACTAGAACTAGAGATAAAACATCACAGGGCCTTTGGAGATGACAGACAACTGATCAAATAATTTTCAGTTGTTCTATCTGTATATTAATGTGGGTTGCAAAATCTAGCCACATTTGAACAGCATCAATCTGGCTTTCTGTCATTCATGTGAAGAATTTTATTATGGTCACAGATATCCTTGGTAAAACTAACCTGAAAAAGGATATCTTTTCCCAGATTGTTATGAGAAAAAACCAAACAAAACTTATCTCATTGTTTTGGAAATTAGCTCAACATCAAACCAGTGTGCACTTGCTAAAATAATTGTCTCTTTCTAGTTTTTTTCCATGTAGTACTCCTTCACTGTACAATGCAGTGTAGGTAATTCAGCTGTCTTTTAAGTAGAGCTGATGGCAATTAAACTTGATGAATAGCTGCTGTGATTCCAAGGTATTAGTCTTTTCTTCTTTCAACCTTGCTATTAATATGAATTTTCAACCCAAGAACAATTTTGTAAAATGTTGTGAAATCTTAAGACAGATAGAAGATGTTTAACAAGACAAAATGAGACTATAGGTCATAGATATCCTTTTAAAAAGTTGAAAAAAAAAATGAATTGAAGTCCAGGAAGTTCAGACAGAAGATCTTCTCTTTTACCAGACTGGGGGTTTAGTCTGTGTAATGGAATGATAAATTTGATTAGATATGGTATCAGTGTGGCCAAAATGATTCAGGTCTTCTTCTTGTGACAGATTCCTATGATTTATGTTACATGTAAAATTTTTGTCCAGATAAACGTCATTAAAAAACGCAGCCCTACAGTTTAATCATGCCAGATATGTGCACTGTGTGTAAAAAAGCACTGCAAAAAGAGCAAAGACCACTAGAGGTCTAAGCATGAAGTCAGATGTGTGTTATTGTCTATCCACACAACCTCCAAAGAAGTTTAAAGGAAACACCTTGAGACTTGTGTGGATTTTTATTAACCCTGCACTGTGAATTGATGGGGTGCTGGGGAAAAACAAACATAGGCAGAGAAAACATGAGGCATGCCCTGCACAAGAGCTCTTTATTGACAGTTTATGACATAGGCTTGGAGTGGCCCAATATTGCTCCTATGACCTTTGCCTCCCAAAACTTACAGGGATTTTGAGACTTTGTTCACCCCGTGAGGGCCTGTGGCCTTATCGTTGCACCTTTCTTCTCAATGTTGCTCTGAGGATTAGTCATGGGCACTGGAGACAATTGCAACTGCTTTTTGCGATCCCTTAATCTACATTTCTGCCAGCTTCACTTTCCTCATCTACACACAGACCTAGTTCAGGTTACACAGGTCATATTAGTAATGAGTTCTGGCACCCAAATTTTGCACCCATATTGACCAAATTCAAAATAGGTTGCAAGAGAGGAAAGGACACTTGCAGCCTTTACTTCCTTTTTTTTTTTTTTGTCACCCCCAGGTGTAAGGAAAAATATTTCAAGAAATAAAGCTCCTTTGGTTTTTTGTTCTATGCCAGCTTGCTGTTAAAAACTAAATTAAGAATCGTCAATCAGTTAAAAGCCTATGATTCATCTTTTAGTAAAGAAAAAATTAGTACAGTTGGGTTTGTTACCTATATGGGTACTAAATTCATTAGATTAGGAAAGATATCTCCCTTGATCAACTCGCTGTATTATCTTCTGTTAATTTTTTTTACAGTAGTTTTCTTCACAGTTTTCTCCATATCTTAAAAAAACTGTTAAGAAAGTGGACACAGAAAAAATTATTTTAGCTGTATACCCTAAAGCCAAGAGCAGGCAAAATGTAAAAGATCAAGATGAAAATCAAACTCGCTGCAAAAAATCCAATTCTGCTACTAGACTTCATGTTATCTAATAGGACTCATTAAAACAAAATTGAACAGAGAAGTAAAATAGATAATAAGTACACACCAAGTTCCGGGGCCAATTTTTTCTGAGTGATTGGGTTCTTCAAGAGCTTACAGGGATTAAAAGCCTGCAATCTATTTTCCTTCCAGAGTCCCACTGTTGTGTCTTGCCAAATCTGTCTTGAGAACTAGAACAGGAAATACCCACACAGCAGTTGTATCTGCAGATTTCTCAACTTGGGCTTTTATTCACATACAGTATTCTGCATTTCTGGGGCATGGTCACATTTTTGCTTCTATTCAAAAAGTTCTTAAATACATGATTTTGGCAAGGGATGTTAAATGCTTGTCATTCAAAAGAGCCAATAAAATGAAGAATTTTAACTAAGTTGTTAAAATATGACAGCCAAGAAAAGACAATCAGTAGAAAACAAGATCCTTTGAAGTATCAATTCATGCATAATAATAAATCTGTACAAACTGTAACACTCTTGTTCCCCTTTTATTTCTTGCCTTCAGCTTACAGATTACAATATTTGCAATACAATAAAATTTTTAAATTTTTAAGTAGATATATGGTTGTAAGAACAAGCAAAAATCACCTGTCAGAGAATTCTATGAAGTGAGAAATTATAAGAAAATAGTACTATGTTCACTACTTATAGTGCATACAGGACACTTGGTCTCCAAGACTGGAACACCTTAAAAATCTTCTAAAAATAAAGATAAATTCAGAATATGGTCTTCTTCTTTTTTTTTTTTTTTTTTAATTAAGAGATTAGCTAAGAAATTCTTTCTGTATGTATAGTCACACCAAAGAATTGCTTCATGAATATGTCAAACTTCTCCACAAACTATGGACTTTTTAGCATCTGCTGTATCCTTTGATGAAGAGTTCTCAGCTGATCCATCCATCTGCACTAAGAACCTCTTCTCTGTTTGCTTTGATGATTCTTAGCTGCAATATTCAGAGAAATAAAAAACAATTTATGTTTCTTTAACTTCTCCATGCTAGTCTCAAGTTTATTCACCTCTTTCATGTTCTGCTTCCCCCATTCTATTTCTCCCCCAAAATGCTTACTTTTTCCAAAGCAAGTCATTCTTTGCTTTGATGTAATCTTGTCCCCCCCTCTCAGAATATTTTCTATATCTGCTTTTTTTGTTTTTGAAATTCAAGGTGTCAGCTGGGTTTGTACAGTTGTATAATGAAGTAGAGGTTGAGATGATCTGTGCAGAACACTTTATTCATGGTGTCGTCTGATATATGGGAAAACCATACAAAGCCAAGATATTCCAAAGAAATGCAAGTACTAATGTTGAAAGTTCAGGTTTTCATTTTGGTCTTTGCTGGGTTTTTTAAACACATATTTGCTAGGTTTTTTAAACACATATTTGCATGTTTCTTTCCTTTGGACTTTCAAAGTACCAAATGTAAACAAAGAACTCTGAAATATCAGTAAGTGGCTATGAACCATTAGGGTTTGGATTATAAGAAACTGCATATTTTAATGGAGTCTTTACATATCAGTTAGAGCCTGCAATAAAAACCTCCACTGTTCATATAAGAAAATTATACAGCATTCAAAAATCTTCCACAAAGTCTCCACAGCGTTAATTTTTTTTCTCTCTCCCTGATGTTGCCATTGGCTTCTGAGCGGCATGGTAAAGCAAAATCCAACACCAGCCCCAGTTGCTCATTTTATAAGACGACGGTCAGGGCATGCTTCAGTTGATAAGTGCCAAAACGCTCCAGAAACCCATAGACACAGATGCTTTGATTTTCATGCAATTTAAAACACAAGAAAAGCCAAGCAACAGTCTCCAGACTGTTTAATTCTACCATTGCTACTTTCTACTGCCTGCATACCTCAAAGGCAGCAAATTAATCTTATGTGTGAGCAGATAATGGCTGTGCGTCTACTGAAAAAAAATAAAAAGAGCTTTCCAGAGCAGCCTGTGGGAAGACACAAAAGCTTCAATACAGGAAGACAGAAACAGCAGGCAACAAAGCAACGGCGGAGGTGGGGTAAAGAGGAAGCAATGAAAAAGTGGATTTGGAAACATGAAAAAGGCAAGAACCCAGAGAGCAGAGCAGGAAGACTCAACGGAAAACAGGAAAAAATTTATAAGTAAAGGGATCCAGAGTCAGGATGTCAGAAGAACTAGCAAATTGACCAGCAGATTAAAAAATGAGGGAGATGCCTAAGATGAACATCCTACTTCTGTAAAAAATGGAAGCTGGGGTGTCATGGATCTATAGGATTCTTGCCATACATGCATGAGTTACTGAAGGAATAGCTGGTGAAGGGCATGCACTGGGCATGGAGATGTGAACTCTGATAGATGGCCAGGAACTTGGGTTATGTTGGCTTCTCAGGCTGCAGAATAAATGCACAATTCACATGCCACCTCTGTCTCATGAAGTCCTGAAAGGTTCTCCTAATCCCTATAGAGACAAATAGGTAAATTGTTTTGGGAGGGAGGGAAGGTGACACAGAGTCCAATGATCTCCAGGATAAGATCTCCTTCACTGTTCTGTATCATCTTCTTGACATTAGGAATAATTGAAAACTGTACAAATAAAAAGGTGATTTTATAGCAAATGCACCAGCTTGTTAAATAAGGTTGTGGATGAGCAGGAAAGAAAATCCCACACAACATAAAAATTTGTATTCTTTGTCAACACCTATAGGAAGATGACTTAGGAAGATGGAACCTCTGCCAGTCTGAGTATGAAGTGTAGGTGCCGAATTTTGCAGCAGCCCCAACTTCTCAGTACTTACTGTGAAGTGAGACACTAAAGAGCACAGAAGATGACAGGGACAGCATGACATTCCATGTTCCACGTGCAGCAGAGCTGATAACTTCACATGCTAATGAACAATTGTGTGATTGAGAAAATGGGTCAGATTGCCTCACCACAGAAGTAGCACTGGAGATGGTACCTTCTCCACATCATTGCTTGTCTTTGGCCAAGCTTGTCTGTATCCAGTCACCTTCAGTTTAGATACCAGTTACTTGAAGCTTCTGAGATATAAAGTGAAGCCTTCTGCTTCACACTAAAAAAAATGACCCCATTTTTTGTGTCTGGATGTTATTGAAAAATATAGAAGCCAGAAATTGCTACCGACATGAAAACACTACTTTCACATTATATAATTGATTTTCACTTTTCAAATCTTCAAAAAGTACCTTCTTGAGGTCAAGAAGCCTACTGAACTTCAAGGCAAAAAATACTCTTCATGACTCAGAAGTATTGTGAAAATGCAACTGAAAAAATTTAGACGTTGCAGCTCCAAGTAGCTGGACATCTTGGACAGCTGGACAGCACTTATGCACTGCCAAATGTCTTTATTGAGTCATAAGACATAATTTTAGGAATGATTATCACACAAGCTGTTAAACAAAGTTGGTTATGGACAGCTGTGTTTTCCAACCGTTGCTTTTAGTGACCTAAAAATGAATGTTTATAGCCTATCATCAGATGCATACATTATATTGGCTTATAGAAGTTCTGTAAGAGTCTACTAGAGCTAAGCAGAATTTAATCATTAGGAAAGTATTTCAAGTCATTAAAAAGAGCATATGTGTCTTGGAAAACTTGATATGTAGAATTCTAGTGGGGGGTGGGGGAGAAACAACAATATTTTACTCATTAAATAACTTCTCTGATGTTGTCTTCTAAACTGTGCATGAATACACAGCAGTTCAGGGAAAACACATTTGCATCAGATTCCAGGAACTGGATTCTTTTTACTATTCTTTGATGGAAAATGAAGGCTTGGCTGCTCACCAGATTATTTGCTCTATGATAAATGTAAAAGTTTTACAAGCTCTGAAGGATTGTGGACAATCATTCCTGAGAAATTTGATCATCGCTGAGGCTATTGCAAAAACTGAAGATATGCTACCAGCTCAGTAAATCCTGTAATTGAGATGTGGATGTAGGAGTCGCACGAGGAGCATGTTAAGCATATTTATTAATAACGAATAAATTCAATTTCATACCTCCACAGCAAACAAGGTCTCTTGGAAACAGCATGACAGTGGCACAGTTTCAGAAGATCAGTTATCTTCGAGCTGAGCTATCAGTTGCCTTGCTTGAAGTACACTAAACTGATAGAATCTCTGCAGTCAACACTACTTCCAAACTTTTATTTGCACCTCTCTTTCTGTTGCTGATATCCTAATCTTTCTCAACAGGCTTAAATACCTTCTCTTGGCATTAAAATAGAGAAGGATGTTATTTCAGCACTGCTAACTCCAGATTTAAGATTACTGAATGGTATCAGTGTTTCCAAGTCTCTGCAAAGTTACATAAATTTGGGCAGTTCATTCCAGTATCAGAATTATTTCATTCTTCTTTTATGCTGATTTCTGTCCACATGCTCCCGTAGACATTTACAAAATAGCAGGCTTACTCTGGGATGGAAATCTGTCCTCAGTGCTAGAAGTACATTGGGTATATATACAGTGCTGCAGAATTTTCATAGCAATATTTTCAAAAGTAGATATTCTGAAAGTTCATGCTGAGAAATTTTTTATCAGTGGAGTGGGACTGATAAAAGACGTTTCCCTACTTGGCCACATGTTTTTACAAAATTGGAGGGTATTTTCATCTTTTCTTCCTCTAAAAAATTTTGGCTGAAATAGAAGTTATTGAAGAAGTAGAGGGACTTACAGCTTTTTTTCTGACAGAGATACAGACATAAAACATAAGTTAATAAGAAATTTTCTTAGGAAAATTCCATCCCCTTTATCTCTCATTGAGTGAATCACTTTTGCCCAAGAATGTTTGTGTCTTCTCTGTAAGCATTTAGGCTCTATTATCCTTATATTTCTCCTGTAAAGATTTACTGTCACAGGGGAGATTCATAGAGGAAATAGGCACCCTAGAAGAGAGAGTTTTTCAGTGGAGACTGTGTGTCTTCAGAGGAATGTTGTGCAACTTGTTGGTCGAGCCTAGAAACACACAAAGTGATCGATTCCTCTGCTGAGTCATGACAATAATGCTTGCTAGTGCCCTGCACAGAGAAAGGCAGTGACATGGGGGATTCCAGTGTGATTGTTGAGGGGTTATTTTAAGTAAACCTAACAGACAGATCCTAGGTCCGACCAGAGTTCAAGTGGGCTTGACATGTTTCACTCTGGGTCTTGCAGGAAATAAAACACAGACCAATTGAATCAAAGGAGCAATTGTATATTTGCAATTATTTTATAGTTCTTGAAATTCACATGTTCCATTTTTCGCACCACACCTGCAATGAATTCTAACTATCCCCCAGTATTTTTGACACAGTTTCAATCTAGCCAAAGAAGGTAATAGTATGCCTGGCATCCAAGCAACTTGGATTATCATCTTATGGCAGCATAGCTGACATAACTAAATTAATTTGACTTAAGAAATCAGAGAAGACTTGAACTGTTGTCTTGTAGATGACAAACCGGTGCCTTATCAGCTGAGCTACTCAGATCCAGTCTGCAGTACTCTTAAGTGTGATTTCATCCAAGTAATGTGTTGCTGAGTCTAAGGTCAAACGGATCTATCACATTACAACCTTTTATAATTAAAGGAAAAGAAGATTAAATGTATATGAACAGTCATTTAAAAGGCTGAAATAGATTAATAGCCAGCATTTTTCTAACAATTTCAAAGTGATTTTACCATTATTCCTTTGAGCAGAAAAAATATTTTTTATTAAATTTTTGTAAACTATATGAAGATAGGGCAGACTCTACTACATTTTCTTGCAAAAATAAACTGCAGCTCAATGTATAAGACTATCTGTTCACTTCACTGGTTCTATTGGAGAATTAATGTTCAAATTGCACCAGCTTAATCCCCCATGAAATCTTAGCATTTCCCATTGCTTGGCCACATGCCAAATGATACAGATTTTAGACCACTAAAGATTTTGAATGTGGGTGAGTAACCCCTACCAAGAATATTTCAGTATTTCTTAGAAATAGGCTCCATTCTTCTTCAGGTATATTTGTACAAGAAAAAATAAGACTCATCTGAACAATTTCACTTGAAGCCATTACCTTTGCTTTTTTCCCCTTTTTGAATTTACTATGGCCTATATCACTTGATGGTGCCAACAATTGTGCTTTTAAGAAAAATGTAAATGCAGCACTCCTCCTGAACTGCTGACTTTTGGTCATCTAGACAAAATCGGTGTCCAAATACTATGGGTCAGACCATCATTAACACCTGAATTAAAGATTTCCATAACATAAAAGTGGTTGTTAAAACTATATCTAACCTACTCTTTTGTGGGTGTTACCTCTTTTCAGTGTCAAACCCTTAAATCCTCTATTTGATATTACATTACCTAAATTCTTTTCCCAAGGGGATCTAGGCACTGAGAATCATATTTCCCACTAAAACTTACTTGGTTTGTGCTTCCTTGTCACTCCTGACAATGTAAATATTCCCAAATCACTTGAGCATCAGGTAATGCTTCCAGCACTCTGGAGGTCTTAGTTGTGGACCTGGGTCCCACACCAGTCTTAGATGGGTCTTAGTCTCAAAACATTTCAAAGTATAATAGATACATCAAGCATTAAGGCATCTGTGCAAGGAAAATAACCTATCACAGTCTAATTTTAAGAGGAAAAAGTGAACAACAATAGCAGAAGTCTCTTGTTCAAAACCAAAACTGGGGCACAAGTTAATAACAGACTTAAGAAATGGAATTATATAAAAAAAAAAAAAATCATCATTCCATTCATAGTGATAAAGAAAATTATGTTAAGATATTTTTTTCAGGCTAGTTCATATGCTTTCAAAAACCAGCAGGGGCTAGTCAGTATGTTTTCCAGATTGCTAGAATCAGTGGTAATCTCTGTGGATTTCAAAAACCTAAGCAGACATAGTGGAATTTATCCCATCTCAGTTAGACACTGCAAATTATTTTTCACTGTACCTCAAGCCTTATAATTCTATTTCTTTTAATAAAAGAGAAATTTAGACCTAAAAAAAATGCTGATTGTTTATTTACATGTACAAGCCAGAAATATATTCACATACTACACAGATATTTAATTAATTTGTTTCTGCAAATGTGGGATTAATTTTATTCCTTAGCTTATTTTCTTTTTTCTTTTTTTTAAATTCTTCTCCATATTTGCATTTCCTCACAAAAAATAAGCATCTTTATTTTTTGCTGAGCTGATTACATCTCTCTTTGGAGTTCAGCACATCTTTAATTACAACCAGATCTTCGAATATTTTCAGAAGATTCCCGTTAGAAAGATCATCAGCCATTTCTATCCTCATTCTCCAAAGGAAACTTTGAGCAGACGCTCTCACCAAACAGTAACATTGACACATTAACTTTCCTCAGCCACCTCACTCAGACTACTTAGTCTGGCTCCACCACGGCTGGGAGCCTAAATCAGATATCATACTAACGAAAGCTGTGTCAGTAATGATGTCAGATGAATGGTGGTCACATGGCAATAGTCTCATTTGAAGCAAACAGTGCCACACTTGTTTTTGGGCTATTTTATGACTTGGCTGAAAAATGACTTTGTTCACAACAAAACACCATTAACGTATGAGCTGTTACCATAGGATTTTAGCACATCTACTATTTTCTCAACATTCTTTTAATATACCTAGCTGGACAAACAGTGTAAATATCATTAAACTACACATATTATCAAAGTCATCAATCAGCATGTAAGCTAACAAGATGAAACACTGGCAATCCTTTCTGGCATTTTGAATCCTCAAATAAATGGTATTATGGAAAACACATAAGGCAGAAAATATTTTAATTTTGCCCTTTGATTTGGCTTATACCAGATTCACACATACAGGAGAATAGGGTGACACAGTCAGCTTTCCTGCTAGGTCCCTGAAGTGTGTTTTTCCCTTCCCTGCTCCGGACGTCAGTGGGCTGGTGGGATATAAAGAGGGCAGAATAAATGAGACTAAGCAGGAGGGAAGCATTTGCCCTCTGGCTCCACTCACACTGCAACTAAACAGAAGCCCCAAAGATTTCTGTCACTTCAACTCCCTTTCCTTCCCTGGCTTCTGTGGTAAAAATGCCCCTTGCTATTTCTCATACGCACTTATGTTACTTATGTTAGTGCTCTTAAGCCCCGCATGGGATTACAGGCAAGCATGACTTTTTCTTTGGGAAGTACTGGAAAGCCCACTGATTTCTCTGGGATACTGATGATGCCTGGAAGCTGGCCACACCAACACAGCTCAGTTAAAAATTAAAGTTTAAATGCCTGTTCGTAGACACTTGCCTAGAGAAATTAAATGTCAAAGCCAGCTACCAGAAATTACTATATCAGGGAAAAATTGCAAGTAGCCACATCCTAAGGCAGGAGCTACATTTTCCTGTTACTGATACTCAGCCCATGGCCGGCTTAAAACAGCAAGCTGCCGCTGCTGATGAGATGCAAAATGCCCATGCCACTCTGCCCTGCTCCTCCCCACCTCTGTAGCACAGGTAAGGGGCATGGGAGTGGCATGGCACAGCTTTGTGAGTGCCACTGGAGCAGACAGAGATGCCAGGATTGTTGGTGGGGCTGGCTGGCACAGCAGGGAGAGCTGCAGTGCCTCTCACTGGCATCCTGGGCTCGTGTGGTTTAAATTCACTGTGAAGCTGAGGTACTGAAATCCGCATGGGGTCACAGATCCCTCTGTTTGGCCTGTAGTGCTTATTCCATTTAAACGATTGATCAGGAAGGAAAATTATCGTGTTTATCAAGCCGGGGAGCAGGAATAACAGCAAAGACAACAAAGAGGAGCTAACAAACAAAACCCAAAATTTAGGGCATTGAGTGGTCAGAAAAAAAATTTGAAAAAAATATTTCAATAAAACTCTATCATGAATGACTGTGTGGAAAGCAAGGATCCTCTAACAGAAAGCAAGAAAAAATATTCAGATATTTTCAGAGAATAACTCAGTTACTTCTTCCTACTAGTATAAGAACAGGGACTATGAATGCATACTATAGCATATTCTACCCATAAGGGAGAATTTGAATTTTAACTGGTGACCTTGGAGCCTTGCTGGCATAGAGTTTGGATGAAGAGAAAAGTCCGAAAAAATCTGTCTTTTAAACCCTGAAGTTCCAATGAACTATAACAGATTCTGGGCACAAACTGTATAATATCATTCATACAGCTAAGCCTTTAGCACTGCTATTATTTTCTGTTGCCTTCTGGCACAACTTAGTAAGTTCCAAATGAATGAATTCTCTCTCCACTGATATATAGTGGGGGGAGAAAAATGCAGACTCTCTGCACTGAAAAATAACATGCATGCTTCTCTTACCTTCCCCTCCCAGCTCCTCTGCAATATAAATAGCCCTCAGAAAGATGAACTGATTTCACCTTGCTAACCAAAAAAACCAGCAAATAACTTTGCTACGTTTCTATGGGGCATTTGTTTGTCAGTCTTTTTTGTTTTTTTTATGGAACTTGCAACAATTTTTGAAGCTAGAAAGGATCAGGCTTTCCGACTAGGCCAGCACAGATCCTGCTTTAACTTGACACTTGTTGGACCTCCTGAGCTGCACAAAGTCCCGGGAGACAAGCTCAGCGTGCAGTGGTTGAGGAAAGTACTGTGGAAATCAGGAAAGAAAATATGTGAACTAGAAGAGCAATAGCAGTTTATGCCTCACTTAGAGGAGTTCAAAGAAGGCATAAGATGAGATGGAGCAAGTGTCATCTAAAAACTAAAAACTGCCCCGAAGAGGCGAGGTCTCACCAACGTAGTCAAAATATTTTTGTGAATCCATATGAGCTTTGAAAGGTTGTGATCTAGCTCTGAGAGAAGGAAGACCACTTAAAACTCCAATGAGGTTTGTTTGGGGAGTATTCTCACAGTTGACTGCAAGGAAGAGAGTTGCAGAAGCTTTTTTTTTTTTTTAAGCCAAACCAACAGCATCTTCTCTTAAATAAAATATTTCTGTCATCAGATTTTGATCCTATATTTGGTTCTATCCTGCAAAATCAGTGGAAGTAGCTGCTTTGGAACAAAACAAAACAAAGCAAAAACCACCAAAAAAAAAAAAAGGCAAGAGTAAGCACATGAGCAGCAAGGATAACCACATCAGAGCATACCAGAGGTTTATACTAGCCCAGGATACTGTCTTTGTCAGCAGTCAGTGGCAGATGCCTAGAAAAGGTGATAAGAACAAGCGTGCACATGATGATGTCTCCCCAGAATAATTTTCCACCTCCCATTAAAAAGATCTGTATGTATGGTAGCTACGAGATGGCAAAATTTCAGTGAACTGATGCAGAAAAGACTACCAAATGTCCATCTTGCATTCATTGCTCTACCATACTTCATATATCCTACTTCATACTTTAATTTGCATGAGTTGCACAGCTAGCGAGGGCTACGGGAATTATATGTTGTCTATACAGAGACTTTTCTTCCTTTTTTAATCTGCGCGTATAACAGTTTTGAGATTAGGTTTATGCTTACACAATGAATAGAGTTCAGTTAAAAATACATAGACTATTACTGATTAACAGGACCACTATCAAGCATATTTTTTATGTGATCACTGGCTCTTCTCCTTGACCAGTGCATCATATAAAAAATTGTCTTTTAATGGAAGAATACTGTACAGAGACCAAAATAGAAACTGCTAAAACAAACAAGATAATTATCTAAATTTTATAATATCACTCATAAAACGTCTGCCTTTTCCCTTTATGAGCTTGACAGATTAAATTTAGGGCAGATGTTTCATATAATTTACTCAGAAAACAGGAAAATTATTTTAAAAAAACTCATAAAACCTACAAAAAACACAAATGAAACTAATCTAAAGCATATGCAGTCTACAGATTTAAAGGAAAAGTTAGTCATTCCTGAAGCTATGGATAAGGATGTTTAAGAGATAAAACCATCTCTCCCACACATTTTATAGTATCAGATATTCTGAACTGCTTTGGACAAACAAAGGCCCCTCTAAATTTAGGGTGCATGAGGTAGCTCTGGCTCCTTTCCCAAAGACAAAGAGGAACTCACAGAAATACAAAATGTTCTTCAGTGCACAGAAGCCAATCTGTTGTATCTTAATTGAATTATAGAGGTACCTGCTGAAACGCTAATTTGTGGAAGAATACCAGGTAAAATATTACATATTGTTTATTTATGCACTATAAAATTAGGAAGAGGAGCAGGTGCAATGTCTTTAACCCTTCAAAGAAAAAGAAACTCTTCACTGTCACAAGATACTGAAACCAAACACTGTTTTAAGTTGAAGGAATTTATGGTCAGACAAAGACATATAGAGGCAAATTTCATTAACAGTTTGAAAGATTTTGTTTTGAGGGCTCCAAAGTCTGCACAGCACAAAACTCAATTTTAAGAATGGCTCAACTACAGAGATCCCAGGGGGGAAAAAGTATATTGTGTACTGTCTCGTTGCAAACTCTTTTAGCCCGAAGTCATCTGTCAGAACATAGTTTATTATTATCTGGGTTCTTATATTAACTGGGTTTTACAATTAGGAGAGCATAAGGTCTGGCAGTTCTTCTGGCAGTGCTGTTAGTGCTGGCAAGCAACATTTTTGTTTCTTCTGTATACCGGCAGTTTGTTGCTGTGCAAGACAAAAGTCTTTAATTTTTTGAGAGTGAGACTTCTGTAATGCAGGAGGCAACAGAGATATGTTTTTGAAATAAAATTTCCCCAGTGTTTCTCTGCATAATGTTGATTAATGCACTTTATGAGGACAGGGAAGGAATTGAACCCTACCCCCAACTTAAGGCTTCTTAGTGATGTCCTTGGTTTGCAATGGTAAACAAATTACTAAACAGAAAAAAAAATCATAATAATAGAAAAAATTCCTTTTACAAGACTGTGAGAATGTATAAGAATATAGACTCCATCTAAATACTATTATTCATTTATATGTTAGTAAAAAGAACTGAACCAAAGAATCTCTGTAACACACACAAACCATGGGAAAAAGGTTTAGGCATTAAAGAAATACAGCAATTATGTTGACAGTAGTCATGGATTTCAGGATCACAGGAGAAGCAACAAATATTCTAAGCCGAGCTACATGCTTTAAAAACACCCAAAACAATAGGTAAGGTATCCGTTTCTCAGTCCCTGAGTTCAGAGAGACAGGGTACTCTGGTGGTTCTGCCTAAATCCTGATTTGCCTTGAAAGGACCTCAGCTAGAGAGCAAATCCTGCTGCTGCTGGGTATGAACACTTCTTGTGCAGAAGCAAAGCTTTCCCTTCCAAGGCTTTAGCCCATTGCACTTTGTTCCTGCTAGCAACACATCACAGCCTGTTTTTGTGAGCGTGATAAAGAGGATTTAGCATTGGAGATCCGTACTTTGTGTGAGAGTAGCAAAAGAATGGATGAAAGCTACCAAGTGTTGGTCAGACACCCTGTGTATCATCTGAGAAATACAAGCCAGCTGCAAACAGAAGAGTAAGCAAGTCTGCCTCTGACTCCTGGGTAGCAACAATTAATGAACTTAAATGTGCTGGGATTCCCTCTTATGATGCAGAGTTTCTTCAAAGGCAAACAATTGCCCTCCTAATATTGAATCAAATGTTTTCAAATGTGTCACCTTAAAAGCTGTGGGACAATTCCTCTTTCAAAGTACATCAGCAATGCAGGGAGAAAAGAGCAAACAGTTTATGATGGGTAGCATCAAAGCAATGGAGGACAAACTAGCTCAAATACCTGATCTGAGGTAGGAAAAACAACAAGTTTGCATTGATGTGTCATAAACACATGATCTTGAATAGATATGGCCAAGGCTCCAAAAAAAAAGCTGCAAAAATAGTTAGCCTAGTTGACATGTCAGTTCTTCCACAGACCATAAATAAGCTTCAAAGAGTTATAAAACCAGGCAGTAGACACCAAATGCATGCAATCTTGGAGTAGTGCTAGTAAAAGTACATCACCACCTCTCTGCTGCACAGAAAAATTAGGTAAATACTTCAATCATACATGCATACACACATTGCATACACACATTCACTTCAGAGCATTTCTATACTTTATTAGGTACTGGCACTAAATAAAGTTTTGTAAACATTTTCATTTCATGATTGTTAGTGGTAAAGAGAATATTTGTGGTGCGTGGTCACTAAGCAAACAGAGTGAAAATACTTTTACAGGGAATATAAACAGTTTTATGGAGTATCAGAGAGCAAGAGGAAGCTGCAAATATAGAGCACCAGCAGCTGTTCTGGGGCAAGGCAGCTGCTCTGGATCCATCTAGTAGCAAACTGGTTTGGGGCAAACAAGTGGGTGGGGGACTGTGTAATGGAATATAGCAACTTTTAAAGTGGCATAACTCATAAATGGTTGAGAGGCCTTCTTTCTCTCTTTTTTTTATTATTTTTAATAAGAATTGGGAAAGTGGCCCAAAACTGTTCCTGGATAAGCAGTTGAATAAAATACTGGATTTATTTCAATGTTATTGACACCCTTCTTCAATCTATTTTCCATGAATATTCATTTTAATGGTAGGAAAGCTTGGAAAAACAGACACCAGAGCGGGTGCAAGAATATATGGCATTTCCACATAATAGATTTTTATAAGATCCAAGTCCTTAGAGTTTTATTTGTTCTGCCACAAATAAACAAAAAAGAAGCACTAGAAAACTATGTGTGCAGGCAAATTTATTATGAGCACTGAGGATATGTTTGCAGAAAGCTTTCAGCAAATACCTGGGAAAGTAAATATACTGTAGATTAGCTATGTCGACATGTGGGAAATTTATCAATTAAAAATATAGATTATATTTATAAAATTTCTTACTCAGTTCCAGTCTAACAAAAATATTAGACTGCTATGCTGCAGCCAGGGCTGCTCATTCAGCAAGCAGTTGTTTCTTTTCTTGAGGTTGCTAGAGTGACAATTGGTTGCCAACAGGATATTTTTTTTGTGGTAACTAACGACTACAGGTTTTTTTCATCCTCAGTAATGTTTTTGGGTGCAAGCACCAATCCCACTGTGTATGTTGCCATGAGTTGGTATTTCACCCTGCTTGCAGGGCACTCTCTGTGTGTCTCTGTTCAGAGGGCTGGACTTCAGCTGCTGTAAGTTCTGCAGCCTCTCCTCACCCATGGGTTTCCATAAATGCTTCTGTTTTGCCTAGCAGTAGATTTCTTTCCGTGACAACCAGAAGTAAATAGGTTATATGTTCTCCAGACAACTGCTGTAACTTATTGTGGAATACAAACCCAGAAGCATTAACACTGCCCTACAAGTAATGTAACTATATTAAATGGAAGGAAAATTGATTTTTAACTTCAGCTAGCTGAAGGAAATGGACACAACAATGACTTTTTCTGGTTCCTGCAACACACCCGCACAGTTGACCTGGCCCTTTTGGCTTGGGTCTAAAAGGTGCTGCACTCTCAGGCTGGTCTGTCCCAAGTACAGCTGATCCAGAGGATCTCTCATGATGACTGTGAGAGAAAAATATGCCTTTGATCCATCCTCATCTCCAGATCTCTGTGAGCTGAAGCTTTTATCCAGCTGGGAGTTGACCTTATTTTTTGACAAGATAGAGAGAGGCTGGTGGTTCTAATTCATGGCAGCAGCCACTTTTACAGCAAAACCATCTTCATTTCTTTCTTGTATTTACATTGTTGGTATGGTTTTAATACACTACATTTATAATTGTGATAAATTATCTCTATGCATGAGATGGCCCTTTGGGGTTTACTTGGAGACAGCTTTGCCAAGAACCCAAGATTCATAACTGTCATCAACAAAAAACAGAAATAGTCCCTTCCATCATTTGCTCATCTGAATCTTGTGTAACAAATGGCCACCATACTCCATGACTGATATCCCTGGTTATCAGCCAGATTTCTGCCAAATCTTGTATTATTATCCTTGGCCTATTAGCCTAGAAATATTAAGCTCAAGCATCTCAGTAAAGTTCCTGCTGAATTCCAGTTGGAGAACAGTGATTCATTCTACGATTTCTCTCAGGAAGAATAGATCAGCTATGGGCATCATTTACAAAACCTAATGAACTGTGGGCCTGGGTTCTTAGACTAAAACATTAATTACTTCTTTTTAATCACCTGTTTCTCAGTAATCAACAGATTTCTTGACAATTGGCAGGGAGTAGCACCAAGCACACACTTATGGAGAACACTAATGCTGTACTGAATCTGCACCATAAAAGCATCCTTGTGCTGTACTTTCATACCTGTCTTTTACTCTTGTTTAAAAGAGCATAACTATCAATAATGCTTTTTTCAGTACGTGTGTATATAATAATGTATGTGAGGCCATCATTATGGTGTTCACTGTGGAAATAATGCAGTCATACAAAAGACACATTGCTCAAAATAAAACCTAAGATAAATAAAGGAAGCTATAAAATGCTCTGTTGAGCCCTCTTCTGGACCTATTTAAAGTCAATGGCAAAGTTCCCACTGACCTCAGGCAGGAACTAGCTCCTTTTTCTCTTTCTAGATTTGTTTAGAAAGAAATATAATGACGGACTTGAAAGGTAAGATGAAATATTTGGGGAGAGGGAGAGAAAGAAGAAAAAAAGAAAAAGAAATCAAAAGGGGACAAAGGAAAAGAAAAATCTGTATTTTTAACATTCTGCATAGGATGTAACAAGAATTGCTAAGGGTGGATTTTTTTCAGATTTTCCATGTTCTGGTTTTGCTAGGATATTTTAATATTTTACTGCTCCCATTTCTCTCCCAGCTCTTTCCACCTTCTTCTCCGTGGGCACTTCTACTGTCCCCAAAAAGCATGTGGTGCTTCACAAATCTAAAAATGTGTTTGCCATTAAATATAATGTGTAGAATCTTACAATGCTTTCAGAAAAATAATGCTCTCATATCCAAAATGAGGGGAAAATGGTGCCTAATCTTACATATAACTCACGACATTTATTTCACCAGTAATGAATGTTGTCAGGTTTTTCCTATGTTGAACAGCCATACCTGAGGGGCACAGCGTTAAAGGGTACATTCACTGCTGACATAAATGGTAACTACGGCCCCTTCAGTGAAGTTATCTCCAATTAAGCCAGCCATTACATTCACTTCAAGGTATGCAATACATTTTAAATGATAGAAACAAGTCCAGGAAATGCTGAGTACTTCCACGAACCCTCTTTGGTGTGTGACTCCCCCTGGGCTCGGGCTCCTTCCCTAAACCCAGCAGTTTTGTGGTGAGTGCTGCCTGAGCCAAAGACGGCGATGGTCAGCGCTGTGTCCTGTTTACCGTCGCAATTAACAAGGCGGCATTCAGCGAGAGACACCAAAGAGCCTGCTGCACTTAAAGGGCTAAGGAGAGGTGATAACAGCCTTCGCTTCGTTAAGGCTCGCTGCCCAACTTTACTGAAAATGTAGTGACAGATAAAACATAAATCAACATCCTTATCATTCTGGCTTCCTTGCCTGCCAAATGGGGGTTTAGTTTATCAGCGACCTGCAGGCCCACTGGCGGCCTTTACACTTACAGCTGGTCAGCGGGGTGGGACGGGGTGGAAGCTAAATGGCTGCTCTAAAACGCCTTGGTGTAAACAACCCGGGCAAGGACTTCCTTGAACTGCCAGTTACCTGAGTGTGATCCATCTCACTAAAACGTCTGCCCCAAGAGGGGTGGTATCACCAGGAAAGAAAACAAATAAAAGACACCCAGCATGTTGCAGCGCAGGCACAGCCTGGGGAATGCTGTCCCCTTGAGGGGGTGAGGGATCCTCAACAAGGTACGTTCCTTATGGCACTGGAAAAAAAGGGATTTCATCCCTTCGTGACCAGAATGTATGGACTTTACATATGTATGTGTGCATACATAATGTACAGTGTTTGCTTTGACTCCCTGTGAGCCCCATCATGGGAGCAAGTCTTTCAAAGGCACCAGTATCCCCCAAGGCGCAGGAGAGGGCTATATCGAAAGCATGTTCATCCCCCCTTGCAAGCAGGCAGTCTTCTTTCCCTGTGCTACACATAAGTTGCTATATGTGTAGGGATTTTAAAAGTATTTGTCCCAATTCATTGTGTCACAGTTATCTTTGCATTAAGTTCAGCTCATAAAGCAAAACCCATTTAAACTGGGCCTTGTTCATGAGGAGGATATGAGTCTGGACAGGGGAGCCCCCAGTTTTTGGTAGTTATGGGGCTACACTGACATGATCAGCCTCATGCAAACATTTGGTGAGGATGACATTAGCATTTAGATCAGTGATTTATTTCTCCCTTGAGATACACTGCAGCAAATAATTTCGCAGGAGTTTAAAGTGAGGGAACAGTAATGGTGGCTTTATGTACTATCAAAGGAGTGTCAAATGCAGGTAGGTTTGACAGGCATTACAGCAAGACTCGTGTGGGTTTTTTTGTAACTAAATTTGAATTTATTTTAAAAGTGTTCATTTTTTTTCCTGTCCTTTAGCTATAGTGAGTCAAGCTCAGCATTCCATCTAGACAGCAAACTACTCCATATTTCTTTGGGTTTTGAAAGCCCCATCTTCTGGCAACAACTCCATGGAAAATTATGTGCTGAACACAAGCAAATCACAGGTGGAAAGTAAAGACACAATGTTGCTCCCACATGGTTGTGCAAAAAAATGCAAATATACACACTGAACATTGGGGCCAAACTTTCTGGCAAAAGAATGTACATTTTATAATGAAAGTTTTGCTTACTAACTATTTTTTCCAAAAGAAACATTTTCTAAATATGTTTCGAATTCCTGGAATATAAAGAAAGATATTCTCTTCTTTGTGCACTTGTTTCTTTAGCACTGTACTTTGACAAGGTTACCAAAGTAACAGCAAAACACTTGTACCTGTATTTAAGCAAAAGTCTCCACAAAAGCTCACATTGTACATGCTCGGGGTGTACATACAAGAGTTAGTTAGTCTCCAAGAAGTCTGTCAGAAGAGCATGTTTCAATCTAGAGCTACAAGGAGCTGAACAAGGGCTCCTTCCCTAAACCCAGCAGTGTTTTGAAGGAACAGATAGCATGAGCGTGGTCTCTAGAAAGGACATGAGAGCAGAGCCTTTCCACTCTCAGTGTACTCCAGGCAGAGAGAAAATGGAGTAAAAGAAGTGGCCTGCACAGCCAGGACAAGTGGGAGGCATATTTGGAAACACAGCAAGTTTATAGGAGTTGTAAAGATGAGAGAGGGCCGGAAATCGGGTGAGAAGGGATCCAAAGGCAGAAACCAAAGTTGAAGTCAAAGCAAAAGAGAAGGGCCAAAGTCAGAGAAGGGATAAATGCAGGATACAAGCCGAAGTAGAGGGAGAGTGCCGTTGTAGGGATGTTGAAGAAAGAAAAGAGAACCAGAACAGAAAGTTGGAGATGTTGGTGAATGTTCTAGTTTAGTTAAAAGTTTCCAAACTACCTCTGCTATAAGCTGTGAATTATACTTACAAAAATGACTGGCTTTCCTCTAGCTGCTGAAAATAGCCTAAAAATGCAAATCATTAGGCTAATTCTACAGCTACCAACTGCTATGCGGCCAACTATATATTTGCTCAAACACAGCACAAACTAGGTTTGGGAAAAAAATCTGCCATGATATCTGTTGGTGTTCCATGTGACAGAACTGACTTTAAGATGGGGCTTTTTTGTTGTTTTTAATTTTAAAAAAGAGGACAAGAAATAATAATACATTTTAGACATGACCACCGAAAATCATGAATCTCTAGTGTCTAGGCTGTCCAGGTGACTTGAATTCCTCTCACTTATTCATGTTTCATTAGAACATGCCCCTATCATTTTTTTTTTCTCTGCTGCTTATTCATACATGTAAAAAGTCTTAAGTAGGACCCTGTTGTGTTCCAGGGGCTGTGGATCACACGGTTTGGAAGAGGCTGTGGCACTGGCCAGAAAATGGTCTTCCTAATGAAGGCCCAGCTAACCACAGGATCTGCTGCTGACCACAGACCAGCCAAACACTACTAAAGACAGCCCACTGGGTTGGAATGCAGACCACAGTTTGGAAACCACTGGGTTACGAAACAAACAAGATAATATTTTAACCTATACTGTCAAATATGCTTTTCTTGGAGGACTGTCAGGGCTGTGTAAGAAATAGGGTCATGTCCATAGGATTGTCCCAGAAGCTCAGTGGAAATACAGTAAACTGTGTTCTTCCAGAAATCAGCACAAACATAGACAACTGAAAGAGAATGGTAATTTTTCATCTGCAAAGCCTGCAAAGGTAATTCAGATGTTACCATCAGCACTCTGGAATTTTGCATCATCGAAACCCTCATTAAAAATGAAAATGTACGTCAATACATGATAACCAGCACCACAAATTATGATTTCACTTCACACATGAAAATGTCTCTCCAGATGTGTCACAGCCATGACCAGAACTAAGTTAATATTTATCATGCATCTAAGTATAGAAATTAGTGCTAAATATTTCAATACTATGAGTTTGAACATCCATATGTGAACTTTTTGACATTAAACGTAAGGAAAGAAAAGGTTATTATAGAAAATGGAGACATTTCCTGACAAAGCCAGAATTACACAATTTTGAAAGATAATATTTAACCTCTGGAAAGGCCAAAATTCTTTGGACTGACGCAGAAGTTATAAAGATAGATCTTGCCAAATGTAGAGTAATTTTTGAAGAATTACTCTTTTTCACAATGCTAATACAAAAATCTTTGGACACAAAACTGAGAACTCTGGAACAGGAAGGATAAATGATAGATGCTTTAAAAAACAAGTCTATTTAGAAGCCATTTGTCTGAATTTTGTAATGTCCACTGACGATAACATATTTTCATCCTTGACTGTATTTTACAAGTTCATTTCTTCATGCGCAGACACCAGTATATTTAGCCTCTCAAAACACATATTTTAAAAGTGGATAGTGGTTGCTTGCTTCTATATTTTATACAAGCAAGGAAAAGATAAAAGACAGTCTGAGAAATAATCCAAACATATACATATATAAGGGCCACATGTACAAACCTGTTCATACACTTACATTGAAATTGATTAAAACAGTTGCGAATAAGTGGAATTAGGGAGTTTTTGCTTTTCTGCAATATTCCACTTTTAATTTAAGGAACTCTGTGTCTGCTTCTGCAGATGGTAGATATGCTTCCTCTGAAACAGAGCTTCCTCTGTAGAATTTCTGTTTATAGAGACATTGAACACAAATAATCCTCTTATTTAACTGAATAACTTCTTTTTTGTTTTGTTGCTATTGAATGATTAAACCATGACAAAAGCTAAAACAATACATGGTAGTAATGTGAAATTAAATTTTGCATTGTAAACTCCAAAAACTTGAGACTTTCTAGGGTGCTTGAGTTCAGGATATGTTGAGGAAAATTCCACACAAATGAAGAATGTCATAGTAGCAAAGAAAAAAAAGAGAGAAACAGGGAGGAAGGAAACAGCAAATACTGGGAACACAACATCTGCAAAGTGCACCAACAATTCCAAGCTTGCAATGGGCTGTCACTGCACACGCAATGAGGAAATTTCATTTTAAAGTTACAAAAATGACCTTGCTTTGAACCAAGTGAATGTGATTATTTCTGAACTGAACGGAAAGTAAAGAAGTTTGGATTAAATGTTTTACCAGTGCCAATGTCCCAGAACTTTCTTTGGCTCTATATTCTCTTTTTCTATGTTTGTCAGCTGAATTTAATGTTCTCTTCTTTTTGTCTCCTGGTCTCTTTGACCTTAATGTGACATTTTAGTTGGGTGATTAATTACTATTAAATGGCATAGCATTTATTAAATGGAGTCCTTGTCTGTGTAAGAGCACAGTCACAATGCAACGATTCAGTTTGATAAGCTTAAATATACACAGTTAGATGTGGTAATATCTAATTTGTCAAGGATCTTGTGGCTAGCTTTTCTGCCACACAGCTAAAAAGGAGATGTGATTGCACAAAAAGCTTAATATTCTGAGCTTAAATGTTCTCTGTAAATTGATCTTCTCCATCATGTAATCTTATTTCAGAGTGTTCAGGAGACAGCAAAGTTCCACACAAGCCTAAGTTGCCTTAATAATAGGCCTGAGGGTTCCTGACCATAGAAATAAAAGCTATGTGACAAGATTTGTATGTCTCTTTTCAGCAGACAACAGCTGACTGGCCTTGCCAGAAGCTTTCTTTCTGGGTTAATTGAATAAAAAGAAGAACTAATGTCAGTAAGAGGATGAAAAGTTCATTGAGAAAGAAAAGATGCATCTACAGTTTGGACACCTAAGTAAAAAAGAGATCGTGAATATTTAGCTTAGTAGGTGAGACACCACTACCTAACCTTGTAATCAGCCAGGTTATTATTCTGACAATTATATACTCTGAACACTGATTTACTCTTTGCTTATTTAACAGCTGATTTGGAACTTTTTTCAGCCTATAATGAATCACCAAAGCAAAACTTCTTGCAAGCAAAAGATTGACTTTAACATCTGCTGGGAAAAAAATTCAGGCTGGACAGAATAAAAATGTGACTTTCACAAAAAGCTCAGGAGTTTTGGGTACTCATGGGAAAGACAGACAGTATCTGGGGCTAGTTCCTGGCTGTTTCTTATATCAATTATTTTCCCCTTTGGTTAAACACAACTAGGCTAGCAAGAAGAATAACGGAAGTTTTTCTCAGGTTTCACTCTCAGTCCTCAGTCTTTCGCTTCCAAAATATTCATTCTTGCTCCTACATCTGCAGTCAGTGTCTGTCTTTATAACTCTTTCCTACTACACACAAAACAACTAGAAATTAAAATAAAAGGATGAAACAGATCAGGTTAATATAAGAAATAAGAGGCCTTCAGCCTTATCTCCAACCTGCAGGTACTTCCTCACAGTGCAAATTGTAAATGCCGTAAGAGAGGAGTCACTCCTCTCATCTGAATTTAGGGATTTGCAGAGATCTTGTAGAGATATTGTAAAGTCGTGGGCAATGTTTGGGTATGCATCTTCAGACCTTCTTTAGATCTGAGATGAATACTTACATATCAACCACAGCGGGACTCCAGATGCAGACCTCCCCAGAGACACATTTACACAAGCTCAGGGAACACCTCCCATCTTTCTGCTGGAAAAGAGAATCACAAAACTATAATAGAGAGTCATCCTCTTTGCACGATGAAGAGTCAAGCTGAATTCCATGCACAAGGAGATACTTGAGCTAGCATGTTCTGCAGGTTGGCAGACACTGTGCCATCTGGAGACATCAAAATAGCCCTGCCTTCAGGCCAAACATCAGCAGTGAAGTGAATCTAAATGAGCCAAGAAAGGCCATAATCTCAACTATCTCTAACAGGATTATATTGTTCTCTTGACTATTGATGACAGTATAATGATAAGATTGCACAAGAAAAACATTCTACAATTCTCATTACGGATTAAGTCAGCACATTACCAGTTGCTCCTGCATAGGTTTGTTCACCTCCATTTTCCATTATAAGCAGCAGGAAAAGAGGCACATTCATATTGCCCAGAATCTTATGGGCTCAGGATTACAGACAGGAAGATGCACCAAACATGTGCTTTAGCAGACTCAAAATATAAATCTCTTCAACATTCTGGATGCTAAAGATATGTCAGGTACTTCTTCCTGAAAACTTTATAGAAATTATATCCAACTAAAAACACCATTTTAGTCTGGGTACACAATCTACTTTAAAAGCACTCGATTCCTACCTTCCTTGCAGAAATATATTTTTCTTGGTCTAATTTGCTTGTTTTAGGAAACAAAACAAAGGCAGTTAACAGTTTGTTCCCATGATCTTCAGAACAAATTTCTAGAAAACATTGAGCAACTTTGCAAATACAATTATTTAGTCCCAAAAATAATGTAACTATTTTCAAGTGATAGATTGCTCTACTTCTAGAGCCAATTTAGACTTACTTTATATGATTAATAAAAACTGGTTAATACCAACACAACACATGTCATGTTTATCTTAATTAACCATTTTAATTTATTCATCCAAAGGAAAATTTTACTTCAAGGAATTATTGGAAATATTCTTAAGGATTTTACAAGTCACTAAATTAATTTTCAATCAATCCCTAAATTTTCATTTTTGCAGATGATCAAATATTATAATATCTTCACTTGAGTATTTATGGGATTTCAAGCTTTTGATAAAAGATACACAGAGAATTTACCATCTGTGAAATAAGTGGAAAGCTAAGGTTTTGATCACTCAAAATAAAAGACCAAGTTTCTGCTGTTCAAATCACAAGACATATTACTTAGTAGAGATTAAACTAAAAGCACACTCTAACACCCACTTCTTTCTATATGCAAAGACTAAACCCCCATAGATTCATTGTATAAACTGCTGATCAGTGTCCTAATTTCAAGTCATAGTTTAATGATCTCCTCTGTGCAGGCAAGCAATCAGGGAAATAACTGTAAAGAGTCTGCAAAATGGAGGAGTATAATATTATATGTCAACACACCAGTAATGGTTTCAAATTACAAGCAAATCTGAGCAGGGGAAAAGAGTCTTCTCCCCTTTCTCTCGAACACATGCACAATTTCCTTTAGAAGAAAAACAAGAGAAATACATTGCTTGCTCTTTCTCAAAGGTATATCAAATGCTGATTAGTTCTAAATCTTCTGAATTGTAATGTGGCCATCAGAGCAAAATGTGGCCTTTCAATGCTTCCCTGCAACTCACAT
This sequence comes from Petroica traversi, assembly GCA_025920805.1. Lineage (NCBI taxonomy): Eukaryota > Metazoa > Chordata > Aves > Passeriformes > Petroicidae > Petroica > Petroica traversi. Next base: position 123,493 of record JAHLSL010000020.1, read on the forward strand.
AGCAGTACAAAATTGACTGTGTTGAAAGAATTATAGCCAAAGACATAACTGTAATGAAGTATTATCACAGACATATAATATTATCAAAATATCAAACTCTACACATGTCAACAGTCACCCAACTTGATTAGAGGCAGATCTGGTTTTCGGTTTAGGTGAAAGTAGGCAGTTGTTTACGTTGGCAGATCGTGGGGGAGAGGGAGGAAATGAAATGCCCCCATACAGGGTGCCATGGCCTCACGGCCTGTTTTGAGGACCCTGGGAGAAAGACAGGCAGAGACAGGAGCTGTGCACCCCACCACCATCAGATCAGCTCGGAGAGGGAGCAGAAGGTTAATGCTTCCCTGACCACCAAGTCCTAGTAAATCTGCTCCCTCCCAATAAATCCCTGCTTTATTTCTCAAATCCTTCACATTTACCTCTAGGGATGGGGCAGGAAACAAAACAGCCCCTCTGCACTCCACCACCTCCAGACTGGTGGTGGCTCCAATTCTTTTCAATCCTCTTCCCTGACAGCTGCCACCATCCCAGACAAGGTTTGTGGCAGGACCCCAAGCTTAGTGACCTACTCCCAAAATTATCTCTTCTCGAAGAAGCTGCCATAGTGCTGCCAGGCTTCGCCCAAAAATTATTATTCATCTTTTTCCAGTGGCTTCCCCTTGCAAGGCCTTGCCCACAGGCCTTGGTGTCGATTCACCAAGCAGGCAGTATTAAATTGAAACACACCAACCATCAACACAGCTAAAGGTGAGCACATCAAGGAAAGGCAGTGTCTGCTGTCAGATTAAAACCCTTTTGAACTGCAGCCTTATACAATGTCCTCTATGCCTGTTATTTATGAGGCGAACTGACGATATGACAGCCTCATCTGCTGATGTGACAGAAGAAGCACATTGTTCTCTTTGAACCTTGCAGAAACGTGGAAAGCTTTCTTGCACTCCTTTCAGCATAGCCCCTCTCCAAGAACCATATTGACTTGTAATAGCTTCTGTTTATGCAGTGCAATGAGCTGAGGTCAGTGGGAAAGTGTCAGCTGCAGCGTATGACTTTGCTTTCACTACATCATGGAACTTGGCACGGCCTCGCAGTGACAGATAACAAACTGCATTCTATAGCTTTTGAAACCCTCAAAGGATATGTGGCTGGGAAAGGCTTGCAAATGCCTTCCCTTGATTAATAGTCACAAAACTGAAGTGATCATAATTTAGTCCTAGCAAGGAGATGTACTTCTTTCCAGCGGCAATAAAGAAAGACACAAAAGCCCACAAACCTACACAATATAAAGAAATTGTCTTAAAAGAAATTCACAGTCATCATGCCAGACGCTAAATGAGTTATTTCTCTCATTTCTTGTCTCACCACAGATTCCTCCCACTTGGACACACATGTTAGGCATTCAGTTAACCTCAAGCATAGCTCTCCTGGCCCTATCACTGTATCTGCACTCCCCATCAGGAGGGTATGCTAGCCTACATTTTTGCAATGTAAAAAGAGTGACATCATTTTTTTTTCTTAAAGCAGCTTGTCTGTAAGAACCCTTCAGCTGTATTGAGCTCGGCTTAGCCCCAGAATACGCTTATTCCTGTGCACTTTCCTGTCCTGCACTCAGCACAGTGTTCAGAGCTGCTCTGGCTCACAGCTCTGTGCTATATACCCCATTCTGAACCTCTCAGCTGCATTTGCTTTCCCATCTATAACTTTCATCGACCTTCTGCTCTTGCCCTGCACTTCCTGGGAAGTGTTTTGTTCATGGACCCAGCGGAGGAATATGTTATGACAATGGAGTTTTAAGGAAAGCTTTTTGTTTTGTTGTGTCATGCACTTTATCTATCCCATTTTGTCATCTGGTGGTTTTCCTTTCTTCTTTTAGCACATATTTCACTGCTAAAGCTATTTCACAAGCAGCCTTGGAAGTCAATCCCTTTTCAGATAGCAATTTTTTTCAGCTGATCCACCTTCCTATGTGCTTCCAAATCCATCTGATTTGGCTACAGTCCTGCATTGTATACTGGGATATTTATAGACTAAGTTACAGTGCCATGATACTCTGAATGAATCACAGAATTTTTAAATCTTTTTTTAATTTCCTTCCAATCAGAAAATTCAGCTTGGCATGCTAACACTGAACTTCACTGACCATTTAGAAACTAAAAGCTAAAAAACCCTCACGTTAAACAGCTCCTTCATTTGGGAAAGACTTACCTTTTGTTTCTTCAAGAAAAAATTGAATTTTAAATTATTTGATCACTTTTAAGATCTAGTAAGTCGCTGTTTCTGGTGTTTTACATATTCAAGAGAGTATGTTATGAAAGTAAAAAAAGGATAAATTTCTCCTTACAGAGCCTCTGGTTGCTTCTCATGATACAAAGTGCCATCATTCTGATTTCACTGAAAGAATTTCACCTGCGTTTCACAGATTTCCCCATTTATTGTTTGGTTTCCTGCTCTTAACTGAACTGGCTTGAATATTGGGTTAACAAGCCTCAGTGAAATTTCTCTTCTTTCCTGTATCCTGATAATATATACAAGTAACATGTGGCTTAAGGTCTAGAAAAAGTTTTTAATTAAAACCAAGTGCTAGAATTATACTGTCTTCAATTTCCTCACGTTTCCTGACTTTTTTGTGTCCAGTTCACAGCAGAAAAATTTGCTGAGAGCGCAAACTTTATTGTTATTAGTATCTTGTAGATACCTTGGTAGACAAACAGTTTTGTTCCTTATTGCAAGAGTACTGTTATGGATGTGCAATTTTAGGATATTAAGTGTAGGAATGGGGAAAGTTTATACTTGTAAATATACCCCTGATTATGAAATTACTGTTAAAGTAGATTAAAATGAATACTAGGTTTATCACCCTTTTTCTTCTTTAACAACATGTATTTTGTTTTAAACAGGAAAACAGAGCAAAATCCTGAAAGTAGGTTGCATAATCTAATGTACTATATTTGCCTCCTGATAACCTTCACCAACAACAAAAAGTAGTCATTTGACTTTTACTGACAGCCACTATTCATGTAATATCTACAAATTTCCTTCTTGAAAGAGCTGGTCCTCTCACCTTTGAGATACCACCGCTTCTGCATTAGCAAGGACAGAGGGAGTGTAGTTGGCCTGGATTCAGTTCTAACATAGCATCTACAAAGATTAAACACATCAAAGTGTCAGCTAGACTGAATGAGCCAGAATCTATTTTAGAGTAATTGAAAGTTTGATTTCTATTTGCCCAAGGTCTTTATTTATTTTAACTTCTCTGAAATTTCCTCAACATTATAAAATTAATTACAGTCTTCTTATCTTTCCCTCTTTGCACCCTCTGAATGATAGCAGACTCTGAAATGTTTCTTGCAAAAATCTCAACCTTAAATACCTTTTTTTTGCCACAAAACAGAGAGGCCGTCTTGTATGGAAGTTCCTGATTTTCCATGTTCAAATAGATAAATTTCCTGTTTATTCCTCAACTTTCAGCAGTAATAGGAAAGTCAAGGGAATATCTCTCAAAGAAGGCTTTGAACTAATTAGAAAACAAATCATATTTACTTTGAAGTAATTTAAGACACCCTTAATTATGCTTTTTTTGATCCTACCATATATTTTCAGGCCTATGATATCACAAGAAGAGCTTTCTTTCATTAAAAATCTCATCATATTTTTCAAGATGAGATTTATATCTGCTCAGATTTAGAGAATACAAGGCTGATCCAGACCCTATGTCCATTCTTTTCTACCAGAAAAATATGTAAAAACCAAAGGATTACTTTATTGGCACCTTGGCATTTCCATCACACTGTTCAGATGTCTTCTTCACCCATTGCTTCCTATACTGTATTACCACCTCTTCAAGATCACATGCAACCAACAGGGTGTTTCTGCAAAATCCTTTGAAAGTCAATGCTAAACTCCCTTGATTGCTATGAAAAAAGAGAGAAAATAGCTGGATCTTTATTAAATTATTCTTATTTTAGGGGGTGTATAGAAACAGACTCTTGTAATTAGAAGACTGGCTGAAGAGTGGCCCCTGTGTGAAGTCTGAAATTGTCTTTCTTAATATCGCATAGAAATTGGTAGCATTTTTAGCAATCCGCTTAACAAGTATAATAGTTAGGAGGAGTATTTGTACTTATTTTAAAAATAAAGCATATTTCAATGTCAAGTTTATGCTTTGCCTGAATTCAAGGTCCTTGAGACTCTCAAGAGCATACAACCTTCCAGTCTTCTTCAACCCTCACAGCAAGAGAAGTTTTAGAACTACATCAATGGCTCAAATTCTAAATTTTTGTGCACAAATTCATACATAAGAGTAGAAGATATGATATACAGTCCCCAAAATCCAACAACTAATAAGTTGTTCCCCACTAAAAAATAAAAAGAAAGAAAAAAAAGAACATCCAAAAACCATTAAAAAGCCCAAGAATGAGAAAAACAGCCAAAAGTCTGCATCTACACCAAACATCTGCTCTTGTCCCATTAAAGTCATAAGGACTCTAAAAAGTCCTTTAATGTGTTGTCAGGGCAGAAGCAAATATGTTCAAAAAAAAACATTGCATCTGAAAAAATTATCTTCTTCTCTACCATGCTCTTCAAGGCCAAAACAGTACCCATAACAGGAAAATTTTGTATTAATAGAAGGCCAAATTTTAATTTATCTAATGGAAAATAATGAGGAAAAAATGGATTATTTCACTTGTCTAGTCTGAATCTTTTCTTTGCCCTTTAAAACCTTCTTTAGGAAAAAAAAATACAACAAACTTGCTACTCATACAGTAGACAATGTCCCCTTCTACGTCTGTTTCTAATAACATGAAAAATATCATTCTCTCCTACAAACTGTGTTAAGAATCTCTTTTGGGAAGTAATGACACCTTTGCATTATTAATAGCTGATTCAATCTGACTTGCTGTAGTAACAGCTTTTACCAGTGTGAGATTAAGTTCAACTAACAGCCTTACAAATTTCAGCATGTCTTTATCTAGAAGGGTATTATAACACAGTGTCCTTCTCTGCCCAGGAAAAGCAACCAAACAGAAACAGTGCCTGCATCGAATCATCAATCATGAGCAAGCAATTCTCAACTACACTTATCCCCTTTTTTAAGGAATTATTTTTGAATCTCAAAGGGAAAGACTAAAATAAGAGGGCAAACACTTTTATTATCCTTCTTCATTTTATTCTTTTCTATTTCTTCAGATATCTTGAAGCTTCTCTCCCTGCCTCCTGCTAAAGAGTATCTATTTCTCACTGATTTTCTTGCAGTGTATTTTCCAATCTTTCTTCAACTTTATTTCATTTTTCCTTTGAGAATATATTTGTTATCCATACTTCCACCCACTTTTAACTTCCCATCCGTGCTATAAGAATGCCTATAATACTATTGAGCAGATATTAGCACTTCTTTCATAGATTTTTAACACCGCAAGGGGCAGGACTGGAAGAGTGACATTTTGACCTCTCGTTTACTGCCAGATGAGCTATTGGGTGTTCTGGATACATTGGTTCTCCTTTTCCTGTCAGAGCAGACCATTCTTTTGCAGGTATTATCTCATCAGTCTTTCAGACAAGTGTGCACACTGAGCTGGTCTGGTTCATGAGTGATCATTTGTTTTCCAATTTTGTTCAGCTTCTTCATTAAATGAGTTTCGATGATACGAAGACTAAGAGTTTGAGGACAAGGAGGATGGAAGCACTTCAGTCTAAAAAAGGCTACACTAAATAAGGAGAACTTCTAGAGAAGATTCAGGACAATTTGAAAGAAACAGAGAAATAAAAGTAGCAGACTGAAACCAGGGAGAACAGGAGCTTCTGGAACTGTCTTTTTCCACTTTAAGCCTTATTGGTTTTATTACTGACACTTTGTTTAATCTTAGATGCACAAAAAAATTGTAATTTTATTTTCTCTACTTTAAGATGAATTTTTTCTGTTTTAGAAAAAATAATAAGGCTGCCTGCCTTTAAGGGAAAAAAAGAATTTCCTGAAAAGTTAAAGAGAAGGAAATAGGCGTGAAACAAGATGATAGTAAAGAAATGATTTTTAAAAAAAGTCAAAAAATCAGTCTGTTCCTCAGAGAGTCTGATCAGGATACAAATTATGGTTGGCAAGACAAACAAGGAGCATCTGCTGAGCAGCTAAGTCTAAATCAGCCAAACTAAATTCAGATCAACAGGATAAAATTGAAAAGGTTTCCGTCACTCCCCAAATCTCAACCACCCACTTACATTTATCTGTTTTTTAGTTCTAAATGTTTGTAGCTGATATATTGATCTCATCTTTGCAATACTAAGAGAGTTTTGGTTTAAAAAAGCAGAAACTGCCAGCAAAGTTCACAAGACATAGTATCTTTTTCCCTATTTTCAGATTTTCTTAGTAACCAAGATTATTATGAAGAACTATTTTGGTTTTGCTCATCAGTATTGATAAACAATTAACCAGGTGTACCCCACAGGAAAATACATGGAAACATTGAAAAGTTGTTTAAAAGATCAGGAGATTATACTATAGAATAATATTTAGACTTTTCACATTCCCCAACATAATCAGAAAATTATTATAACCATGTTTCAGGTTTCATAGTAAAGCTCTTTTTGTGGGAGAAATGAATTATTGCAGACCTAAGAGCTGTGTGGCTGCTGAAAGACTACCAAGCTATCATGGTCCCTCCATTCAGATGAGTGCTATCAAAACCATGGTAAAACCTTAATATTGAGCTGTAAAACTCAAGGGAAAATATATTCACATGAAGTGATTATCTCTCATGTTTCTGGACATTCTAAAGATACATTACATTCTCCTAATAATACTTGCCTTCTTTTGGATATGATATTTTAGAAGAACAGCTTGCACTTATAATCAGTACAATTTATCACCTATCCCCAAAGTACCCTGCCGTTGAAATGCCTGACATATATATTAGGTGTTGTGGATTTAGCAAAAATTGAATTATAAATTGCCTTGCCAGCTTTTGCCTCTGGAAATAATGAAAAAGTGAGCTAAAGAAATGTTCTCCTGAAGGATTTATTTTTAGTGGCAATAGAGAAAGAAACAACAAACATGGATTGACCAGACTTTATCATTTTAAGGACTGAATATCTTTGTCTTGAGAAGAGTTTTCATTCTTTTTCTTTTAAGAAAAAAAAAAAAGACTGCACTGAGGTTGCTTGAATGGCCCTGAAAATAACCCGTTGAGAAAGCAAGAAAAAAAATAAATAAAACCCTAACAAAACATTGATTTGTATTCAGTAAGCCCTTATGAGAATTTCAAGGTCTCGTGTCCAAATGAAGTCAAGTTAAATGTCATCCAAAATACTTTCTTTTCTCTTCTCTTTTCTGTTAAGTGCTGTTTCTCAATGAATGAAATTATTTGCAGTGGCCTTTTAGAGTTTAACATTATCCAACTCCCCAAAATAATAGCGCCTTTAATAAGTTATCTAAATTGGCATAGTGATGTAGAATCCATTTCTAGCAATACTTCAGCATCAAATGTGTATAGTTAACTTAAATGATTATAAAGGTAGTCTTAAGCGCAATAAGCTTTACTTCTTCAATTTCAAACTGACATCTAACATTTCTTTATGAAGACTGTATTGTCTCTTAACAAGTTCCTGCCCAGAGAAAAAAGGAATTTGTGTTCATCTACAGTTACATAATTTAATGAAAAAACAATCTATATGAGCACACACACAAATATTTAGCCTGCACTCTGTATTTCAGTGAATATGAGAATAGGCTTTCCACTTACTAAGCTAAGTTGAAATTTTGGCTCAATTCACGGCATTTTTAAAGAATTAATGTTTTTACCATCTCATTAGACATTTTTGCATTAAGTAACAGATATTTCAGCATGAATGCAAAATCTTTGCACCTTCATCTTTGTAGGATTAAATTAAAGTTTTTCTAGTAGCTGTATTTATATTTTGTTTTATCTTTGTTAGAGGGTAAGCTTTTAATGCATTGCAGTTTATTTTTTCTTTTATACGGCTATGTACTTGGTTTCATTGGTCACTGTAGGTGACTGAGCTTGAGGAAAGAATTAAAAAATACATGCAAGTGGTCATAATTTACTTGCATTTTATAAAATACATATATAAAGGTTTACAAGTCAGAAAACATGCTGAAGAAATGTGTTGTCATCATATAGCCACAAAATATCCTGCAGATTAATCCTATGGTGGCCCTGCATGACACCTGTAGTATATGTGGGCATGAGGTCAAAATATTAGCTGGAGCTAATGATGGGCCCATTATATCCCTCCTTAGTGCTCATTACTTAGGGGACCTTTTGAAGGTGCTCTGTATCATTCTCTGGCTGACAGGCCAGTCAGTGAAGGTTAGCAACTCCCTCTGAAGTCCTGTTTCTCTATTGTGGCTAACAACCTACTTGGGGTCATGGAAGGCACACATGGATTCTTCACCTACATGACAGAAATCGTATAGGAAATAATTAACATCTGCACATGGTACAAAGATTTCGAAGGAAAATAAATTTACTGTTTTTCGAGGTTAATTTTTTTTTCTGAATTGAGCATTATCAGCACAACAATGAATCAACACTGTTAGCTTTGCACTCAGATCAGGAGGGACGTGAGTGTGCATGATGTGTTCAGAAGCCCAGTGAAGGAATTCTACACAGATGTGCATAGTGAAGGCAAGGGGTTAAAATAATATTGCCCTCACCGTGAATTAAAACACTGATGAACAATGAGATTCTTCACCAATAGCCCTGACGTTTCAGAGCATCTCTACCTTAGAATGGTCCTCCACCTCCTTTTAAGCGTCCATTACAACATCCTACTGTTCATTTATATTCTGCTTTTCAGCACTAATAATCTACATTTGATCCAGAGTCAACTTGGTTTACTATAAAATGGAGTATTCCTGTTCAGTTTAAAGAATGTATAACGTGGAGGAAGAATTGCATTTTTCCATCTTACTTTCTATTTCTTGCATATCTTATTACATAAAAAACAATAAATAACTCTTGAAATATTCTTTTTCATCTTCCTACCACTACAATTATTCTAATGTCAAAAACCCCCAACATTTTCAGGGCTGTGGGCCTGTTAGTTCAGTCTTTTTTTACTCCCTAGTTTTGAATCTGACCCTTCCCCAGCTTACATACCAATTCCAATCAGATGTCAAAACTAATTTTAAAGCCGCCATATTTACTTTCCTTAAGACCTTGGTTTCACGCTGATGTTTCACCCAGATGTCTGAGTGATTACTTGATGAATTTGCATGCATATTTATTCCATTAATTTATTTTATTCATTTGCAAAATACAGAGATAAAATTATATTTACTTACAATAGATGCACTACCTCCATAAATAAAGGAAAATTTGGTGAAATTTATGCTTGTACATTTTCCTCCAGGAAAAAAAAGCTATTAGCATGTGCATCTTTTTTCCTGGCTATCACCTACAAGCAGACAGCAAGAGACATAAGCATGCTGAATAAGACACAGTGTAGCTGTGAACAAGAAAGAATGAATAATAGTTCTGTGGAAATATTGTACCTCAAAACCTGAATACTTTCCAGCAAAAAAAAAAAGAAAAAAAATCACAAACTCTGGAGCTGAAGATAACCATATGGAACTGCTGCATACTAAACTATTTCTCAAAATGCAGATTTACAGATTTCTCAAAAGTGTGCATTGAATTCTCCAAAACAATGTTTGAACACAATGTGAGTTCTGAAAAAGAAGAAAGAAAGAAAGAAAGAAAGAAAGAAAGAAAGAAAGAAAGAAAGAAAGAAAGAAAGAAAGAAAGACCTTTGAAAGTTTGAAGCTGATATCTGCCTAGTTTTAGTACATACAGCATCAAGGAAGACACTAATTTGATTCATGAAGTATTCAGGTAACTCAAACTGAAAAAATCAACGAAATTTAACAAAGTTTAAAACCTTGGAATTTGGGTACATTTATTGGTCAAAGAAAAGTAAAAAATAAAAGCAAAGCTAAAGGGAAGAAACATCCTCCAGTGTATCAACAGTAAGATGGAAGTCATTCCTTCATAAAACAGTCCACCATTAAAAGCTCTGAGTGGTGTTGTGGAGAAATAAAGTATTCCTTGAATATCGATCAGTTGCAAAGAAAATCATAAGAAAGCAACTCTTTCCTGAAACACAAGAGTAAATTCCCCAAAAATAACAGTGCTTCAACCTGAGAATTCTGAATGTAATTTACAACACTGAAGCTGAGGTCTTGGAACAGCTCTCATATCCTCAGCATCTGACCAGACCACAGGGATTAGTAGGCAGCCAAGGATAACCATTTCTGATGCGACAATGAGACCCAAGTTTGTCTATATTAAAGGTCTGAGGCTACAAATATATTGATGGACAGCTAAGAATCAAACTCAAGTCACCTCATTCACTAGGTTAAAAAAAATGAGATTAAAAAGGTTAATATAAACAAGTAAATTGTAAAAGTAAAAATGATCAAACCACCAAAATTCTAACAGACAAAGCTTCAACAATATTTTGCAAAAGCTAGAAAAAATTGTCTATGAGGCTTGTTACCACCACAGAATCCACTGCAAAGCTACCACAAAACAACTCTTATTTTCATTTTTGTCACTGTATTCCCTTTCTTTAACCCAAAGTCCCAGAATCCTCCACATTTTTATTATTTTAAATACAGTAGAATATGGTAGGGGGGAAATATTTCAGGCAGGTCTTCTAGAGCTCAAAATAATTTGAAAACTAATTTATTCCCCACCCCAGTCAAGCAGCCTCCAATAAAGGAAATAATATCTTTCTAACCTGAGATAACATTTGGCAAGTTTCAAAGCAAATATTCATGACAAAGTCATAAGCCTTTGTTAACAGAGTTTTCCACTGGAAATGCTGACAGGTCCTTAAGCACAGTGGTGTGATCAGCACCTCTGTAATAAGCAGTAATTTAAAGGCTGTGCACTAGTTAACTATTAGTGCTAGTAAACAAGTGACCCTGATGGGATTTCAAATTAAAGCTTCAAGCAACTCATTTGCTATTTAACCCTCGTGCTTTCCCACCTCATGGCAATGGAAACATTATATATGATAACAACATTATTTAGCTCCCTTATTTAGTCAATAGAAGTAGAAATTCAAAAAAAGCAGATAAAACATTTGTGACTATAAAAACACCAAATTTCAGCAAATTCAGTCATTTAATGCATTTCTGGTGGTAATTACATCTACAGCTTTACACTGGCCTGTGTTGGCCTTGTCACTGAGCAATGAGAAAATAGTGTGCTATCCTATTCTGCCAAGTTGCAATAATGCATCAAGACCAACTTTAAAAATTAGCTCTCATTTTGACAGGGAACCTGTGGCACGAAACACACTAGAGTCTTACCATCTCTCTGCTCTGTGCGCTTTGAATAGATCAGAAGTAGCCATACTGCCCCCTCAAAAATTGCTGCTTCTTCCTAACCTGGACCAAGAAGCCACAATTAATTCTCCAGGGAGTGCCAATGATATGCTTAGAATAAGGAAGAGTATTTGATTTATAGTTTTTAAATCAAGAACTCTTCTAGTGTCTAAGCAAAACAAAACATTTGAACATGCACTTATGTACCCCAGAGCTTCAGAGAGGTCTTGTATCATATCCTCAGTCACACATGCTGTGGTGCTGTACCACATGAGCTGTAAACAGCCCTGAAAATTCAAGGAGAGAATTTCATCACTGTTGCTTACACTGACCTCCTGCAGGTACATAAAGAAACCACAGCCCCTCCTCCTCCTGTTTCTCATAGCAAATGCAGTAAGTTTTCAGAGAGAGGTGACTGCTATGCGCTTTTGACTGAGAAGCCAGGAAGTGACAGGATATATATTCATTTGATCATAGTCCTGTCCAGCTCTCTTGGGCTCCTTAACCTCCAGTAAACTGTAAAACAGGAGGATTTTCACAGCAACCTTGCCTTTCACCATCTAACTACTCCTTCAATATTATGTCCATCACCATTGCCTTTGAATTCTAAGAAAATACAGAAGCCTTTATTTTTCTTCTATTTCAACACAACTTACAGACAAGAGTTTTTCTGTACACAGTAAAAATGCAGTTCACATAGTTCACCAAGTAAAAATGTGTTATCAAAGACAAAAATCCTATAAAATGTAGGACATAAAATGCACATCATTAACTGAAGAGCAACTACGAGAAAAAATACCGAAGAGACAATGGAAGTCTTTAAAACATAATATTTCTACATCATACTGCTAATATTAATCAGATGTTTAAGTATCATTAGTATTTTAAAGGAATCTTTCACAATGTATTTTGATCTCTATGGATAGTTCACAATGGCACTGCTAAAAAAGTTAATTATTCTTCCAGCAATATTCTTCCAGCACAAAAATATGCATACTTATCTGTTATGACAGTCATTTTTAGTTATAAGCTATTGTGACTACTGAAGGAAAAGCCAATGAAGCAAATAATCTCTAATAAGTAGTAATCTTATCTTCTTCCCACTAATTAAAAAAAAAAAAAAAGAAAAAAGAAAAAAAAAAGAAAAAGAAAAAGGAAGAGGAAGAGGAAAGGAACACAATTCCTTTGCCAGTTCAATGTGTGTTTGCATTTTCCAAGTAGGCACTACTAAGTCTTTATAGTCAAAATCAAAAAAAAGTGCTACTATTTATCTCCTAAATTTTGTACCACAGACATAAAAAGTCTATGACAGGTCCTTTAATTGTTAGCCAGCAGTAATTTCTGCACTAGGATCTTGTCACAGTTTACTATGATTTTTTTTATTGTGTGTTTGATTTGACCTTATTATGCTGTTAATAGTCCTTTATTTTATTTTTAATAGGTTTATTATTACAGAGAAGTAGTGACATCCTTAGGTAGTGTGCCCTTCGTCAAGGTGATATTCTTGCAAGTCTTAGTATAAATTAGGTATTTTCAATATACTTTATTTAACTATGCAATTAAGTATACCTCAAGTATATGGTACATTTAAGTACCTCTGAGGCTGCATTATATTGAAATGTGGAAGAACTCATCCTCCTACATTTCCTTGCAACACCAATTATTTCTGCAAGGATATTAAAACACCTCCCCCAGTTCTTTCTCAACCTCCCTTTTAGCCAAAGATTCTGAAAACTTCTCACTCTATTTATTTCCTCAAAATCATTTTTCATATTACCATGTGACAACAAAATAACTGAAAAGTGCCAGCACATCAAACCTGTTTTCACATCAGTTCACCAAAAGGCAAAATAACATTTCTCAGAAATTGACTTAGTACTTTTTCATAAAGCCAGGTACTTTTTTTCTCCTTTTTTATTTTTTTCTCACAGAAATTTACAGATTTCCCCATAACATGATGAAGTGTCAATCATTCCAAAACGGATAAGTTCTAGCTGAAATATCAAATCATTACAGCACCAAGTTAGCATCATTGCAATTTAGTACAATTTCACTGACTTCATACCTGTAGCACATGCAAGTCTGAATTTGCTTCAGAAAATTTAGGCATACATTTCTATAAACCAGGGAGACACATTCTTAGTTTTGCACTGAATTGCCCAATTGGTCATAAACATGCATAGGCAGAGGTCTCTACCTATTTGCAGGAAAGCTACTTCCAGCAAGCCAGACCATTTGTACGTTTATACTGGTCAGTAGGGTTTGATTTGAGCTGGGAGCAGCAGAGTTCAACGAGCAGCAAAATGAGCTCTCCAATATGAGCTGTAGCATCACCCATTTGATGAGGCACAGGATCAGTCATTTGGGAGCTGCAGCTGTCCCACAGCAAGACTCAGATACCTGTGTATACCCACCTGTGCAATGTGTTTTATCATACACAAAGGAAAAACTATGTGTGCTCCCGCTCCTGTCATTTTAATCAGTATCTGTGGTTGCTTTCTTTAACCTGCATTTTAAATTTGAGAGGGCAGAATATTTTTCCTGTCTTTTGCTTTTTCCTGGTCCTGTGAGACCTAGTTCTGTTCATCCTGCTGGTTCCAGATATCTGCTGTGTGAACCTATGCCCTCTGTTCTGGCATGCCATTCTTCCTGTCCCGTGTCTCCAGAAACTCCTAGTCTCATTACCAAATGAATACACTTAGCAAAATTAGTCTGTAGCCCAGCTGATTTGTTTTTTATTTTAAAATTACATTTGAGTCAGTTTACAGCTGTAGTCAGGTGTATTAGATCAGGACACAGCAAAAGATTTGGCACTGTAGCATATTTTTTTTTACTGTGTTGTCTGACTAGCCTGAAAGTAAAGTATTTAAAATGTTTTAGAACAATAAGCCAAAATGAACTTTCATAACCTATAAAAACTGGCTTTGTTTCTCATTCTTCAGTTTCTTCAGTCTTTGCTTTCATTTGGGGCTTTTTGGGTTTTGTTTTTTTTTTGCATTAAGGTAAAAGGTCTAATCCCATGAGGTACTCAGCAGGCCTGAATGCCATTAGTACAACACTCATTAAAAATATTCAGGCTCTCATTCTGTCATTGGATATGGTGAAAAGAAAAACAAATAAAATAAAAAACCAAACCAAACAGCACCAAACCATCCCTGGTTCTTTTACATCTTTAATTCTTTTAGATAAAGTGGGACTTCTTTTTCCCCCTGCCATGTTTATTCTAAAATCTCCATTTCCCTCTCCACATTTCCCTAGGCTTTACCAAGTTTTCTCAGACTCTGTTGTAAAATGCAAGGGACTGTATCATTCATCAAAGCCCACTTTTCAGAATGAGATACTCATTTACAGGATAAAGCTGGTCACTAGTGTCTTGCTTATAAAGCTAAAAAAATAAGCATCTGCTCATTTGAAATTATCATGAGAAACCTAAGCTACCATGACACATGACACATCGTGTTCCTTTCTTATTCTGTTTGTGGGCTATTTACCCTTCTGTCATACAAGTTTGTCTTCAACATGTGCTTTCTATATTGCCTACTGGTGTAAAAAATAATTATAATGTTTATTAAATTAAAATAATGAGGTTTATATGAACTTTCAATAACGCAGACAGGCAGACTATAACTGTAAACCACATGCTATATACTTTGGGCTTTTACGGCTTTTAATTTATCAAAGGAAATAATTAGCACACTTTGTGGCAGCCAGTGATGGAATTTATTCATTTGGAAGCCATGGGTTTCCTGTCATTAAAACTACATCATGTCCTTCCTTTTCTATTAAACTTCAACTGAGGGCAGTAAGAAGTCACTAAAAGGAAATGAAGAGTTTTTTTGGCAACATTCACATGCAATGATTTAATACTGCTAAAAGATAGCAAGCCATAATCTATGCCAATAAGGGATAAGGGTTCCAATTACCACATTATTTCCTTTATTTGCTGCTTTGTTTGTGGCTCAATTAACTGTGATTTGCAAACTCACTTCAATAAATTTATTTTCTCTTTGTTGACTTACTGCATTTTTCATTCCTAATTGCAAGTGCTTTTTTTGGGGGGCAAATAAAATGATTTAACTCTTTAAAAAATGCACATAGATTTATATGTAATAGGATATTACTTTTTCCCTTTCATAGTGATCAATCACATCTCATTAACTAAAATTCATTTTGTTATTATTAATGCTTTTATTTTTCTTTAATATCTTTTCAAATATAAGTGGCAAACGCTCTGGGGTTTCTTGAAGTCAGAAAGGAAACAAAAGTTTCAATAAATGTTTCCCTTCTCCTTCTCACCTACACACACAAAATACCCTCTGCCTTAAGCACACAGCTATAAATGGCTCCTGAAGACCTAAACTTGCACCACAGAAGTAGCTCAGCCCAGAGTGAAGCTGACTGAATGACACACTTACTTTTTCTTCAAAGGAGGTCTAAAATCGAATTAGCATAGAGACAGACTTGCCCTCTCTCTTACAGGAGTGGGTGGTCCTTCCAGGTCATGACCAAGCTACACCAGTACGAGCAGCGTGCTGCAGCTACAGGAATTTTATTAAATGATGCCAAGAAATGCTAAGGAACAGGGGATACACAGTAGGGTAAAATTTCTGGGGTTTAAATCATAGAGATATGTTAAAAATTATTCAAAATACATAAAACAGCCAGAGCTAGTCCTCAGCAAATTGTGATTAAAAAAAATCTTCAGATGCCTCACAGCTTTATAATTTCTAGTGTTTATGTTTGCCATGTTCAATTCAGAAAAATTTCAGCACAACTTACGGATTGAATCTTCCAGGTGCATATTTGATTTCTATATCTAGGATCTACCAGACAGCTTAACTGAGACAGACATTAGATATCCAGAATATTTATTGTCAGAACTCATAAAATTGGGGGAGAGGAAGTCTTTAAAGCAATGTGCAGACAATTGTAAAAAGGGCCTTTACTGCAGGTCAATGGGAAATTGTTAAAATTCAAAAATATTTCCTCATATCCCCTAAAGTTGGGCACTGATATTGCTGCTGAGTTTTCAAATTAAGATGTAAGATCAGAGCTAGCTAAGATTGTCATATTGTCTCCTCTAATTTGGAAAAGTAGAAGTAGGCTAGAGAGAAACCCATAAAAGAGACTTTATGACTCTCTTCAAGGCTGACATAGAAGCCAATGCTCCAATCCTTTCTCCCAGCCTCTTGCAATTACATTTCCGCAGGAAGAAAGAAAAGGAATTAGAAACAGGATAATGTAGCTTTAAATCATTTCTCCTAGTCTTTGCCTTCTAGTGAGCTCTTCTAATATGCTCCTCATATTGTTTAGTGTGACATAACAAAAAGCACAACTTGTTTGACCCCTCGTCAATAAAAAATCATCTTGTCCTGACATCCTATAAAAACCTGTTCCTGAGCCTACTAAGCTGCAGTGTCTCCTCTAATTGACAAGGAGCAAGAACTGTAAATTCATACCCATACAGTAGAGTTCCCTTACAGACGCATTCAAGCCAATTCTGACAAAAGAATACATATCATTAGTGTGCCACGGTAACAGCAAAACAGTGATGTTTACAAAACTGAAAGTAATTTCATCATCAGACTTTAAAGTTCCTGAGTCACCAGGGGTATCTTGATTGGGTTATGTCACTTGTGTACCTGAGCAGGTATGACATTGCCCAAAACCTCATTGTCACTGCAATCCAGACCTGAGAGTGCATCAGCATGGGCAGAGCAGTATCCTAAGGCACAGCAGTGTGTTAATACATGTGACCTGACAGAACCAGAAAAGGCTGGAAAGTTTAGCTGATTACTTATTCCTCCACACCACTGCCTTGGAAACAGTGAGATCCAGGTATAAACTTGCTAAAGGTCAGACTAGTTGTTAGCAAATACTGTGTTACATTGTGTATGGGAAGAACAATTATATTGTGAACAAGAAGCATGTAGAAAACTTTGTTTACATTTACTGAAAAGACAACTCCTGAATAAAGAAGTTGTATAATGTTTTCAGCAGTAGTACTTGTGTTCTATTTGTGAAGGTCTTACTGCAGCATTACAAAATCCTGATGTCTGTAGCAAGAAATTAAAATTTTCCTGAATTGAATACCTACATAAATTCCAGCCAAAATCCTCTTTAGTTCCAGAATCCTGATTCTTCAACAGTCTGTTTCAAACACATTTCTACTTTTACAACAGTTTTTCAAAGAATTTTTACTCTAGTACCACATGCTTTAACATTTCTTGAGTTTTGCAAGTCTTCTTAATGGTAATGTTCTATTATTATGTCTATTGTTAAGACCAGTAAAGTGGCAAAACTAGGAAAAATACCTAAATTAATTTTGTATGTCCAGTGTGAGATATCCAGGACCATTTTCAGACTGCATAGCATTAAAGCTATTTAGGGAAATTAAACAGTGGAAAATTTCGACTTCAAAAGTAAACAAAATCTGAAATATTTTGGCTCACAATTAAAATACTTCAGTAATGAAATACTACCATAATACCTCAGGCAGCTGTAGTCCATAATGTTGTTATTCCCATCTTCCTCTGCAGCACAGGCTTTCTGAGCAAAACAAGAGAAGAGGTTGCTTTATAATACAATCCCTGATTGCAGGTTTGAAGAGCACATAGCCTTGTGGGAAACTTCACCCCATGGAAGTGGAATGAAAAGGAGGAAAGTGTTCAAAAAGGAAGAAAGGAGGGGGAAAATGAAAAATAATAAAACATTCCTTAAATATATTGAGGATGGCTCTCTGCATTGAAATATTTTGGTTCTCAGGCATTTGATTTTAGGAAATACATAAATAGCTGCTACACATAAGACCAGCCTAGCTAACATTTTCCCTTTTCCAAATGTAGGAAAAGTAACATTCCCTGAAGCTTGCGCCTTCAAAGGCAAACCCATCAGCTTCAGAAACGTGTGGGTACTTATCACTTCAGCAAAGACAGCCTCGGAGATTCAAGTCAGGTGTCTTGAAAATAAGATCAGGCAGAGCAAGGAGCCATTTTCTGACCCTAGAGTACAATGCTTCAGAGCTTTCTTCAGTCATTGCATTGATTCCCACACTGCCTGTCTTCAATTAACACCTCCATCCCCAAACTCCCATCTCTTAAGGACTGAGCAGAGCATTTTCTACTCCCTGTTTGACTTGCAGTTCAAGAGAAATTTCAGGCTTCTTAGCACACAGATGAATGAGAGGACACAGGAATGGGGTGCTTCAGTTCTGTTAGTGTTTCAAGCCTTTTTTTTATTTTCCTTACAGTGAAAACAGAAAGTTTGAACATAGCAAATGCCATTATAGTGGATGAAGCAATTATAGTGGATGAAGCAGTGTCTGTGCTTCCTCAAAAGAGATGTTCCCAACTCTTTCTTCCTACATTAGACTTAGTCTGAAGTGAGCTTGCCCCAAAGATATGTGTTAAGTACCCCAATCCTCTGCCCTGTTCCTGTTTGATCCTACTACTTTCTAACATGAACATAGCCTAAGAGGACCAAGCATCCCCACAAAATTTCATAGAAGAGTGGCTGTGCCTTGGGTAATTTGTAAGAGATGAGTGAATTAAGAAAAACCAACTGTTTGACAAAGAAATTAAAACTACCAGACCTCTCTGTACAACTGGTGGAAAATCTTCATGGGGATCAAAAATCCCTGAAGACCACCAAAAGCAAGATTGCTAAAGATTCCCCAAATCTGGGAGGACAGGAATTGTTTCTCTGGCATCTCTTATGAGGAACTGAGGTGGAAGAAAATTAAAGAAAGGGACATGATGACTGAAAGTTTTTGTTGTAGAAAGTGGGGGTGGGAGAGATTGTGCAGATGGCAAGGGCAAAAAATGTTTTGTAGGCAAGATGACTACATTTTGGCAGTTTTTTCTTTTTTTTATCCTTTGTGGTGTGTTCCCTGGCTGCCCCTTATGTAACCATGGTAAGAATGAAGCTATTGAGGGAACAGGGGGTCTCTTCCATCCCACAGATAACTTGGTGGCTGTAGATACAGGTGTTCCCTAAAGTGCCTTGCCTTTGGTGGACAGATTAAAATAGCAATGCTTGCAAAAGAAGGAAATCTCCCTAAAGCCCCTGCATGTGAAATCTCTGAGAGGCACGTTTTTGTACATCTGCTGATGGAGGTATAGGCAAATCTCCTAGAAAAAGAGCTTTGTGGATAACAGGTAAGTCCAGTCCACCATGAGCCAGTTCCTTTGTGAAGTGGGGATCCTCTGCTCAGCTGAATGAATAATCCACAATTAATTGCTTACAATGGACAGATCCATACCAAGTGTGTGAGACCAATCATCAGGAAAATATTTTTTAAAAAATAAGTAAAAACCAGAATGATCAATCTGATTATATTCAGGACTCATCAGGAGATGTTTGGACACATTTCAGAAATTACAATAGAGATTTAAAGAAAAACGGGAGATGAAGAAAAGTCAGACACATACAATGGATGCATGAATGTAATTTGTCACTTAATTTGGTAGACACTGCAAAATTTTCAAGAACATGAGAGTATAAGAGAAATGACAGGATTCAACTGTAGAAAAACATATATTTTACATAGTCCTAAAATATCTGTAATAAAGCATAAATATGCATTACAATGCTGGAGATATTCCTGTTTTTCTTTTTAATCTTTGACAAAATCCCTTTAATAATGTTGTTTTGGGGAAAGAAAAAGGATAATCCAACTTAATCCCATTGAGTGTCTTTAGGCCAAAATATTGTGCTTGACTTATATGTTATTACCCAGTAACTGACAAGTGCCAAATGCTTTATCAGTCTGGAACTGACAGCAGTTTTGCCACAGGGCTCTGCAGACTACTTGCTCTGTATAGCTGCTTAAAAGATTTAAGTGATCACAACTAGGTGGAAATGTTGCCCTCCTTCATGCCAGATCAATTACATCACTGATCAGAAAATCAGCATCATGTATGAACAGTTTTAGCAAAATCCATACCAAAAATAACTCCTAAATTCATTATACATTCCTTAGCTCTACTATTTTCAAGAAGAAGGAAGCTCTTTGCCCAGCTGCAATAGCACTTCACAAGATGGTAATGCAGCACTGGATACTGTTCCCATAGAAGGAAAGAGTCTATATGGAGGAGAGGAATTTGGTAGTGCTACTTACATAGATCTTTAGCAGTCCTCTATATTGCAACCAGGTAATCAATGTTAGGGATGAACAAACCCCTAGGACTAAAATTAAAACTAGACTAACTCCTCTTAAAAATACTTCAAAAATTCATGGGGTTACATGAGGCAAACTTGTCTTATTTTTCCAGTTGCTATGAGCCTATGTACTTTCAAACTCTGTGAAAATAAGGGTCAAAACATTTGAAAACTGAATTTTGAGCTATCTCCAAATCATTCAAATCCACTTTTTAATCTAGCTAAACTTCATCTAAAAAAAATTCTCTGTTATAAGTAATGGAGTTTA
This sequence comes from Petroica traversi, assembly GCA_025920805.1. NCBI lineage: Eukaryota > Metazoa > Chordata > Aves > Passeriformes > Petroicidae > Petroica > Petroica traversi. Next base: position 144,264 of record JAHLSL010000020.1, read on the forward strand.
GAAAATATAGATTACAGATTATAAACATTAATTAAGTCTACAGATAAATTAAATTTATATTGCTGACTATTATCTTTATAGCAAAATTAAATATAGGTGATTACACAAAAAGCAACCTAAAAGTAATTTTTAATAAAAATATAAAAACAATTTGCATGGAATGCTGGATAATTTTTGAGGGAAAAATGTTGGATTTCCCATTTATTATAAATTTTAAATCTCTTGAATTGAGCTGCTTGGTGAGCTACAAATACCATCTAGACCTGCCATTTTCATACTCTTTCCAGGGCCTGGTTTGGCCACAGTTGGAGGCAGAATAAGGTTTTACATGGCTCTTGTTTTGATCTAGTATGGCTGGGTTTTACAGTGTTAGATATTGTAATGCTTAGTAATTCTAATATAGTGTGGTCATTTTCAGTTTTAATGTAGATGGGTATTTCTGAGCATTGAAAAAACAGAAATAATACAATTTAATATTCCTTTTTTCTTTTTTTTTTTTTTCTTGAACAGATGTGCTTACTGAATAGAAATCCAAAAGGAATGTGCATGGAAATTCATTCCTATAAATCAGGGCCCATCAGTCTAGTCTTGTTAATACATTTTATGTTGCTACAATAATGACATAGGAAGTAGAAATGGAGATCTGAATGTTAAAACAATGCCAGTAAGAAAAAAAAAATGAAAGTAGAAAGGGGGGAAAAAAACAAACCAAACAATAAATTAAAAGGAAACTTGCATTCCTTGAATTACACAAAACACTGCAATGACACAGCAGTAAGACATGAAATCATCTCTACTGAACAGCAGAAGAAACAATGGAAATTGTTAAAAAAAATAAATAGAGTTCATGGTACTGGAAGAAACACAAGGAGGGCAAAAACTTCAAGAAAACACACATCAAATCCATTTGGATTAGCAAACCACAAATCAGAAAAATTTAGATATTAATAAAATTCAACCTACCCAAACTTCATTTGGTAGAGAGGGGAGAAAACAGTCTATTTTTTCAGACTGTGTTATATATTTCTGCACAAAAAGGATAATTCCATATGCATGACAAATGGTATTAAAATGTGACCGGGCAGCACCTCTTCAGCCAGATGTAAATGTTTAAGCAGAGTGTTACACTGCGAGGTGGGGAGGTTCTTTAAATTCTTCTGTTAAAGAGCAGCAACAGAACTGAACAGCTGCTCATCAGCCAGGTTGTACCCAGATGCAAATTACCAGATCATACCACTGCAATAAAGTGGTACTGCATAAAAAAATACTGCAGTTGGTCCCCAAGTACATGTTTATGTAGCTTTGCATTTGAAGTAAAATCACATTAGATAGAATGTTGCAGAATGATGAAGCAACATATATGAGATTATGCATTAGTTTAAAGACTTTATTAAATTCTTACTGCCATGAAGACCATGCAGATTATGTCCACATGAGCAGTTTATTTGAATTTTGTATCTTGGGTAATCCTTACAGAATATCTCTTCAATCTTGAAAGAGGGTGTGAGTAAAATTCAATTGAAAGTTATAACAGAGGCTAAACTATTTCAAAGAAATCTAAATCCTTGTGACATTTAAAATTGTTCTCAGAGTCTGAACAATCACTTCCCATGGAGAAAAAACTCTTGGGAAACTCATTTTTTCCTCTGTCATCATATGATTCCATTCAGTACATGGTGCAAGTATAAACGCAAGCATAAGCCTGTAGGCTCTGGATTCCATGTTCACCTATAAGGCAAAGAGGCCCTCAGCACAGTAGAATGTAAATGGGCAGATAAGTCCATTTTTGCCATACAGATTAAAATAAACATTCCCAATAGAATCTGAAGTTCAGGCCTTTTATTGAGCTTAAGAACCTTACATGTGCAGTCTTCATCTGGAGTCAAATTCAGCGCCTGACATATATATTTAATCTTAGTTCAGATCTAGTTATTTTTGTTGGCAGAAGAATTGGTGCTAAAATCATAACACATTCCAGTTTCCTCATTCTATTCCACTTTAGTATATGGATTATCTAAGAGGATGTCCATATACAGTTCAGTGAAAGTTAATGGGTCAAGCTACAACATCCCTGAAACTTTACTATTCAGAACTCAAAACTCTTTCAAACTAACTTTAGAGAACGCCTAGGGTACTGAGACACTAGTTTATTTGTTTAGGCAATAATTGTCCTCTGCCTCCAAAGAAGCCTTAAAATTGCTTCTATGTTTAGAATCAAGATTGCTCTGTTAAGGCTGCTTGTCACAAAGTTTCACCTCTTTTTAGAACTGTTTATTCCCACTCCCCTATTTTCCAATTTAGTCCATTATGGGGTTTGATTGATGTATCTGCCTGACACAATGTAGCAAGAACACTAGAATCCTTTATCAGATGCCTTAGGCAGTACAATTACTATGTACTAAGGGTTACAGTGACATTGTTTGTTAAAGGTCTATTGCCTGCCTTTCAGAACAAACATTATTATTTGTAGCTATTGGGGGGTTTACTGTCTCAATTTGGAGGGAAAAGACTGTGTGAAAATGCATCAATATAAGAAATAGGTAGAGACTGACACTCTGGTCCCTTGGCAGACACATGACATTCTGCTGGGAGTTACTGCTGTTAGTGACATTATTGTATAGAGGTGAAATTGAAAAATAGTTTCTGGTCTTGTTCCACTGACTGAAATAAGGGATGATCAGCCTCTTCAGTGATGGAAAATTGGCTATTACTGCTTAATAGCCAGTACTACAACAGATACTGTCTGTTCAAGAGGTGAGTCAGAGCAGCTACAGCCACAGAAAAATAGACTGGGCAGGGGACATGAAAAGTCATCTGGTCTATCTCTTGCCCCAGGGTATGATCAGCTCTAGCTGTATTATTCTTGAAAATGTTTGTTTGGCTTGTACCTAAAGACCCTCCAGATCTGGGATACCCCAAATTTCCCTGTATAATCTCTTTTTGTGATTAACTCCTCCAAACTCACTACATAGTGACTGAGAATGAATTTTTCTGTCTAAATTTAAGGTCTGCTCACTCTTGCCCCAGCCAGCATGGACACAGATTATTATTCTCTTTTTGGCATCTCTTCATTCAGAAGCAGTGACATTGTAACTCGTTTGGGCTAACATGGTTCCTCTTTTGGGGAAACACTTCTGCTCCTTTGTGCCTGCAACTTCCTGCAAGGGGCTACTGCACAGTTTAGGAAACATAGATTAGGGATGGCCACGATGGAATGGAAGAGGAGCAGGAGAGGAGATAAAATCTCCTTTATGATTGAACACAGTGCTTTAGTTCTCTTCATCCTGCTCATTCTATCCCTTTGAAGTTAAAAGTCACAATGACTTCAATGACTTATTCCTGTAGATAACTTCATACCTAAAGATATGGATAAAAGAGCTGCAGGAACATTTAACCCTCATTTAAACTAAAACCACAGCCTTTGCAAATATTAAACGAAACAGCCAAAATAATAAATAAATTCGCAGATGTATGCATAAACAGCATGAATCTCCCTGTACCTCTCACTAAACCGCACCTTACCCGACTTGCTCTCCTCAATCTCATATTTCCATGATAATGTGGGCTCTTCAGTCTTAAACTGAACTCCCATCTTCTGCATTTTCATCCTTTTTCCTATCCATCAGAAGTGTTCCAGTTGTGCATGGGAGGCACACAGTTCCTGACATTTGTGTCCTACAGTTTCCTAATAGGTTTTTTGCTGAAATGACTGAAAAGATACTAGAAGATCAAATTGTTTAGACTCAGATATTAAACCCTATTTCATTAGGGATGTGTAAAAGCACCCATGAATTGATTCATGCATCAAAGCTAAATTGGAAATTCTGCAAAATTTATAATCATAGAATCCAAGCATATCCTGAGTTAGAAAGGGTGTGTTGGGATCATCAAATTCTAGCTCCTGGTCCTGCCCAGGACTGCCCCAAGAAGCACAGCATGTGCCTGAGAGTACTGTCCAAATGCTTCTTAGGGCTGTGGCCACTTCCCTGGGAACAGAATATTTCCGTGAAAATTCCAAAATTACAGCAGATCCAATGCACTAAAATCCCATTTTAGGTAAAAATGTTCTTTTTTATGAAGTTCCTTATTTTAACATTGTTTCAATATCTACTGTTGCCAGACCTCCCATGTACATCTCACATGAAAATCCCGTGCTATGAAAACATTTTCCTTTTACCTTGGAGTAAAGCTAATAAAGCTAGGGTATAATGTATAGTGTAATAAAGCTATTGTGCATTCTTCAATCGTCTGTATTCTAGTTCAGATTAATTTGTTGTAGGTGCTGAACATATGTAAATATATGTTTTATCTAAATTTTTGTCATTATAACACCGCATAAAAATTTAAACTGATGCAAAACCATGTCAAATATAATCTAGACAAACATCCTTGAGAAATCAAAATAGATTTCTCTTCTACTGGCAAGAAAAGCCTAGCAAAATCACATTTAAGGCAGCTACAAGAGGAAGAGTTTTTTAGATCAAGGCTTTGATGTTTCTTTAGATTTCCAGTAAAAACTGGTGGACTTCTGCCTGTGGTTATATGAACTTCTGAAACACTTCACATTAGATAAATGCAGAGTTTAGATTCCTGATGCATCATTTAGATCCTTTATGGATTCAGTTTGTGATCCCTAAGATCATCTTCAACTGTCCATCCCTTCATAAACACCAGTCTTCAAAGGACTGTGTTTTGAAACAAGGGTTATTTGAATTTGGATTCTGCTTCTGTTCAAGTGAGGGGTCATCCTTCGACCTTGCCCACATTTTAGTGAAACTAATTTTCTGGTCTTTCTAAAGAGATAATAATCACATCCTGCTAAGAATACTTCAATTTTTTAGCTTGAAGTAAAGAACATGATAATACTGTTTCACTTGGTGCAGTCTTCTCTTACTTTCATTTCAACTGTCATTTATCAATGTCTCAAAGTTCTACAGTTCTGTTTATTTGTATCATTAGGACTCCCTCCATGTAGACCAGGATAATAAATTTTAGATGATCTGTTTTCAGAAGCAGACCTATTGCTGCCTAAATCTAGCAGGGAGGAGAACCCTTTTAACAAAGGAAGAGCTCCGGTTTTAAAAGGTGCTTTGTTTTAAGTACTGGCATAGTTATTAAAAAGGTTGAATTTATGTTCTTCAAATTTCCTTAGATATATTAAAACTTTATAAATTAAGTTCAACATGTTTCCAGGCATTCATCTATTTATTTGTTGAGACTATTGTGTACCATTCACCACAGAAAACATAATTTCTTGCTTAGCTGTTATTATACTTCTGCTTTCAGAACTCACAGATTTGAAAATGGTTTGCTTTTACTTTTTTATTATCATTTTAGGTAAGATTAATGTGAGTGCATGCTAGAATAATAGTTATTGTATTAATTCTATAGTTGCTGAAACTCTTATTACCTAGTACAGCAGGATATTAGAGTACATTTAATACACATACAGCAACTGGGAGATTTGGGGTTGATTTTTAACTATTGTTAAGCCTTTAATTAAATCAAGCTTTGGGCCCTTTAAAAATTATCCTGCAACATATTTCTTGGCAAAAAGTCTTGACATGGAAAAGCAATGTACAAAGGTAATTTTCTGTTCTCTTAACAAACCATCAACTTTCTAAAGAGGAAAACAGTGTCTTCAGCAGAATTTTGAGACTGTAAAGCAGTGTCTGACCTTTCTCTGACTCTCTTTAAGGTCCAAGGGAAGTCTGCCTGTCTGCCACAGTGGATCAAATGAAGGAACCCAAAATACTCCACTAGTTCTCGGCAAGAAAATTGGAAGTTGTGGCATTCCTGATGGAGGAACTGTGGTATGAGGTACATGTAGTACATATACACATGGCATAGAAAGTCTTCAACTTTTCCTGTCTTCTGGAATACTTTATATCTACTGATTCCTTTTCATTTCCAAGGAGCAAAGGCAAGTGGATGTTCCTATGTAACATAAGATCCAAATACATTCTTTAACGAGAATTTTCAGAGATTCTCAGCCCTCAAAAATCAAGAAGCTCAAGCCAGTTCTTAAATAATTTACATAAAGTAGTTCTCTTATACAAACTTATCTTTAGATTTACAGCAGTGAAGCATTCATTATGATTGAAATTAAATAGAAATCAGAGGTAGGGCCTTTATCAAGCTTCTCACTCTAGCCAAACCTGTATACATATTGAATTTCCTCTTTAAGCCCATGGAGACATTTCCTTATCTGTAATCTTCCCCTGCCATCTTTGTAGTCTATTAGCAAAGAATGGATTACCTTGACATCAGCCACCTGAACTGGCAAGCCTTTCCTTGTAATTTGTTCTTTTTTGGTTCAGAATTACAGGTTAAGGTCAAGCCATTCTGAGACCAGAGTAGACTGTAAAGAACACCCCCAATGGATTAGTCCTAATTTATTTGACCCAGGTGTTCCAGTAATTGTGACACACTGAAAAATTTCACAGTGCTTTAATGGCCCTTAAACTTACATTTCCACCTGCTCTTTCTGGCAGTGTGGTATCGCTCACGTTCCTTATGTTCCTTTGTTTATTTAGGTGTGTTTCTTTCTTTCTGTATCTAATTTAGCACATTATTTAAAAGAGGGAATAGTAAAATTTAAAAGGCTGGTAGTGAGAGTTTCTCACATTACCACCACAGGCACTACTAACACACAGGTGTTCACCAGAGGAACAGGTAAAGTATGGTGTGAATGATATTCATAATGAATGTTTCCCCAGATGCAATTAAACATCTGTTATATGCACTATATCCTCATTTCTTTCCTGCATAGCTATCAGAATAGCTTAAAACAGAGCCCCACAGGGAGTTCCCTGATACTTGCATATATCCACCCACGTCTCCTTTGGTGGGGTGAAAGACAACCTCATTTCACTGAACAAACTTTTATCTGAGAGCTTCAGCAGTAAGATCTTTCAACATCTGATGCTAGAACCTGCTTTTTCTGTTATCTGTGCTCCAGAAGACACCAGTTCTATCACATTTTGGAGATTGTTCAAGCAGTTCATAATGTGGTTGATGTAAACAATGACACTTCTACCAAGAAAGCAGAAGAAAAAATCCAGGCATGAAGAAATTTCAGGAACAGAACAGGGAAGGGTAGCAAGCTGAAGTCTAAAACACCCACATTAGAATGCTTTTCCATAATAATTAAGAAACAAAGGGCCTGGAAAATCTTCTGGTCAGTGTCTTACTGGATAATGTTGCAAAAAATAAGTCTCTGAGTAGCCTAACAACTGCTTGCAGCTCACAAATGCTAGAATCTGCTTATTTGTAATGTTCTATACATGTAGTTTCCCCAAAATAGTAAAAAACCAGCAGAATCAGGGTTATCTTTTTAGAGTTTTAAATATACATCAGCTTAACTAGTAAATGAGCTACATCTTTTAATCTTATGTCAGGTCCTTGGGGTGTAGTTTTGCTGGTCCTTTTCATTGAGGACAATTTTTTCCATTAAACCCAACTTTGACACTGTATAATAAACCCTGATCCAACTAGTGCTTGATTCTTCCTTCAAATTGACTTTGGCTGTACCTACATGTTCTCTCCTTTTGCATTTTATTCTCTCAGTTTCAGCAGTAAATACTGTCCGTGCCAATCTTTTCAGGTGTAACCAATATTAACATTGACTTTTAAATCCTCTTTCCATTATACAATCACAAATCATTTCCTTGTACATCTTTCATTTTTCAGAAAACTGCCTTCCTTCTTCCTCCAACTGTGTCCAATTCAGCAGCTCACAGCTCGTGAGGAGTTGTTGGCATTTGTTGCTAAATGTACGTAAAGCTTTTCTTACAGCCTCACCACAGCGGTATTTCAACACTATAACGATTTATGACTTCACTGAATTTCATCTGCTTTGTCATCTTGGCATTTATGAGCCTGAGTTGACCGATGTCCAATGCAATAAAAGCACCAAGCATGGGTCAAGCCTGTCTGACACTTGCATGTTGTTATCAGTGGGCTAAGGAGTTGAGCTCTCGATCATCCAAAGTCATGTCTTCCAATCCATCTCAACTCCTCAGTATCCGGTTCAAGAACGTGCTGAAAAGAGACTATGACTGCCTTCTTATGTCATACTAAGCACTGACCTGAAGCTTTTGTTTCATTTCTGTCACTATTTGTACACATAACTTCTGTAGATGTTATTGTTCCCTGAGTGTGTGTTTTTTCCTCTTATCCATCATGGACTTCTCCTAAATGAGTCTTTCTAAAATTAATGAAAATGTCTTCTAATCTTGTTTTCTTTCTTCTCTCTCTTCCCCTCCCCTCAGTTTTTACTGAAGTTGACATTCTGGCTTATGGCCAGAAATTAGATGTTCTTTTCCAACAAGCTCATACCAGTTTGGCCTTTTGATCTTGTAGCTTTCTGAAAGATGTAGTGGGAAAAACTCTGAATGAAACAAAACACACATATAGATATGCAAGTAAAATTTGGAATTCCTTGTTTATGGTTATCCCTGCTAACATAACCTCTGCCATCACCTGCATTTTCATAAATGGAAGTGCAGTAGAGCAGAATCTACCTGGCTAAAAGATAAAATACCATCAGCAGTTGGGCACACCACAGCACAAGGTACAGACTAAAGCTTCTCTTAGAACCAGGATTGGATTGAGGTCTTTTCTCTGGTTTTGCAGTGTGCCAACACAGACTTATGTGATAGACAATAAAAGATACTAAGATAGTCACGACATAGCAAGAAGCATATCATGTATTCAAATTGCACACCTGCCGACCATCCCACCATTTTTTACATCAAGGAAAATATGCTGGTGGGAGGGAAGACTGTGAAAACTACAAGACTGCCTTAAACACCAGTTCTGTTCTCTGCTTCAGAGGACAGCTTTAGATTGTAGTGCTGAGCAGAGAGAGAAGAGTTGAATTTAGGACATACCACCCCGATAGAGGTTATTATCCCCTTTCAAGAAATTGCATTAGGGTAACTTAGCAAGTAAAACAGTGCTGTAGGAGCAAATTTGTAGAGTACAAGAGTCGCTACTGAGAATTTAATGCAAGTACTGTTTGTATTTCAGGATTTTTTATTACTTTATGAGGCTCAGAGCTGATCTCCTTCTCTGCCCTATGCACTTGAAGCTAGAGCATCTTCCAGAATTCATTGTACCTGAAATTAGCCTAGCTCATGCTGGTCTGAGACTCCTTGCAAATCCTCTGGAAAATTATGCTGAAATGCCCCTTTAATCCACTTTATTACATCAGTATGGACACCTCCAGGGAAAACGGAAAGCTAAAGACCAATGCTAGAAATCAAAAGAGATGAGCAACATATAAAAGCTCTAAAGGTGGGCAAAAGGAGGACTGGGTTGACCATGGGGCTGGGAATGTATGTATTTCAGATAGTCCAAAGTCACAAGGATCTCCAGTTCATCAGCTGTTCTTTTTTTAAAGGAAGTTATGTCCTTCAAATAATAGATGCCTTGTGAAAGCTTCTTATCTCCTTCTTGTATTTTTGTAACAGAATATATAAACTGTGCAACAAACATGGAAGTGAAAAATCATTTTAACAGTGGAAATTTTCCTTCTCATTAGAACCTTATTATATATTCCCCTGTGAGCCTATTATTTTGGGGGAAATGGGAAAGAGGGACAAGAAAATAGAAGTAAAATAAAGACACTGATTTATTTGGGGTTGTAAAAAAAACGTGAACAAAACAAATTTGTGTGGAGTGAAAAAAATCTTTTTCCCTTTAAAAATGCTAGCTACTGTCCCTATGTTGCAAAAACTGTTTTCATGTTATTACCAGTTTGGACACCTCAAGCCACACTCAAGGCTGTGTGTTTGCTTGCAGGTGGGTGATTAGAGAGAGGGAGATTATATTCTATTTTCATTTCTTTTCATGTTAATGTATTTTTTAATGTCCATAGGAAGGTACTCAGAGAGCTTACTTTCTATTAAACAGAAAATATTTTTATTAATAAACATGTTTAAAAAAAATTTTATTTCAATTATAGCTTCAGCAGTACTTCAGTATCATTAGGTATTTATATATTCAGTGTAAATGTTTTATATTTTTTAATGTTTTCACAATGAAGCTTGCATATATTGCTATGTCTAATGCCTCAGATTTTTACCCTTTAAACAGTACCATCTTCTCTGACACGGGATACCATTATTAAAAGTGTAGGACTCATACTTTCAGGGGGCAGAGTTAAACAATTTTAGTGTTCAATTAATGAACTTCTGTATGTTTAACAATATAAGCACCCTGAAAATCCATTTGCTTTTGCTTTAGAATAGCTACATATTCTCACACATAAATAAGTAGGTGTCAGTTTGTATTATATGTGCAAAATGGTGTACTCACCTTGTGTATCTTCTATCTCTGCTGTATTTGTCATCTGTCTGTTAACTATCACTTTGGAGCTGAAGGGATTGAAGAACTTCAGAAAAACATTTTACCCCTTTGAAAATTTGAATTTTATCTCCTTAGCTATGATTTTCTACTCTCAAAATTATGCTGCCTTGATGCTCAGCTATCCAGGCAGCATAATTTTGATCATAACATTCCATCCAGGCTAGAGAGCTATTAAATACAGATACCTCGCAATGCTATTGAATTGGAAATCAAGACTTCATGAGGAAAATAATCCTCATTGTCACAACTCCTAAGGTTAACTAGCTCTCCTAGAGTTTTAAATAATTGTGATCTTAAGCATAAACAAGTTATCTAAGGTCACTTTTGCAATGTGTCAGAAATTCTCCCTGCGTTATCCTCACATGTGCTGCTGAACCAGTCTGACTGTAAGAATGAGGAAAAGTGGAAAAGAGTTCCTATTAAAAAAGGAATTAATCTTCTGCAGTTTCTAAAATTTTGTTATTGTTGCATAAGATTCTCTCATATATTCATACAAGTGTATGATACATTTTTAGCATCACTGACTGCCGATTTAGACCAAAGAGCTTCATCCCCTCAAAAATTATTACCCATATCTATAATTTGTATCTGGGAGAGCTCTTATGATATGTGCTTTTTGCTTTCCAGCTCAAAGAAAGAAAAGAGAAGCTCACAGTCCATGCACACACACAGTTACAGAGCTTGGCAGAAATCACCATTATCCCGCACCATGTATAAAGCTTTCACTAAGAGCTCCCTTCATCCACTAAATGAAGATGAATGCTTATTAGGAAAAAAAGGGCTTGCTGTGATCAACTTCCCAAAAATAATCAGAGTGAGGCACGCAACCTGAACATTAGGGCTCTTAATGGCTGCTTTGGAGTGAACTGAGGAAGGCTAAGGATCCTTGGCTGCTCACACTGAGTCATAACTTTTTAAACAAGGCCCTAAGTCAGAGCTATCAGTCCTGTGATGCTGTTTTCCTGGCTCAAGATAAGCCTGTCTCTTTCTATCCCAGGCTAGGGCCTGTGATTTAACATAGCAATGACAGCAATTGCTAGCCCCAAAAACATCCTTAGCAACTCTCATCTAACACAAATCACTTATTCTTTGTGAAAGATGAGTGAGTCATGCAAGTAACAGACGGCACATTAAGAGTACATTGTTAAAGTGTGCTTTAATTAGTTATGTGGCATATAATGATGAGGGGTCAAATAATAATTTAATTTTTGTACACTATCCTTTTTTTTGTACATTACCAACGGACCACCCTCTATGATGAAGGAACTCTCAATAACATACAGGATACTTAACAGGATACTTACTAGAGAACATGAGGAAATTCTTTATTCTTTTACCACAATAGCTCTTTACGTGTTTTTTAAGTGCTTTTTGTGTTATATAAGTGAATTTGAAAGCTGTGGCACGAAACTTTGTAAAATATCATTGGAAAAAAGAAAACAGATGCAAACCCCATGCCATAAAATTAAATGAGCTTTTTAGACAAAGTATAACATACCACTTAGCTATTAATTTTTACTTCTACATCATAAAAGCCTAAGGCTAACCCTTTATATATCTCTAAGAATACTGAAGTTGGTTTCTGGAAGAAAAATATTTGGTTTATTTTTGTTTTATCAAATAATGTAATACTGCACTGATTAAAAAAATAAACCACACCACTACCAACAACAAAAACCACTCTAAGTGAATCCATGTATAAGATGGATTTACTTTAAATAGTACAGAAGTATATAAGAAACAGCCTTTTACAAAAAAATTAAAATAACTCATAAAATAAACCTGCAAGCAGAAAAGTAAGCAATAAACTCTAAGGTTTAGCTCTTCAGAATTTTGAGCTGAAGTCCTCTCCAGAAACATGGGATTATTACCTTATAATCAGATCAGAATTATGGATCAGCTCACTGAAATCAGGGATTTCTGTCTTTTATGCCAACAAGATTAGATTTTTTTATACTTCATTTATACTGCTGTTCACATGCACTTTATTCACAGCATTTTGACATTTACTGAAGAGAAATGACAAAATAAATTGGAGATAAACCTGCAATTGTGTTGATTTCAGCTTCCATATTAGACAAATTTAAAGGTGCAAGCATATGCATACCCACTCATACATTTTGTAGAGTACTGCTTCAGCCCTCACTAAACAGTTGTTCAGGTGACATAACTGTGACCCTGCAGAGAATCTGAGGCTCAAACAGAACCCTGCAGAGATGCAAGTAGTCACCCTGTGTAGCTGCAATTACAGGAACTAGGTCCTCGGAAAAAAAAGAACAAATCATCATTATTATATCTCCTTAGGAAATGGAGTCTCATTTTGTTTATTATCAGTAGCCACCAGTGGCAGTGGTGGAACTGTGCAGAGATTGACAGGGTGTTCTCACAAGGCTTCTAATAGATGGAAATTAAGAAATAATAATTCCATGATGTGGGGAGCTCTCTTCTTCCAAAGAACGTGGCTTCTTTCCAATGCAATTTTTATGAAGCACGTTTCTTTTACATCTCATTTAATCCATGAATTATCTCTTTGACCAATGACTGCATTTGAAACTCTCTCCAACATTCAGTCCCAGCACAGCCATGGTGAAAAGATGTATACTGACACTGTCAATGTGGAAATCCAACTCCTGCCATAGTAACCACACATGTATTTCTCCCATAAACAAAGTTTGCCATTGTCTTCTGCACTCTTATCATCCTACTGGACTAGCAGTATAGGGTTGAATTTCTTTACAAATTATTTTGGATCCTCCAAGTGTCACCCTATGAATTTTATTATGTGAAAGCAATAAAGAAGCTTCTTTCCTCCTACACACTATTCTGTAATTGTTGCCCCTGTGCCAACAGATCCATTTTAGAGTGTTAGTCTTGACACATAGACCACTTCATAATCTAAAATGAAATTATTTGATTGATTGCTCCTTAGGTTTCTCCACAAATGTGATTCTATCAGGAACTGACGATAAGAATTTTCTCTTGATAAGAACTATGAACTTGGGACCAAGACTTTCACTTGTTGAACTTTTTCTGTCAGACCTTTGGGTAATTCCCACAGCAGTTACTGAGGTGGTTCATTCTCTTTCAAAGACCCAGACATAGGATTATAATACATCTACCTGGTACCAGCTTAACAAAACCGATTCTTTTTTTTGTTAAAAACTAAGAATGATAATATCATTAAGGTTTCTGAAAACATTGCTTGACTTATAGATCTCCATCCTAGCTAGACATCCACTACAGTTAGGGTTTGAGAGTCAAAAAGACTATTTTGTAGTGTTTCTAACTTGAGTTAGAATTTTAAAAGTTCAGTGTTCCAGTATCATCATTAATGTTTTATATCATTGCTGGCATGAACTAATGAAATACTAAACTAGACTTTTACTAATTCATATTAATCAAATTGTCAGTTTGGACTGCTTATCGTCTCTCCCATTTGATTTATAGATCCCATGATTTTCTTCATTCACAAATTAAGACATATCAGTAGCATATTAAAACAGAGTTAAAAGTCAGCTGGATAAATTCTTTGAAGTACTCTTAGTCATGGTGTATTTTGCAATTTTAGTTAATGAAAAGGGATCTTGAAAGACTCACTCTGAGCAGTCAACACTGAGAAATCAATTTAAATTTAAGATGGCATTAAGCAGGTTCAGTCCATCCTCCATCCAGGTATTCCCTTGCTGGTATTAGGAACAAGCACCCAACCTCCCTGTCCCTAGAGTCTTGTGATACAGTCTTGCAGGCCCATTAATGGAAAGTAAATGTAATTTAAATCTTTTGATATTTTATATAATGTAAATAACAAATAACAAGACCAGAGTAAAGATTAAGGTTGCTATTCATACTAGAAATGGCTAATAAGCCTCTATTTTATTTACAGATGGGCATAGTATTTTTCCAGATAGTCATTCAAAGCAGAACCCTAATTTATTGGTCCACAGTTAAATTTGGAAAGATGATATACTCCACTGAGTATAAGTGAGGCTGAGCTCTTAAATCAGACATCTAAAGACAAAATATCTGTTTTGTGAAATACACATAGAGAAGGGTCATATCACAGAGAATAAGATCACTGATAAATGGTAGGGGTATTATCATGTAAAACCCCTATGAAGTTTGAATTCATGGATGAAGGTGGACTCTGGTTTCTAGTAGCTTTGCTATTAATAAATAACTCATTAGAATGTTGCAAACACAGTATTGGTTCTCAACAAGGCTGTTCTGAATACATTTCTGAAGCATGCAGTTAGGCCAGTGGCACAATTTCAAGTCAATACATCACTCAGGAGTACTGAAAGAGACCTCTTATTCTATTATTACTCTCCAATTACACTACTCCAAAAGTTAGTTAATTAGCAGCCAAGTATGACAGTTTCATCCTGTGATGGTTTCCTGTTTGTGAAAGGATATCAGTTTAAGTACTGGTAGCTAAGATTTAGTATTGTATATCACAGAAGTGGGCTTCAAGGCACTTGCAGATTGTCTTCTTGAGAACTCTTAAGTGTTTTGCTGAATATGTTCCAAAGTCCTCGACTTTCCAGAAAATGTGAATACTAGCACACTTGACCTTAACACACACAGTAGTTTTTGGAGCTTCTTGATAATTATTTCTATTGGTAAGAGAAAATATGGATTACTAAACTCAATATAATATAAAACTGACACAAGCACTAGATTCAAGCAGAATCCAAGGTAGTCCGCTTTTTTAGGCCGGGAATTCCATTAGTATGGTATTGCAGGAGAAAAAGCAAAGGATGGTAGGATGAAAGAAGATTTTAAAGAAACACACAGAAAAACAGATGACATTATTTCAAAGAAAGTAGTAGCTGTATAAGAGAAATGGAAATTAAGTGGCAAGAGATACAGCCTAGGAAAGACAGCGGTAAGAGAAGGTAAATATTTCAGGGAGCTTGTAAATGATAGTACAGATCTGGCTTTGTTGTGAAGAAGACTGCACTGTCATTTGACAGCAAGCCATTTTGTACGTTGTTAACAACGTAAACAAATACATTTGTACATTAATCAGTGCCAGATATAGCAGGCCACTAAAAATTAACCAACTGACCTTACTTTGAATAAAGCCTTATCAAATGCATCAGATAGCAGCACTGAGTTTAAGAACAATCATGAAGTTCTTCTTGCCAATAAATGTGGAAATCAGAATAAACTTTTAAACAACGAGTACCTGAGTATAAATTATACCTCTTCCCTGTGGTCCTTATGTTACCACAGGTGATAAACCCTGTATTTCATTTATGTACTTGTGCAATTTACATTTGCAGAAAATTTCATCCAAAATTTGCCAACGGTATAACAAATTAGTTTTATAAGAGTGATCTAGGCATGATAATTGTTTACTGCATATTTTAAAATATGCAGATTATAAATTGTTCTATAACATTTTTTTAAAAAGCGATGAACTTAGTAGAGTTGAAGAGGTCTCTTATATCAGGTATGTGAATCCTGATAGCTTGAGTTTTATGGACATTCCTGGAAAAATATTTTCTTTTTAGTTTACTTGACTTCTTTTGATTTCTAAACTGGCTTAGAGCCAAAAGTGAAGCTTTGCCAGTGTTATCAATTTCCTTCCAACTTTGAGTCAAAGCCACTAAATACACAGTTTCCCTACAATCCCATAACTTTTGCTAGATTTACATTATTTTTCTGGAAATCTTGATTTTTTTTAACTTTACCAAACTTATTATCATATAACAGATAAGAGAGACTGTATGATTCAGTCCAATTAGAAGTGACTTAAACCACGGGATTTTGAAATCTTTGTATCATCACTTGTTTTATCACTTGTTTTGCAACAGTCCATCCTCAATTTAACATCAGTGACTATAAAACAGAAAATCTAAAAAGTAGCCATGAATATGATACTAAAAAAGTGGAACTTCCTCTGTTGTTTACTGGGCAATACTAAAATCAACTTACTGAGTTTTCAAGAATTCACATATTTGCGAAAGTTGTTTACTTTACATGTTTTTATAAGTAATGCTAATCTTTGGGCTCCTTACTTGGTAGATATCAGAGCTGGAAATTCTGTTTATGCGCTTTTTATCACCTGATCATGCTAAATTTTATTGCTGTTCTTTCAGCCGTTTCTCTCAGAACTGAGTTTTAATAAAGTTGATTAGATATGTGATTTCCTAATAACTACGATTTAATAACAATAGCATACCTAGCATATATCTTACCTCTGGTGTCCACTAAAGCTGCTTTTCCAAAAAATCATCCCTCTACTAGGAAGAAGATAAGGCTCGGCAAATAGAGGTAGCCCACAATTCTTTGAGTAGGTTTAGCTGTGATCAAATCTCCAAGTACAATTATTTTCAGCGCAGGCAAAAGGGAGCTGAACTGTCCAACACAAGTGAGTGGGACTGAATATTGGTCTCCTGTTGTGCAGTCAGACCTGATGGCAAGGATTGACTCAAAAACCATAAGCCTAATGTGCCCAGGTTGCACACAACAGTTTTCTCATTGCACACACAGATGACTTATGCAGCTTCCTCCACCTATAGCTAGATCTGTTGAATATATGAAAGCCCATTCAACTCAGCTTGTATAATTTTTTCTGTCTAATGAACATTGCCTAATTAATATGCTTTACCTTCATAACCTTTGGCCTTTATTCAAAATAGTATTTAAGCCTACTTGAATCTAGTAGGAGCCAGCTGACATACTGACTGAGAGCAGTTTTTTGCTGTCTGCAATTTTAGGCTACTTTGAGACCACAGTATAATAATAAGTAATAAAATATCATTATTATTTCATCAATCAGTAGCAGCCTGAAGAGTAAACCAATAAAATCTGTTATTCCTGACACCTCTAATTTTTTGCTCCAGTTACAGTCTTTAAAATATGTCATTCGTCAAGCTACTGGATATTTCCAATTAAAGAAGCAGCCAAATAAGCTAAAAAACTTCTTAGCTTATGTCTGACAATCAGTCATACACAGATCCTTACCAAAAGCAAGTGGCTTTCATTATTTCCAGTAGAGATTGAAAGTTACAGGATTAAAGAAATTTATTCCAATTATTTAGGATCCCATTCCAAGTGCATATAATAAATCAAACCATAAGTGGCATCGGTCTCACTAAAATACAGCGATTGCACCTTTACCACTGAAGAATATGTGCTTTGCCATTGGCCATTTCTTTTATTCAAGGGGAATTTCAGGTGGAATGTGGTGGAATTCCAGCTACTTGTAGAAAGTCCAGCCACATGGTCATATATAGAATTTTGTGGCATGTAAACATCGGATGATTAAGATTTGGTTATAAAGTAGCATAACACTCCATATTGGGAAATCTTTTTTAAATTGAGTGGTTCCTTTTATTCTCTATATATCAGCTTCCTAATGGCTTTTCAACAGTTTGAGCCATTTTCTAAAATTACGGCAGCTGCTTCACATTAGTTATGGAGTTTTGTTGCTAAGAGACCTTCTGCTTGCTAAGTCTCACTAGATCCTTAAACTAGATTTTTTTGGTTTTGATTGCATATTAACAGCAAGCACTATTATGAGAGTCAGTATAACTTTTCCTTCCAAAGTGATTCAAAGGGTGCAGAGACTTTCAAATTGCTATTTGCAGAGCAGTCTTAGGTAATGCTTCCCCCACCTATTGACTAAGCAAGTCACTGTTCTGAAGACCAGTATGTTTTGTACTGTCCCCTTCTTTGTTTTTTTTTGTTGTTGTTGTTGTTGCATGTTTCATAGAGCTGAATTCTGTATTTGTTTTACGGTTTAGACAGTAATCATGTTTCCATTAATGAGCATATTTAAAAACAGAATTCATTAATTTCACCAGTTCACAAGGAATGGAAGGTAACTTCTACAAGAAGGTAACAGGACATATCTGAAAGGTGGACTCAGTAAACCAATGTTCTGCTCACTGATCAGTCACTTCCACCCAAGTGGTGAATAAAACACAGTCTGTGCTACCATTAGATCTGACCACTAGTTTCATTGCTTGAACCATGAGGAAACAAGGTAAAAACAAACAGCAACCAGGACCCAGAAGGAGTAATTAAACAGTAGTCCCTATGTAGAATAAATGTCATGGAAAAAGAAGAGAGAGAAGTCTGGGATGGAAGGAAGTGGGTAAGGACTGACTTGCATCAGAATGCAAGGAGTACTTGCATCAGAAATGTAACCAGGTCAGAAATACATGCTCCAGTAGCCCAGTTGTGAAAGACAGAGTGATTCACAGTATGTACCTGAGAAACACCCAAATGTCTAACCAGTCTTTTCTTTCGTGGTAATTCAGGCCTCCACCTCAGCTGGACAGGGATGGTGACTTTCATCTGTGTGACAAAGAGATGCTGGGCTGCAGCTCTCAATTCTGGTGATGGAAAGCAGAGAAAGGTGATCTATGGGCATATCTGCAGAATTGCTCTCAGGACAGATAAAGAAACAACACATGGACGACACTTCTCAGAAACAGGAATGGGTTGACAAACTTATGAGCTTTTATTGGGGGGATTCTTTTAGTTCTGACTTTTACATCACATCACTGAAGCCTTGGGTTTGTGATTCCAGTGTCACAGCACAAAACCCATTTCCTTTCCATGTTCCCTTTCTCTTTGACTAAATGACTGGAAGCAAGGAGTTCATTGTCGGGTAGGAGGGGAGCAGGAACACCAGCAGGGTACCTGAGAGGAATGTCCAGCTGGTACCTGTAAACAAAGTAGAAAAGTTAATGTAATTCAGAATAATTTTGTGTAGGAATAATTTGAGGTAATATTTTGATTAAGAAATAAGGTGTTAAGAAACTAAGTACAACAAAGATTATTGTGGTGGTTATTGTGATAAGGAAACTGAGCAGGTTTCAGAACCCTCATACCTCATTTTCAGTTCTGTCCAACAAAGTATATCAAAGGATGAGAGATAAAACATTCTTGATATGCAGTTTTAAGATTCCAGAGAGTTGAATCACCTAGCATTTAACCACTTTGTTAGCTGCTGAACCCTTGTTCTTAGGTAAAAAATTTCAAAGATTTTGCATGACTGGAAAAGGGAACAAAATAGAGTGTGGAAAAGAATATCATTACTAACGTTTAGAAACAGAGCAAAGAGTTTGGTTAGACATGAAAGAAGACTCTCTGGTGGTGAAGACTGTAAAGCATATTTCACAGGGTTGGAGCAGAGTCTCCACTATTTCAGTTTTCTCAGAATAAGTTTGACAAAAACCTGTTGATGTAGTAGATCCTGTCTTACTGGAGAGGAATAGTCTTCTTCCACAACACATGATACTCTTTCAATCCCCTGACAGAATTCCTTACAATCCAGGAAGAGAAACACTTAAAAGAGGCTCTGAAATCTACAGGGTTTTTCATTTCTCACTTACCTAAGAGGGTGTCACTGCTGAGCTGATCTCAAGTGTTACTGTAGAGGTAACCTGTGCTCATAAGAATAAGAACATGCATGGCAATCAGCTTCAGGTTCGATGAGCAACTGAACACAGTGGAGTAGGAATTATCAATGTAAAATTAGGTCAGAGCATATCACAGCCCTTATAAAAATGAAAGGAAGTATTTGACATTAAGTAGAGCTTTTCTGTTTTAATGCTATATTCACTATGTTCATGAGAAGGAAATGATGTAATCTTAATTCTTTACTTGAAAAAAAAAAAAACCAAAAAAATCTGTGCTGGTTTTAATGGTAAATTGGAATTCTTGTATTCCTGATTCCTGGATGAATTACATAGTATTTGGCTATGTTATGATATGTAATGCTGAAATACGAACTCAAGATTGGTCTAGCCTGGAATAATGTTTCAATCACTAGGGAACATGATACTTTTGTAAAAATAGGCTTGCAATTCAGATAATGATATTTCCACTGTATTATTTATTTGTTATGTCTGACAGTGAGCTTGGCCCTTTAGAGGAAAAGCTAAAAATTTTCCTGCCCTGGGACTGCACAGCCTTAGGCCCCAGTCTTAGAAAGATTTATGTTTGAATAACTTGAGCAATCTCATTGGGATTTAAACATAATACTGAATATACAAAATTGGTGCACGTGGCCAATGAGTGGGATTACAGCCCAGGACATGGAAAGAAGAATGTAACATGGCATTAGTAGTTTGATCCACATCCTAAGTGTCTTGTGAAGCAAAATCCATGCTTACCTTCTACTACTCCATTCACAAAATCTCTTTCTTGCCTCGCTGAGCTGAGAAACTGAAGGTTTATAAAGTGAAATTTTTTATTATCTTTTTCAGACAATAGTAAGTATAGCAGTGGGCGCTGAAAATATGGCAAATAATCATAGTAGACTTCATTATGTGCCACTGGCTTCCTGAAGATGGGACACAGATATCACTGTCCTAGGTGCTGTCAGCAGGGGCTGAGTGGGATTTCCTGTTTCTCCAAGGGAGATCAGGAGAGCATCATGAGGATATTTTTGCTGTTAGGCAACTTTAAAAAGCTTCATTCCTTGTTAGGTTTTAAAGTAAAAAATTTAATTTAAAGCAAAAAATTAAATTTATTTAATTACATTAAATAAGTAAAGCAATGACTGAGGTGTTGAATTATTAGGCAGCAGTTGTCTTGAAGAAGGAATTTAAGCTAAAAATAAAAGTCAAAATATGTGAGGAGTTATCTTTTCATATTTGTGTTCATTTCTCCCTATAAAGACAAAAACTTTCATTTTTCACAGTGGCATGAAGGAAAATATTAAAACCAGAGTTTTAAAAGCTAAAATTACAGCCAGATATTTTTAATAGTACCCTTACTGTTATTGTTTACATTATTTAAGAACTTTCAGCTATTTGCATTCTATTTAATTGGAGAGAAATCAGAGCAAATCCTGTTAGAGCAGCTTTTCAGTCTGTATAGAAAATAGTAAGTTAGAAATCTTTTTTAATATGCCATACTAAAAAAACATATTTAATCTCATACAATATAACAGCTGAATGACCAAAAAAAATGTGGAACAGATACATTTAGGTCCTTCAGTTTTAAAAGAACCACAAAATTTTCTCTGAAGTTTTGGTTTTTGTTTTACAAGTTATGTGTCTGTTGCAGTATTTCTTTATGGAAATTAATTCTAGCCATCACAAAGTTAGAGTTTCAGATTTTGTGCATTGATATTCAATAGCAGTACCCAAATCATTTCAGAAAGCACGTCTGCCCAGGAAAACACTTCCACTATACAGAAAAGTGTTTGCTCTTTACAGTCTAAGTTAATGGACATTAGAGGAGAAGAAATGTATTTTAGGCAGAAGGAATTGTGCTCTTGATGCTCTGTGCCGAGCACAGCACCATCATAGATCACAATGTGCACACAGGATTAACAGGTCTGAAAATAATCCTACCAACTTTCTCCCTCTTCTCCATGTCAAATGGCTTGTAAAAGAGGTGTTTCATGGGCTAAAAGCAGGAAAACTGGTTTCCTACACTTGGCTGTTGAAACTGATACATTTGGGAGCACAGGTTACTTATTTCAAGGAAACTTGGAGTTAACTAGGTTCTCCTGTAAGTCTGAATAGCTCACTGCAGCTGGGTTCACATGAAGGAGAATAACAAAATGGCTCACCCTGACTTATCAGTACCACAAAATATTTTTACCCCAAAACAAAACCTCAGGAAAAGGTCTTTATCTTATCATAAAACCCAAACAGTTTATTGTTCTGATTTGTTTTGTATCTGTAGCAAGACAAGTCTGTGGAAAACCTTTCTTCTCCAATGGGGACCCAGTGTAAAGCTGGAATAGACAAGAGATATAGCAGGCTATTTGAGATGTTTTCTTCTCTAAATACAAATTTGAAACAACAATTTTTAAATAATTTTCTGTACATGGCATAAAATGATAAATATTTACACAGTACTTACTGATGAAGATGAGCTATGTTAATAGAATAATTAAGACTGCAAAACTACCAATTCACTCCTCATAAATATTCTCAAGATCTGGTTGTGGAGGACACTCACCTCACAGCAAATTAACTTACTTTTATTGGCAGGTAAAAGAAATAAGAACTTGCATGATAATCCTTCTAAACCTATGACCATTAATCAGAGGCCATATTTGAAATTAAAATCGTGAAATAATAAAACCAATACAAAGTCTTCAAAGCACTGTCTTTCCCAAGCAGTCAAAAACATAAACTGAAAGTTTTTGTAAAATATTCAATATATGCAGCCTTCTGAAAATGGAGATGAATAAGTGGTAGAGAGGAAAATTGTACAAGATCTGAGAAAATAAATTTTAAAGAATTTCTGATTAAGACAAGGTAATAAAAATATTAATTGAATGGTCATTCAACTTCTTCGTGACTGCCTTTAAATAAACTTCATAATGTAAATTTGTTAAAGGTCAAAAGTAGAAGATACTTGAGAAGACCCCGAGAAAGTACTTTCTATAAGAGACACAAATTGATTACTTGAAAATCTAGCCTATTTGAAACTATTTTCTTTCATTTATAAACAGACACATATTTAGATTTAAAATATTCTAAAGTTATCTGATCCTGTAATATTGATTTTTGACCTTTACAATGATCAGTGCACATTATTTTTTTGGTGCATATTATTTATTTATTTATTTTGCTACATTAAATATATTGTACAAGCAGTAATGAGTTTTCACATAGATTTAGAAGTGATTTTTTAACTTTCCATGACTCCTGTACCCCTGGACACTTCAACTCCTTTTAAAATGTTATTTAGAGTCTAGAGAAGTCCGGAGCACAACATCCTTGCTAAACTGCTGGCAGATTATAGGGAAAAATTACACCTTTTCTGTGACTGAAATGTTTTCAAAGAAGTAGAAAAAATTAAATCTTGGTGAATCTCCTGTATTTCCTGTTTCATACAGCACTATTTTATTTTTTTTTACTTATGATTTGTCAAAGGAAACAGAAACTTTTTCCTTTAACTTCCAAGCCTTTAGTGGGACCACTAAAGTTGATGGTATGATTCCTCCTAAATGAACCACATCACGGCTAAAATGATTGAAGGCATTTATGACCCAAAATGGCAGAAAAATTAAGGTAGTGACCCCACAGTTCTCAGACTGTCCTGGACTTGTCTGAAATCAGAGCAATCTGTCAGTAGGAATCTCATTAGACCATAGAGGGTAGCCAATGCACAAATACTTATTCTTTTAGTTGTTTGAGATTAATTTGCAATAAAATTAAATCCTTTGAATTAATTTGATGATTACTGTGGAGTTTTTAGGCGCTTGTTATCAGCTGAAAATAAACTGTATTTCCAAGCTCTTTGTTTGCAGTAGGTAGAGTCATTAGATAATCTAAGGGAATCAGCAACACTATTGGATTGGTCATAAAAAGTTTGAAAGACAATGAAAATTTTTTGTCACTTAGTATTTTAATGGAACACTAAATTCAGTCTTGTAACACAAGAAATTACAAGGAGGAGTACAACAGTGATGAGTAAAGTGTGTTTCATAAATGAATAAGCATGGTGAAAAATATCTCATAGTTGGGCAATAATCATATTTTACTGGTGACAAATCCCATATTACATTTCCTAATAGGCCAGTAACAGCTCCAAGTTAACCACCTATTCTTAAAGATAGTTCTTAAAAGAAAAAAATAAAAGTTGATGTGCCTCCTCAGAGTTGCTCATGAATAAGATAATAGATGATGCCAAATATATTTAGAAACATGACTAATGGATAACCCAAATCCTTGCCCTCAAAACAGTCTGATAATTTTGAAAAAGTGTTGAGTACCTACATACTAAAAATCAAGTTTCTCTGATAATTCTGGTTTACCCTTATCATTTCTCTTTTGAAATTTTAGAATGCTAGAGGGAAAATAAGTGTGGTATCTTTGAGATAAGCCTACCAGTCTCCCCTTTAATTTAAGGGTCCAAATGCCAATAGCAATCTACAGAAGCCAGAAGTGCAAACAATAATATGATTTGTTAAATACTTGTCTTACACTTCATTATGTTACTGTGCACATCTGCCTCTTGACTGCAGCAAGTAAAATTTTTCCATAGTTCTCCTTGCAAATAAAATTGGCAGATCTACTAGAATGTCATGATTTCCCTAATAATACCTTACCCTAGGATTTAGCTTGAAGTCACGTACAAAATCTTCAATTTCTCCTGTTGAGTGCAGACATAAATGTTTAAGAGTCCCCAAGGATGGTGAGAGTCACTGGAAGGAAACACAATCACTACGAAGATGATGAAAATATTGAAGATCAGCCAACATAGATAATAAATAACATAAAAGAAAGACCCTGTTCTCTAATGTTCCCTGAGAGCTATTCTAAGCACTACTTATGTCAGCCAATTGGCCGGGTAGTGGAAAGAGGATTCACATTTTCTGGAGGCATCAAGTAAATAAATATTTTCATCCCATACAACTATCTTTTCCTTGTAGTGTTCTGTAGGGAAATTTAATTCCGTAACATTCTGATCTCCTCACATTTGACTTTGTTGCATTTATAAACATAAATTAAGCCCCCCTTTTTTTCACTTTCCCTAACAGGTGCTCTAGTTATGAAGTACAGGTGGATCTGGCATCTTCAGCTTTGACAGTCTGCTGGCTTGCACAGGGCAGGACATAAAAAGCCCTCCGAGACAGGCTGTGGCCATGCTCAGTGGCAGGCAGCTAAGCTTCCAGGCTCCTCGCACCAGATTAGACAGGGCAGGATTAGGGCAGAGCAGCAGCAAGGAAATCGAGCAATTTCAAAAGCCAATAGAAATAATACTGCAGCAAAATACTTCTCTTTCAATCAATAAGAAAATTCTTATTGAAAGAATATTTTAGCATGAGCCACTTTACTGATTTTCAAATTTCCTGAGTTCTGTTTTCTGATAATTACCATATATATCTACTGTCAAAATGAAAGAGTATGAAAAAATAAAATTTAAAAAAATAAAACCACCTAAGTTTAAATAAGTCTTCATTTCTTGTGGAAACTGCATTCCTAGTTCTTACATTAATGAAACAAGTATATGCAAACTTCAAGTTTTTTCTTGCAAAATTATTTTCTCTACAGTGCAGAATCATGAATAAAAGGCATTTTAATAGTCTAAGTAACAGAATCATCTGACATTTATTTAACTGACGTTTTCAACAGATCTCTTTAATGAGCAAATTAAAACTTTGCTTTCCTCGGAAAGCCTACCTTATTGAAGGTGCCTTAGCAATCTGTATTTAGTTTCATATTATTAGATTTAGAGATCAAAATCTTAGCTTTTTTCTTGACTAGTTTACATTATTGAGCCTGCAAAAAAACCAGCAAGAATTCATTTTGGCTTAATCATCATAGGTTCTCTAAACCTGGATTAAGATAATATTTTCTTCCCCTGTGGAAGATGGAGTCTACAGGTTCCTGACAGAAAGGAAGTTGAGAGATGGTTAGACCAGAATAAGTCTGCTGCAACAGAAGAACTTTACTAGTCTTTCAGTAGAGAGTCAATAGATGAGTACTGCTTTACTAAAAGAGATAATACATATTAGAGGAAAAATTGAACCCTTGCTGCTTTGAAACTGAAATCCCAGATTTTGAGAAAAGGTGAAACACACTGAATATGAGTAATTTCTCTCAAATTTCTTGCTCCCATTGAACATCTCCTAATAACAGATTATAGGGTCCCATCTGACTTTTGGGTTGACTTGAACTCATATCTACAAAAACTTCCTTTTGAAGGGACAGTTTTACTCTCTGCATCTCTGTGTGAATGCAGAGATATGACCCTGAGGAATGGTTTGTGGTATTGGGGTCTCAGTGTCCGCTGTTGCTCAGTGTCATACAATAAATCACACAAAGATAAAGCACACACAGTCTCTACAGACATGGTTGGAGTCAGTGCTGTATAGGCTGGAAAACTTCTCATTTGAATTGGAAACAGAATCTCTTAGCTTCCTAAAAGGAAATACTGTGTGTAGACTTGCCCATTGAATGACTTCACTAAAATGCTAAACTAATATAATCAGAAACATTTAGCCATAATTTTTGCAGGGACCATTGACAGTACAGGCTTCCCAACTCTAAATGTGTTTTGCATTTGTTTAAGGTTTGAAATAATTGGGCCTGGTCTTAATTGCACCAGTGCAACAACGAGTTGCAGAGTTGTTTTACTGCCTTAAAATACTTTAAAAAAAACTTAATTGTCTGATTGAGTTACTGTATATTCTTTAAACATACAAACGGAAAAGGAATTAATCACATCACTTTCTTATAAATAAGGAGAAAAACTTGCTCATTGAAACTTTGTAATTGTTCTGGAGAAGCTTTTTTGAAGGATTTGCTGAGGATTCACATCTGCTGTGCACCAACCTGCTATCCCACTGATGAGTGCCAGATGGGGAAAGAGCCAGTCTTCTGCAGCTGGCATCTACAGCTCAAACCCCAACCTTTTATAAAGTCACAAGAAAGTAATACATTAGTTAGTGCCAGTTCTGTGTTTGTTCTTGGCATGTAAAATTGATAAAAAGTGCATTGTAATCTAAGGTGTTAGGGAGAAGGGCAACAAAAGAAGGGCTAAGAAGACGGGATGCTTGGCAAGATTATCAATAGCTAACAATCTACAGAGCAGAGGAAAAAGGCCTGAAGGGGAATATGATTTGGGTTCACAAAGTCATATATGTATTGTGAGCTAAGCAAATTGTCAGCTGTTATTCTGGATAAGAATCAGCAACATCCACAAAACTACTATAAAGTTGGCTTAAAACAGGGAAAAAAAGTGATTATTTTCTCAGCAGGTCAGGAAATTTTGGAGCCTATTTCCAAGGATATTGTGGAGGAAAGCAGTAGAAGATTTTCAACAAATTTATTAGGAAAAAGTAGGTCCATAAATGGATTCCAAAACGATTGAGAAGGATGTTCCCTGTAATACCCCAAATGCACCAATCATGAATGTTGGAGAAGTACAAGTCTAAATAATTTCATGAAGTAGTCAGCCTTGCAATCTCTTCTTAAATACTCCCTATTGCTACATTTTGACACAGCGCTGGGTGGACCACTAGCCTAACCCAGTTGAGCACTTCCTCCATTCAATGGTCTTTGGGCAGGACTGATAGGGAGCAAGTGCTGTGACCAGGGTTTTAAACCTGAACTGAAAGAGAAAAGTTCCGTTTCACAAGTAATGTGAAAATCATTACGCCCAACAATGGCACTTAGCTGTTTCTGGAACTGCTTGCCCCACAGCCACTGTGATTCTTGGGGTATCTGCACAGTGCCAGGAGTTGTATTCAATGATCCTTCATAGATTGTCACCTAATCTGCTGCTTTTAAAGTTTTATAAAATTTTTAGACATGCACTTCTTCAAAAATTGGTAGGTGTTCAAGAACTTTGCATCCTGAGGATTTAAAAACATTGAAAAAAACCCAAACCAACAAAAAACCAAATGAAAATAAATTTTAAAAAACCCACATTGGGATCACTTTGTGATGGTGAAGAAAGCCTAAAGTTGGTCAGAAGATTTGCATTTCCTGGAGGTATTTCAGCTTGAAAGTTTAGGTTTTCACAGAAAACTTCTTGAGACACTCTGGAAAAATGGAAAGAATGTTTGTCCATTTGAAGTAATCTTTTTCAGAGAGCTATTTAAGCAAAAAGCATGATAAAGCTTGTCTGTAGGTGGGATTAGACTGAAGGACTTTCCCAGTCCCAGACCCATGTCCATTTCACAAATCTCAGTGTACAGTTTCGTACTACAGGGAGCAAAAAACTGTTTGCCCCTCCAGCATATTCGTGTGGTGAAAAGAGCAGAGAAGGATTTCAAATCCCTTTTAAGTTTTAAATATGCATGTTTCCAAGATAAGGAACACGAGGTTCACAAGTTGTGTAAGACTTTCCAGGCAGGGGCCCTCAGTGCTGGAGCAGAGCAGGATCACGCCAGGGAGCACAGCTGTGCCTCAGAGCTCCCCTGGTGCTGGATGGATGCTTTGCTTACCCTGAATATGAAATGGGAACTAACAGCACCTCTGAGCTTGCAGTTGGACCTGGGCTGGGATGCCAGCATGCATCTCTCCCTGAGGTCTGCACAACTGTGGCTGATACAGCAACAATACAAATTATTGCGCGTAACAAATTGCTTAAATGGAGTTATAAGTCTACAGGATTTTCATGAGCACAGAGAGTTGTTAGCCTCTATAACTATAGCACCGTTTCTGGAAATAGATTCAGATCTTGCCCAAAATCTATCACTCGAAATGAATTTCTATGTATCTGACCCTTCTCTTCAAAACAGTTATTTAAATGTTAGTAGCACCATTGGATTCCTTGTTTGTTTGGTTTTTTTATTTTACATTCATTGTAGCATCAGTCAATTAAAGAAACTTAGATAACTTTATCACCAATTCAAAATCCCCTTTCCATTCTCCTTTATGAAACCATTTAGCCTGTGTCTCTGGTATTGTTTCTCTCTGTTCAGCCAGCTTATCCAATCTTGGCCATTTCCTCTGGTATAATCTTCCATGTTTGTAACTCTTGGGGGACCCGCCTTTCATTTTTATTGCCCCACCTACTGGAAAATTCTTTCCTCATATTTTATTTTAAAGCTTTCAAATTTTCAATAGTCTGACTTATTTCCTCTGCATCTATCGAGTGTTGTAAAAGCAAAAAGAAAGAGAAATGTATGAAAGGAATGGTAGTTTATTTATACTGATACTCTTGAATTTAGATCTGCATGGCAAAGAAATCTGAGCTCTTTAATGTACAGAATAGCACTCTATGGAAAAAGCAATCCACCCCTTTCTTCATCATGGAAATACCAAGTCACTGCACATTCACAAGTGGGTTTTACTTCAAAGTTGCATGTCATGCAAAATAATGAGTTGTTAGCTATGACACTTAAGAAAAGGATTACTGTGAACTTATTTTAAAAGGTAATCTTATTTCTCTTACTCATGGTGACTCATTGGTTATGACATTTGAGTTAGAAACATACCATATAGAGATAACTGCTCAGGGTGTTATTTGCAATCAGTGTCTGACAAACACTGAGTAGCAGGAAACCAAGACAACAGAGGTTGTCTGCTGTGCTTGGTTAGAGGGCACAGGATGAGAGTGCTTAGTTTTAATCTTTGACCTTTCAGTAGAGGATTATGGAACAGGCAACTAGATAAACATTATTTTGGAAAACAACAAAGTGAGCAAAAAAACCAAAAAGAGGTTTGGTCTTCCATTAGCAAAGAAATGTTCATACTTAAACCTATGTAAATTATAGGCTCATTTTATATCACAACAGAAAAAAAATCAGACCTAAAATTTCATGGAAGTCTATCACAGATTTAGTGTCTAGAAGAGGAATTAACTTTTTTTTTAATACTGTCAACTTCTAAAATAAATATGGAGGAGTAAAGTAATCAGTACATGAAGATAAACGTTGTGGGATATTATTTGGGGTAGGAAGAACAGTGCATAGATGCACTGCATAAAAATGCAATAGCTACTAAATGCAAATTGCTTGTGAGATGTCAGTGGACATCTCCCTGACCAGCATCACATAATGTTTTGAAGCCTGCATGTGACTGCTGCAGCAATGGTGTGAAACAGCCAAGGAAGATAGTTATGACTTGTCAAATATTTCAGGGATTTTTAATTAGCATTGTGTTCTCCACAGAGATTTTAGCAAAACCTTTGAGCCCAACAAAGCCTGGCTTGACTAGCAAGATCTCTCTGGACCTTCTCAGGAACTCAAATTGAGGTATTGAGAGAACTAGGTCAATCTATCTATGTATTTTAAATACAGATGTTTATGTGCAGTTAGCACATCTCTGCACTAGGAAAATTCTTCCTGCAGCATGAGAGAGCTTCACTGTGAAAAGCAACAGACACCAGTTTCTGTTCAACTTTCTGGAAATACAGGATTCTTTTTCTCCAGCTTGACCTTTTAGAGATAAAATTATTTTGACTCTGAATTGTCCAGCAAACTGTATACTGTGGATATTTAGACTCAGGAGGAAGGGGAGTAATGCTCCAGAATCGACTAAAGCATAGTAAATTTCTGAATAAATAATTGAAGCTCAAGTTTGTCACAACAGTGAGAATGCAGCAGCCCTTCCCTTTGACACCAGATTGTGCAACAAATGGGTCTAAAACACATACTGCATGGCCAAAAAAATATTTCTTCACTTCCTGTGTCAATGCAAATGGAATAAACATTTCTCTCAATAGTTTTCTAACATCACTGAGCTAGAATATGCCTAAACTGAAACTACATAATTTTGTACATGCAAAGAAAAAGAAGCAATATCGAAATGTTCTACTAGGTACAGTTGGGGCTTCCAAATCTCTTTCCTTTTTGGTATCACATTGGCTTATAAAATCTTGAATGCATAATATTATGTCAAAATATGTCAGACTGATGACATTTTAAAAGATGCTATTTATGTACATTCTAGATGGAACATATATTTCACTTTTGCTGTGAATTTTCCTTCTTAAGTTCTTTCCTATAAAGCTTTACTAAAGCATAGAGGAACAGTATGTTCCACCCATATGTGCCTGTAACATCCACTTGAGGTAAAGTACTGTTTATTTTAGGATCCATTTGCCATTGAACTGTGGAGGAAATGTGATACATTTCTAGATTCAGCTGTAGACTTAAAATGGTGATAATAAACTGTTTATCATCTTTCTTTAATATTTTAACAAAAGGAAAAATAGAGTTCAAAAGTTTCTTACCTGAAATGTTCCTACCAAATAGTAGATTAGATGCTGTCTGTTATGATAATACTGCTTTCTGGAGCCTCTTTATGACAGCAGCAGTACTTTAGCTAAATAATTAACAAAAATTTTGACTAAAGATATTAACTTATTTACCAGATATTTGTTATGCTATTTAACATCATAAAAGAGAGACAATATTTATGGTTTGTTAAGAAAACACCTTATTTTTAAAACATTTTTATCAAACAGATAGAGAAGACCTACTGGTGGCCCCATGGGTTTACCCAGAAAAGAGAGAAGCCTTGTCCGTCAAGTGCTCTGAAATAGGGTTACACAATGCAGTTTTCTGACCAAGTTGCTTGAACATGAAAAGAGAAAGAAATAAGTTTGGGGTAGCCAAGAGAAGGTCTCTTGACTGACCACTTGGCCAGCCAGTGAGTGCTTCTCCTCTTGGCCTGCCAGTTTGGGGTAGCAGGTTTTTTATAGATTCTCAGGCACATATATGTAGGTATATATAGATCTTATTAGCCTGTAGAGAAGCCAGCCCTGAGCCAGACCATAGTTGTCATCACAAGCATCCTCTGCCCCATTCCAGATAATGAGCCCTTCTGTATTCGGGAAGACCAAATCACAGAAACACATGGATGTCTCTGCCAGACAGAGCTGTGGCCCAGCACAAACAGTACCAAGTAGGACCTGATAACCCCAAAGGACCTGACTCCCCATGAACAGTTATAGCACTCCCCGTAAAGTCAAATACTTCCTCTGCTGCCTACTTTTTTGCTTATATTGGCCTGGGTAATGAATAATTATTATTATAATTATCCTCTCATATTAGGCCAATTACCAACAGAAAAATGTCCTGATGGTAACAAAATTATAAGGACACAAAGAATAGGTGCAATGACTTTGAAGATTTTCATAAGAGTGTAATTCTGTATTAAAGAAGCTAAAAAGACTTCATACAGTCAACAAGTTTAACAGGAGCATCTGAGCTTGTGCTACAGGTTTATTGGCCAACATGCCATGATGACACTTGTACTGTGGAAATGAAGAAAGCAGAAATTATAAAAGACATTTGCATTTTTAAGACCTATCATGTTATTGGTAATATATTTTCTAATGAATCATTATTTTCAGATTCTATCTTCAGCCTGAACAAAATAATTCCAAAATATGATATGTTATCCATCTTAGAGTAACTATAAACATCATATATTAGATGAATTTGGATTTTTTTTTTAGGAATTTAGGAGTCCTGATTTGGTTTAACTTTAAAGCATGTTACATAAAATGTTTTTTATTTATGAATCAGTCAGAGATGTCTAGGGGCAGCTACAAATTTTGTACCTTATTTACTGCACCTCCTACAAATATAATTCTATGGAGATTATCAATATGGGTAATATGGGGAAAAGTCTTTAAGTGGAGCAACTTTAAAAAATGAATCATTTCATTTCCAGAAGACAAATCAATCAGTGCTGGCCATGTGGTGGAAAATATAGGCAATCTGGCTGGATGTATTATGTCTATTTAAAGACACAACTGGAAACTAAATGGGAAGTTTGACACTCTCATGCGTCACAAGTGAAAAGGCATAATATTGCCCTTGCACATAGAAATTGGAGTCATGGTACTTAGAACTATGGGCAGTATTCTATTATTACTTGTGCAATTACAGGTATGAGATGCATCATGTAATTCAACAGATTAGCTGCTCCCTCCCTTCCCTGTGTGCTCAGGAAGTCGGCATACATTTAATTAACCTCTCTAGCCTCTAAACATAGCATGAGGATTCAAATTATATGGCTGGGTTTTTCACTTGAATAAAAAAGTTATGAAAGAATGAAATATTTTGTTGTCCCAGTGTTTGCACTATTCTTCACATTCTGCTGGCTGAAAAGTTTCAATATGCTATATGTGGTACCTTTCAAAACAAAACACTAATTAAAAATAACTAAGTGGAACATAGAGAAATTCATGTTCCATGGAACAACAAATTGTTTCAAATTGGTGCTACAGAACCAAATTGGCAACATTACAGTTATTAACATTGCTTTCTCAGTTAATCAGGAGAAAACTCTTTCTGGCAGCTTTCTCTGTGTGTTTTCATTGCTTTCTCTGACATATATATACAATACAGAATATAAAATATATTAACATGGAGATGAAGTAAAGCGTGAAACCATGCACTTTTTATGAACCACAAGAAGTATTTTCTAAATGCTGAAACTCATTGTGGTCTACAATAATTCCTGTTCTTAATTTGTATTGTAATTTGTTCTTTTCTTCTTGTACTTCTAGTATTATGATGCTTTTCCCTTTCTAAGTGGTATAATTATACATTGAAAACCTGCATTGGTTTTTTCACATAAAAGCATGTGTTGGCATTCCTACTCACAAGCCTGCAACACCTTAATTTGCAAATTTTTCTATTATTTTTAACTTTTCAGACCACAGAAACAGTGGAGATGAATAGACACAGTGATGGAACGTGGTGCATGGATCTGCCATACAAAAGTCTACTGCTCGGTTACATGACAACCTAATTTGTACTTTACATATTTCCAACACTAACTTAGAAGTCTGCTGTAGTGATTTTTGGAAAATCTGTTCATGTTGTGGTTTGCTCATTTTGGATTTGATTCCAGCATGAAGCCTTCTCTGCAAGAAGTAAAACTTGTTCTAGCTGCTCATAAAATTTTCCCCAGAAGTGTTTATAAAAGCTAATAAAAAAGAAAGTGCTCATTATTTTTGATAAGCAGTGAAGGATTGGAAATACATATTTCAATAACAGAGCTAAAGCTATTTGGGAGCAAAGAAAGATATATATGCATTTTTAAACTGATAAATGTTTCTCAAAAACATGAATTTTCATGAGTCACTTACCTCAGAGTTGAAAACTTTAAACCTTTCTTTTAGCTATGGTTAAGTGGAGGGGAAATACACCAAGTCCCAGCAAATGTCAAATCCAGCTTTAAAATATTGGGATTTAAAGGATGTATAATACCAATAAGTCTAAAACTATTAGGGCTTCCTAGTGAGAATATACAGGACTGGTTTATGTAGGTTTTGACAGAGAACTTAAATTAGCCCTGCAACATGGATGGTGTAACTTTTCCTGCTGCCTGGGAAAGAAATGTTGTCAAGCTCTAAGTTGTGGTGATGGCACTTAGTCTGTATGAGTCTAATAAAAGGGCAGAGTGTACGCATGTTTCTCCGATTTTAGATTTTTTTTTTCGCTTGGTCAGAACTTTGAAGTCTTTTTAAAGCTTTGTTCTCTTCCTCTTTTCCAGGCTAATAAAAAGAATTATTATTACTACCACATTTGTGTCTCTTGGATTTTATTTTGGCTAATGCAAGCATTTTTACAACATGATCTTGGACAAAGGAGCAATTAGAATTAAGGAGCCTTATCCAACAATTACAGCACTTATTGCAATTATAATAGTAACTTAGTAAGTTGATGACTTACTGAGTTACCCAAATGATAAATTTTTATTTTGTTTTTAAAGTCAGCAAAAGCTTAATGCTAGAGTTTTGTAATGAGCCTGTGGTAACCAGATTTGTAGTCTGAAGCCTTCGTCTGCCACACTGTTAGCCATCAAAGGAGCCCTGTCCTACCAAGCTTTCTATTTTCACAACAGGATATCTGGTTTCTTTTATGAGGATACAGCTATGTTAATTTGGTTTAGTGGTTTGTTGGAGGTAAGCATGCTCTTCACAGCACAAACACCAAAATCCCCTTAAAGCAGTTCCTCGTTAATAGCTGGGGTCTGATTGGCAGCATTGCATTGTAAAGTGTGATTTGGTTGGATAAATATGTTTAGTCTAGTAAGCACTTTAGTGATTGAGTGTCTGTTAATGGATAAAGGTGGATTATGGTGAAACCTCTACAGGCTGTCATTGAGCACTTAGAGTTGTGAGATGTCATGGGGGGAATGGAAAACAAACCGGCACTGTGGAAAACCTCACCAACTATAAAATATTTTAAATATTTGGTGCCATTTCAGCATTTAGGTTTTAAATCATATTTCACTTGAGGAAAACAAAGCAGAGCAAACTGTGCAACTCATTGCCTTCTTGTTTGGCCTTAAAGAAAGCAGACCCATTACACGCATCTGGGCATATTCACAGAGAGATCTTTCTGAGCACATGACAGTCAAAAAGCCACCAGTTACTTAGAGGGTAAGAACAGAGTAGCTATAATTTTTCTTAGGTGTGTACTGTAAATCTTTTAATTCATCAAGAAGCAATGCAAGTCTGTGTAGTTTTATAAAACGCTATGCTTGCTTGCAGCTGTACAAACCTTTCTCTTTTTTATCACCTTCTCCAAAACAAAGATTTTTGCAATGCCAACCTTCCTCCTTCTCCTTCTAAACACTTAGAGGAAGATCTTTCTTACTTTTAAGAAAGGTAATTTGATCTTCCATACAAACCACCAACAAATGTCACTTCTTTCCTCCACTCAGGTGTACACAGCTTTTTTATGAGGTGCTAAATATCAGTTTACTTGAGGGCTTGAAATGGCCTTAAGGACAAGTGGCAGATATTCTGGCACATACATTGAGGCTCTCCATTTCTGGTGGGTTTTAAAACCTGTGTGTCCTTATTGAATGACCACAGTAGAGTGATTTGCTGAGTTGGATTATCATACTGCAAAGTGGCCTAAAGTAACAGGTGAATCATACACCCAGACTATTTTAGTGTTCATGCTTAGACAGAGATTTTGCATGTCTTTTTGAGCTGTTAAGCTAAAAATGTCCCTGGGTTCTTGCGGGGTTTTTTGAGTGAGTGGGGGTTTGTTGTCAAGGAAAAGCCTGGAAATCTTCCTTCTCCTCTCTTTTCTGGTCTCTTTTATTCTTTTCTTATCAAAGATATCAGACCCATGCTTTGCAGTTGATAGCTACCGTGTGTTGGTATATGTTCAAGCTCACAAAATTTTAAAAAACTCTTTTGAAATTTTTAGAGTGGAAAACTTATTCCCCCTTAGTTTTGGGAAGCTTCTTGCAGCTTCACTGTAAAACCACCATGTTTCACACACTTTTTTCATCTGGTTAAGACTACCTCCACAGGAGGTTTACCTTTTGGTCGAGTCCTGGTTATCTGAGGGGGTAGTGGCTTTTCCATTAGTGATGGTCTTTACTGTAAGTGCTCTTCTAAATTATATACTAAGACTCAAATATATTTCAGGGATTTGAAAGGAACTTAATGATTAAGTCAGTTCTTTCTATTATGCTATCCTAAAGAGCAGGCTAGATGGTTATAAAAGTTATTTCTGGCCGAGTGGTATCCTGGAGATGAAATTCCTCACTAGGATCTATGCAACCACTCCCATACTGCAGAAATTTAACACGGAGAACAAGAGAATTGTAGAAAATCTTTTTCTGAGCTTCTTATCACAACCCTTCTTTCTTGAATATGGCAATAAAACATCATTGTAATTATTGGTTTCATATAACACAGTTGCCTCAGATCGCAGAAATCTTGTTCTTGGCTGTTAATTGTTAGCAATAATAAGATATAAAAAGGAAAGCATTTTTTTTATAATTATTTAAAAATACATTTTATTGGATTTTGATTTAGATACTGCCTATAGCTTATTTGCATATAGTTGTGAAATCATGAGAAAATTTTGCATGTGAAAACTGCAGACTGACAAGACATGAATGAATCAGGAGATAACAGAGGAGTAATTTAAAGGTAGAAGGATGGAGAAGGTAAAGAGAAAATAAGCTGTCTGAAGGAAAATAAGTAAGTGAAAGATTCAGTGAGACAGCAGGAGAAGAAGCTGAATACAGATTTTCTTTAGACAATCAAATATTTTGCAGTAATTCTTTTTAGTTTTGTATAATGGAGCTGGGAAGTGCATAACAAATATAACCTCGGGGAGCTTTAATTGTATGCCATGGACAAGCAATTTACTTTAGAAACTTTAGAATGTTTTAAAAGAAAATCAGAAATGTTGGCTGAGTTATAAATGTTTAATAATGTTATTAGTCTAACGAGAAATATTAATGCAATCCATGAAATCAGGAATTTTGGGATCACTATCTTTAAGTGATGCCAGTGACTTTTAGACTGACAAAGCTCTTTTTCTAGAAATTAGACATAGCTGCAGACCCTCTGACTATCTTGGACTCCTTTTCCTAGCATTTCCAGTTTTGCTATTGCACCTTTCTTTTTCTTTAAAAAAATATTTTCGAGATTTAAAAGTGCTTTTCTCTCCTAAGTTGCTTCATAGGGCTTTCACTTTAAAGGCAGGATGAGAAAACAGACTGGCCAAATAGGGGAAACAGTAAAAACTGCACATAGGAAAGTGCTCTAGGTGCATGAACTAATCAAACAGGAGAAAACAGGCATTAAAGAGCAGGTAAGGAAGTCATTTAAACTGCTGTAATTTTAAGTAGTAGCATACTTAAACTGGAGGTAAAATTTCTGAGCATAAATGGTTCCTTAATATTATATAAACACATATATACACAGAAATACCAGCTGGGGTTTTCAGCTGGGTAAGTGGGTTTTTAGTTTTGGTCCACAGCCTTGGCAGTAGTTTTCTCCTCTTGCTCCAGTGGTTTTTCTGCATTGGTTAGCCTTAACCACAACACTGTACCTCCGTTGCTGAACCGCAGGTGAAATGTGTGCAGCTTTTGCAACCCTTTTTCACAAATACCCAGCAGGCATCCAAACACTTTCAAGCAATAAATAAGACCCCACAAACAAAAGCAAATTAAACCTTCCACTTCTATTCATAAAAATATATATGCAGCTTTATTTAACCAATCAGATGGCTGTTTGTGACACATGAAATAACTTGGTGGTCTTAGCCCAACTCCAACTGGACAGCTGTGTAGAACATAAAATTCTCCTCCATAATTGGCTTTAACCGGCATGCTCGTCGGTGAAACAGCCAAGATTTCTGGGGCCACAGAGGCTTTCTCATAGCCTAGAGGTGGTTCTTCTAGATTAAGCATGTGGGTGGCCTGTTGATAGTGGTGCAATTTAAAATAACTAAAAAAGCAACTTTATACTGCTGGATATTTTTTTGTACTATCTTTTTTTTTTTTTTTTACAGATCAAGATATAATTCTACTCCTGAGATTCTCCTAAATGTTATTATTTTTTTAAGTAACGTACATTAATCTTGAAAGGTGTTTTGGAAACTGTGAAATAAATTGTCCTTTGGCAGCCAATAGCAAAATAATATAAAGATAACAGATTTTCATTCAATGCTTAAAGCAATACTCTTGTTTTTTCCTTAAAAAAGAAAAAAAAAAGAGAGAGAGAGAGAGAGAGAAAGATTTAGAATCAGACTGGTTTACATTAGTGGAAAAGGAAGTGCCACAATTGCCACCTAGTTAAACCCAGGTCTCCAAATTTATCCTGTGCTGGGAACAAATAAATTGTGGAACTGGAATGAAACTCTAGCCAAACATCTAAATAAATGCTGAAGCAGTCTAAAAGAAATTTTAGAAATTCTAGTCTCAAAACAGAAACTAATGAAGAAGAACATACCTCACCCAGAAACTGTTCAAAAACATTATGGATAATGCCAGCCTGGAACAAACACTCTGCCTTTGCCTTGACTGATAGGACTATCATGC
This sequence comes from Petroica traversi, assembly GCA_025920805.1. NCBI lineage: Eukaryota > Metazoa > Chordata > Aves > Passeriformes > Petroicidae > Petroica > Petroica traversi. Next base: position 182,849 of record JAHLSL010000020.1, read on the forward strand.
ATAACACACCTCAGAAATCTAAATTTATATAAGCCCAAACACAATATGCCATAGAAAGTATCTGAGATAGCTCCAAACGCTGTGAAATGAGAAGAGTGAAATGTATAAATTATTACAAAAACAAGCACCAAATTCTCTAATTCCCTGTAGCATGTGCAGTACCTTGGCACCAAATATAACATACAACCTGTCTGAAACAGTAAAGATTTACACTCACTTTGCACTGATGTAAATGCCTGTGCAGTGCAGTGGATATCTTGGCCCATAATGTGGAATTGTTTAAGTGCTACAAGAGAAATATTACTGTACTATTCATTTTTGAAAGTCTGCCTACTTTTTTGTTTCCCAGTTACTGCTTTTTAAAGAAACGTCTCTTTTATTTGCCTTTAATATTCTGTCTTGTGTATGAGCCCTGGACAAACTGAGGGGAAAATATAGGTTTCATAACATGCTGTGGAAAAAAAAGAGATGTGGGATAGGTTTTTTCGTATTAAAAAAAAAAAAAACAACAAAAAACCTATTAAGTCAGATGGGCCCATTCTTTGTACTTCTCCCAAGGCCTATCAGAAGAGTGCTGTACAAAAACAAAGCTTGGTGAAGAGGAAGCAGCTGCAGGGGTGATATAGAGCTCTTTCTTATAAACAAAGAGCACCAACAAATCTGCTTGAGCATGAATATTAGATTTGCTGAATTTTGCTGGCTTTTGCTGACATCACTGTGGGAGATAAACATATTACAAGGAGTGGAACAGCTTGTTGCTTGAGAGGTTGCCAGATGTGATAAGTGAATGGCAAAGTGGCAAATGAAGACAGGGTGCCCATCCTGACAGTCTCAGCTGTGGCTGAGAGCTGTGACTCGGTGAAGTGCTGTAGTGAGTATTACTAGGCTGGAACAAGTGGATAAAAATGAACTATGAACCTCCTTTTTTTCTGATGGCGAAGAGCTAACAGCTGCTTCCATCTGGGAACTGTGTGAAAGTGCCTTACAGCTGTACAATAATAAACAGCTAAAAACTCTGCACAGCCCACTGCTCCATTTACATTCTTTCCCAATCTTTTGCCTCATTAAACAGTAATCTTCCTCCTAATTATATTTCATCAATCTGTTGTTTATGGAACTCTAGATTAAATGGCAAACATATTGAAACAAAAATAAACTTATAATTAGTTGTCTTCTGCTCACCCCTCCTGCCTTTGTATTAGCAAGTGCATCATTATCAGGCCCCGGGGGTTTGTTGAGGCAATCAGTTTACATGGTGCACTTTTGGCAGCTAAGAATAAAAAAACATTTGTAGCTGCATAATATGATTTACCAGCCCGAGGGCTCCAGGGTCTACACTTCCATAAATATAAGTGACAAATTATCAATAAATCATTCCCTGGTCCACCATATTGCATAATGTTTATTGAAACCCAGTTCTAATAAATATAAAAGTAACCTTTTTTATCCAAAGCATGAGAAACAAAAATGACAGCGATTACAAACAGAAATGAAAAATGAGAAATAAGTCCCTTCACAAGCAAGGAACCCTTTATTCCCTAGCATCCTTAGCTCCTCAGTGTTGTTGGCCTCTAAAAACTGCCTTGGAGCAGATACAGTCTTCAAATGGTGATTTTTACTCTTTGATTATGATAAACATTGTTTTTCTGGAGTTGTTTGTTATGCATCTCATTCTCACATCTGGTTCCCGATTCTGAAGAAATCAGTAAAGTGCACTTGCGGGAAATTGATCAGAAGCAACATTATAACTGGTAAAGTTCTCCCAACAAGGCCCATTACAGATGAGCTCAGCTCACAGAGGGCTGTGTTCTGGAACTGAGTTTGTTTGATTCATTTCAAGAAGTTATTTGAAAAGTGAAACAAAGGGAATAACAAAATATTTGCAGGTCCATTGTTCCCATTCTTCATGTCTGTAAATTGAAAACTGCAGCTCGAAAGAGTTATACTTGGTTTTTGGGGGATTTTACTCTACTCTGTGACTACAAAAAATTGACCAAATATTTCTCTAGGATGTAAAAAGCCCTACAGAATCCTGTTTCAAGAAAATTGCTCATGAAAAATTTAAATTTTATTGCATTTCCCCTCCACATTAAAAGAAATCACATATTTGCATTTCTTGAAGCAAATTTTGGAGCTATCTCACCTGTTACAGATGCTGATTAAAACATGGGATTATCCTACCCCACCATTTTCAAGCAGGTCAGCATCTGGAAGTAATTTATGCAGAGTAGTCATTAGACTTCTGTAACACTTTAAAAAGTCAACTTAAATCTTAGCTAGAATTCTCTGTCCTTTTGTGTTCTGTAAGACAAATTTCAGACACCCAGGTTAAGTTTAACTAATGTCTCCTCTTTAGAAAGATTCCATTTGCTACTAATCTTCTGATTTTCTTTTTTCACATGAAATCACAGCTTTGTATCATGAAAGACAAAAAAAATCAATGAAAAAGAAACGTGCTAAAATATTTTATTCCCCTGACTTAAATTTCTGTCAGGTATATTCTGCCCAGTAGGATGTCGGATGAGCATGATGAATATATAATCTACATGTTCAGAGACACATTTTGGCTGATCTAAAGACGTGTGGCCATTTGGGAAAATATATTTTTCTCCTTGTAAATTTGGTGGAAGTTTTGTTGTTGAGTCCTGTAGGACTGGACCCATTAGTTTCCTTTCCAGATTAGATGGTATTTATGGTGCAGGTATTTTTATCAGTGCCCTTCCATATCATGTTTTGAAGACAGCACATGCCACGCAGTGGTGTGGCTGTTAGTGGTGTAAGACGGAGTGACTATCTCTTTCTCAGAAGTTCTTACAGAGTTTTGGAGGAAATGGTTCACTTCTTATAGTTGTAAGTCCTATTTTGTTGACCCACTGGAATAACTCTATCAAATTCATTTGCTCTGTTCCAGTATAGAAGGGTTTATGCATGAGAACCTTAAAAAAAATTTGAAAAGAAGGTACGTTCGTGACACTTGTAAATCATTGAACAAAACTCCTCTGTTTTAGAAATGGTTCCTCCTCTGGCACTAAATAGGGATGATACATACCAAGCTGGCAGCATTCAGCAGTGTTTATAGCCCTGGCAATCCATGGCTGCCAGGACAGCAAAACCAATCTAAAACTCTCATTCGTAGGAAACCCCATCCATGGGATCCAATGAGTCCAGCCAAACTCTTCTCCCCATTTCATCCATCCATCCATCTCAGTGGCAGCACATCCTCAAACTCTACTGAGGGAAGGAGAAGGGATTCAGGCACTCAGCCTGGAGCAGCAGCAGCCGGGATCCATTGGAAGGAAGCAGCTGTTGAGCAATCCTGAGTTAGAGACTTAATGCCAGCTCAACATCTCACATTCAGTGATGAGTAAGGATGCGGAAGAAACTGAGACCAACGAGCTGACTATTCCATTCACCATTCTATTCACAAAACTATTTCCATTCCCTGCAACAGGATGTAAGGAGAGACCTCAGAAACATGGACTTTTAAATAAAGTCAAAATACAAACTGACGTGTATATCCTGACGTAAAGAATGACATCTGTGAGAGTTTGAGCAATCTGCGTGAGAGCACCAGACTAACAGATGATTTTCCTAGATCTGAATGCCAGAGCTATTGCTCAACATTCATATCTCTCTGATTTCATAAGATATACCCTAATGAGGTCATAGCTTGGAACTAAGTGAAAAAAAAAAGAAATGATAGTTCAGATTGATGACTATTCCAAATCAATCTAGACAAAAGCTAGTATTTCCAAAGGGAAAACTAGACTTGTCTAATCTGTAATATTGCAATAGCTTGACACAAAAAGCTTCTGCCTTTCAAGGAAAGCCCTGAAAACATTGTTGAAAAGCTAAAAGAAGAAAAAAAACAAGCAATTAATCTACCTCCAAGATGGCCATCTTGCTATAAGGGAAGGAACCCCTAAAATACCTGGTCCCTGAGAGTTTTTCAGCTTATTAAATTACTATAATAAATATGACAGGTGTTTGTTTTCTTTCATGGATACCTCAGTTACATTTCTTGAAATTTTTTTTATAAGCAAAATTGAGCAATATACAATGCTGATTTTTATTGCAAAGGTAAAATTAGAGCTCATACAAAACTCCAAAAGTCCATGCTTAATTATGAATTGAAGAAAACTTATGCCTAGCAAAGATCTAAGCCGACTTGCATATTATTTATATTATCGGTCACTTGGTAGTATTTTGCTGGGTTTTTTAAAGGTTTGCACTACATTTAGACAAGGACTTTGCAGTTTACTGTCTCAGTTGCATTATCTCATGTTTTTGTGGAATGATCTCAGTACTGTTATAGAAGTCACTCTATAAAAGTAGTTCAGTTGATTCTAATACAGTGCACCCTTTCTGTTAAGCTATGTGTTAGTTTTAGTTAAGATACATGTTGACATTAATAGATTAATTGTAAATTTCAGAACCAAAAAAAGCAAAAGCTACCCAAAAAGATGATTGAACCAGCCTAACAAATAATTCATCCTCATCTGAAGGTCTAAAGCCACTTAAAAGTTTCAGAAGGACTTTCAGCCTTGCTACCTGACTGCTGGCTTACAGTCCATAAAATCATACCGGGCTTGTTCTTGATGCTCAATAATTCATCAAGGGGCTACGTGCAATCATTACATTTCTAGAAATTCCTTTCCCTGATTGAGCACTAAGATCTCTTTCTCCACTTGGAGCTAATGCTAGGGTATTGTTTATCATTCAGCTGATCATACTGATATGACACATCTATTTTAATAGTCTGTATGTGTATTGATAGCAAGTGCTAGCCCGCCAAGAAACAATTAGGGACCCTATAGTGTAAGCGCCCCAGTCCCATTAACCTCAGCGGATGACATTTGTGTCAGAATAGAAGGAGAGACTTTGGCCCTGAACTTATCAGACAGCTGGAGTGTATTTTTGTCTTTTTTCCACAGTGTCAGTAGACATAACATAGGTTTTGCATGGGTTTGCATAAATCCAGTTAGAAATGAATGCATTACTCTCTACACATAATTTTTTCCCACATTTTTGGCTACAGAACTACTTTGCAAAAGTAGTGTTAAACTGATATAAGCTGGGAAAGGGTTTAAGATTTAGCAGTACTCCAGACAGGTCTGTATGCATAGGTAGGCTCATTTTGCACAGCAGGTAGCCCAGACATGACAGCCAGGACAGCAGGAAGCTCTAGATTTGCACAGAGTTCATGGGCTCATCCACCATTCTTGAACATCACTAACAAATTTTAATGAGTAGAATTATTATTTGTTAATAAAAGAAGGAAATTATACCCAGCTCAAACTGATGTAGGGACAGTGAAATATACCTATCCCTGTGATAAACCACATGAAAACCAGTCAGGGTATTGAATAATGAATTCTTAATAGGATGCAAATTGTCCCTGAATGTACCATAGTATTCGAGTGCAAAGTGTAAAAACCATTTTAAGAGCTCAGCTTCAACCATTTTTGGGAGATTCTTCTCTTTGTCACACTTTTTCAGGACTGCAGGTGCTAAAAGTGAAAGCTTGTAGGACCTGTTGCTGTGGTTTCTTGCTTCCACTGGTGGCATTGCACTTGGGGAGAGGCTGTGAGAAAGGGACTGGAAATGGAGCTCTCAGGACAGAGTTCCTATTGCCAGGCAGAGGAAAATCTCTGGCAGCTTGACTTTTTTGCAGAATCTTTCTATGCAGATTACATTCTTTTCTGTATCCACGTGCAGAATTTTTATTGGCCTCTCATCTCCAATACCTAATATATCATTGTATACATTTGGTCTCAATAATAGTGGGTGTAGACTTCTTTCTCTCAACATGTTCTTCATAAATTAGCACAATTTTCAATTGTCATAATTTAGTTATCTGTCTCCTTAAGAACACTAATCATTAGCCCACTACTCTTCTATGCTTTTCTGAAGAAGTAAATAGATGGATATAAATTTTTATTTTGAGAATTACCAGGGAGTTGCATTTATGTTAGAAAACATGTTTTTAATCGAATCTCCCTTGAAAATAGTGATTCCATGCATGAGGGAGATATGTCAGAAAACTCACAGGTTCCATATTAATTCCCAAGGTATTTAACTCAATTTTTCCTGTGTTAACATAGCAATATTTTGAAAACAAGATGCCTTTTAGATCACTTTATTCCTTACTTCTTAATGATTTTAAGAAATTATCTGCTTAAACCCTTTTGTTAGATTCATAATATAATTTTTCCCTCCTATTTGTCCTATTGTAATCTCTGCATTGAATATGAGAATATGAGAGAGAATATTAATATGACAGAACAAAACACTTTTTTTTTTAAGAAAAATGAAAAATATCCTGTAGCTCCTGTTTAAACTGCTCCAGATACTTTGATTTATATTGCTGTATGTTAACAGTTCAGGGGCACTACTGAAATAATTATTATCTTGCAGTAATTATTTTCTCTCAGAGCTCTTGAAAATAGAGGATTCACACCTATGACCAAATTGTTGCACCTTAAAGAGCTGAACCATATGACAGAAATTAAACATATGTATATTTACTTAAACTCTGGCAAATACAAGGTAGTCCTGTGCTTACTAACAAAACTATGTCTACTGTACTTCTAAAATAATTCCATGTCACCTGAAAACTGTCCCACTTCTACTTGACCACCTTCTTGACCATTTTATCAGTGAAGGGATCAATACAGAGACCTGAGGAAGAATATTCCTAACATTCCTCACAGGAAATAAATGACCACTTATTCCTACCCTTTGTTTCTTATCATTTAAGCAGTTGTCACTATAAAACAAGTCCTTCCCTCTTGCACTGTAAGGGCACAGCTGAAGTGAAATACCAGCTACAGTGTACAAGATGGATTTACCCTTATTCACATGGTAATTCATCATTCTTTCAAAGAACCTTATTGCTTTTGCAAATCATTTCTGCAAAACTTACCAACTCTTTCCCAGAGCATCATATCTGAGTATCATATTCCAACATATTCTCTGTCAATTTATCTAGGCTTATATAAAGACATCTAGAAATGAAATTCTGTTTCGTATCTGATGGGATAGTGAAGATTTGTGTCATATTCTCTCAGTACCTGCTCTAGTTCTGGCCAGGACAGAGATAATGTTTTTACAGGAGCTGGGTGCAGTGGCACACACCTCTAGTCCCAGCAGCAGAGAGGCTGAGCAGATCTCTTGCTCCCAGGGGTTCTGGGCTGCTGTGGCTGTGCCAGATGGGTGTGACCCACGCACAGCTGCTGTTTGGTACCATCTTATGCCATTGCCAGGGGCTGGGGGAAAGGGGCTCTCATTTCTCATAGGAAAGGCATTCCTTTTTCCAGTCAGGAGAAAACATGGTGTAGTGGTGAAGAGCCAGTTGGCATTTGTCCTGGGCTTTCCTCATACATGGTTTCTTTGTCTTAAACCTTTTGTAATTGATATTGTTGCTTTTACTGTTCATTTTCTTATCTCACTGCTGTTCCCAGTAACTTAGTCTCATCTCAACATGTAAGTTTTGCCTTTTGGTGCCTTCAATTCCCAAAGCAAAAAAGGGGCAAGGATGGGGAGACTGAGCAGCAAATGGTTTTGGAAATCTTGGGGAGAGGGGACAGGACTAAACTGGGGAGTGCAATTCCTAAACCACAACGGTATTGAAGCAAATTTAAGCAACAATTAACCTTCTCAATTACCAGAATAGGATTTTCCTATCTTTGGCACTCCTGAAATACCATTTAGGTACTGAAAAGTTTTTCTTCCTTAATTTGTCACTGCAGAACAGACTTCTGCCATTCATGTTTCAGCTGGAGATAGTTCTTCTGACTCTTCTTCAGTAAAGCACAATTTGTGTGTACACTCTCTTCTGTAGTGAATACCAGAGAAAGGAATTCGCTTTGCTTCTCACAGTGATCAGGATTTTCCAAGATAGTTCCTTTCATATCAAGATCATCCAACATTCCCAGCTTCTTTTTGAAAGGCTTTTTTCTTTGAATTCACTGGAAGGAGTTTATTGTTGGCATTTTTTCTTTCAGCCAGTTGCTTAACAATTTTTGACCTGTCTAATGTGGTGTCTAAATGTGGTTTTACATTTAAGGCTCTGATTTTTCTTCAAAGAGATTAAGGGACAATATTTGCACATGAAGATTTTGAAACTATATATATTCCATATCAGAAGGGTGGATTTTTGTTTCAATTAAGCATGAACTAGAGGAATTTTAAAACTGTGTTAAAGTAAGAATTTTTGCTAGTCTGCAATCTCTCTACAGTGTTGGACATTATAGAAGCATAAGTGTTTTGCTGCTTTATTCAAAAAGGGCTAAAGACACTTGAGTTGAAATTCTCAGAACTCCATCAGCCTTGAGATTTAGACATCTGGAATACATCCACTCTGCTTCTGGAATAAAGTTGCTCAAAGATGTAAATTGTGTTTCTGTTCTCAGCCTTCCCCACTTGCTGTGTTTGGAGAAGCTGCACATAAATTCAACCTGTGTATTGATATCCATTTTCTTTCACTCTCCAAGACAGAGGTTAGTACCTCAAAGTGAATTCTGAATTCTGCCTCAAAAATCTTTAAAATATGAAGTTGTAGGTCCTATTGTCTTTTACTAGGTCACTTAATGCTGACATTTTTTCTCAAAAATAATTTTTAAAAAATCGTGATTTGACCATTTCTATTATTGTTCTGGTAAAATATTTTTTCTAGGTGATTTTACATACTTTAAACATAAAACTTGAGTTATTAAACTTTTTATTTATGTTTTATTTAACTATTTAAAGAATCAGAATGTAGTACAGGCAACACAAGCCCATCATAATTTGAATTTAAATTTAACCTTTGCCTCCATCCTTTCTATACACTGGTATCCTTTAAATTTCATTTTGTCAAGTCTTTGTCCTTTAGTCACCAACAAGTATGTCTAATTCTTTTTCTTGATTTTAATTTATATAAACTAAATTTGTTTCTAAAACTGTTTTGTTTTCAGATGGTTTTATTTAAGGGTGGTTGTTATGTAACATCTTTTAACTGTTCTCCCTCATGTTGGAGCAAGAGGCATTTTACATTAAAAATAACTTCTAATTTATTGCTTGTACAAAACATGCAAATACTTTGGAAGAAGCGGACAGAATCAGCTACTGGCATAGATGTTTTCAGCTCTGACTGGTGGCAGTGGCTGTTGAGAGAGGAACAGATCAGAAATTTAGGCTATTTGAAAACAGAGAAGAAGTGTTTATTTGCATAAGTAGAGAGAGTGGGCTGCACAAAAATAAAGCAGAGTCCTAAATTTTCAACAGCCCTGTGCCAAAACTCAGCTTTAAATATAAACATTAACTTGGACATAGAACTTCAACTTTGGCTCTATTTTGCATTCTAATCCCATTACTACCACTTGAGGCATCAATACCAGTCCACTTCAGTTTTCCAATCAAATGAAATTGTGGCAATAATACTTAATAATGTCCAGATATTAAGTGGATTAAGCACATTTCCTGGGCTCTTCTGAGCTGCAGGGTGTTGCATAAAGAATGATTTTGCAACAAATGGGAAGTCTGCTCTAATATTCAGCCAGAGCTGAGCTTCTTTAGGCGATCCTCAAACTAAGCAGACAGATAGAGAAGATGTTTCTGACCTCTGTCAGCATCTGCCATATCACAGCACAGCAACGGCTCAGCAACAGCCACTTTACCAGGAGGCCTTTGGAATAAGACTTCCTTTCATCTTAATTTAGTTACTTTCTTGGAAATTCTCATAGGTGAATCACCAGCCTGCAGTCATAGCATCTGCAAATGAATGCAGCAGTTTGTGAGATATTCTACTCATGCAAGATCCAATGATTTTATCGTTAATCTCATAGTACTTGTTTATTTTAAGGCACCAACTCCTGCAATCACATGGAAAGAGCAAATCTCAGCTCTTTTTTTTCCATCTCTGGGAACAAAACCAACAATAACAAAGACAGTTGATTTGTGTTTTTCCCTAGCCCTCTTCCCCACTGAAAACTTTAAAATGCAATGTTTAATATTTCCAAATGCAGAAACTTCCTACTTTTAAAATGTGGTGTTTTTTAAAACTTGCAATGAAGAAGATGAGGAGAGAGCCTGAATCACAAGCCTTCAGTACTTGGGGTTAGCAGCACAGTGTAGTGTTTCAGCTTTTGTTCATTGAAATTCATTGCAAACACTATCAATTTTCACTCATGCTAGACTCTAAGTCAGAGAAACTTTCTTTTGCACCTGCCATGGCAGAAGACAGCCTGAGTAAAACTACCCCACTGATGTCTGATCTTGCTAAAACCACAAGTGTAACTTGATTTTGGCATGAACCAAAGGAATTGCTCACTTCCACTGCTTTCTCTCCCATGTATGTTTTATCTTCTTTATCTAATGCTAACTTGCTTTTTTTTCCTCCAGGTTGAGACTTAGCTTCCCTTGCCATATTTGTTTAACCTCGCTGGTCCATTGTATTTTCTCTGGCTTTACTTTGGCAAGATCTTTCAGTGCAATATCATCATTAAATCTAGTTAATATGATCTTTACTCCATTTTCCAAACAACTAAGATGTTAATTAAAAACAGCTCTTACACTGATCCTTCCAATGGCTTGGACAGTTAGATATTTTGCCATTTAACATTATCCTGTTTTCTAATCTCTCTGGCTCTATTTATATTAAAGGTGTTAAATTATGTTTTCAAATTATAGGCCATGATATTTTACTAAGTCCTTGAGCTAAGATAATATATGTAAAGCTACTTTATTCCATTTTTTCATTACTTTTGAAATTCTCCTAAAGAGCATAAAAGTATACTGGCAACATTTTTTTTTTCACCAAATATTGCATACTCCTTGTGAGTTTAGGAATAATTTCCATTTAATTTTTCTTTCTTTTCCCCTTCATAAATTAAAAAAATAAAAAAAGAAAGGCAATATGGGTCTTTGTATCACACTAGGGCGAGTATTTTATCCTGTCCTATAAGTATTGAGGAGGAAATATTCAGTGAATTGTCCAAGGGTAGAGGCCAAGAGTGGGATACAAAGGATGGCAGAGCTCAGTGGCCATAATGTAATATAACAGCACTCTTAGGGCAAATTCACTATTTTGCCCTTGGCTTTTTTGTATGTTTTTAATTTTTTATAATTTAACATGTAGGTGAGATTATTTGATGGGTTTTGCAGCTGGAATTAGCTGTTTTGTTTAAGATACATTCATTTCATTGAGAATGTATTACTTCTGAAGTTAGTTAATGTGAACCAAAACAAAATATGTGAAGAAGGAATGTCAGTTTTTGTTCTCACCATCATATTACAAGGTTCTGAGTGTTCAGCTATCAGATCACAAGTCAAAAAATGTCTTTCTGAGATTTGTACAGCTATAAAAATGGCATTTTGTGCCTGCCCATCAAGTTCAGCCAATATTGCAAGAAGTCTGCAGACTGAAACAATGATCCTGTAATGGACTCCCTTTCAGAAACAGCCTCTAATGGAAACTGTGGGATTGATCTACCAGTAAATCCACTGCATGCAATCTGCAGGATTTCTGTGGAAAATGTTGGAAGAGGAGGAAGGGAGACAGGTGTCTGTCTCACAGGGAGTGTGGCCTAAGCACAGGGAGAAGAATGAGAATTAATGCTTAGGAAAACTATTTTGCAGAGAATGCACAGCAGGAGAAACATCTAAGTCTTAACTTGCAGACCTCTCCTTACCTTAGGACAGACTGCCACAAGGGACTGGAAGAAAGGGAGGAATGGAGAAATAATTCAAAGAGAAGTGCTCAATACTGTCCTCACAGAATTTGCATGAAATAGATCTGTTCTTCACAGCTGTTTTCTTTCATCTTCCTTTCTGATGGACTGTGATGTGAAGTGAGCACCTCCTTCCTGACAGTGCTTCCGCCTGGCCTTTGCTTTTCATCCCTCATACGGTTGTTCTTAGGGCAGCAGCTGTGCAAAGAGGCTTTAGTACCATGCAGTCATTGAAATCCTGTCAGGGAATTTCTTGCATCAGTTCTTGGCACTACTGGCTGCAGTGGTGGGCAGGGTGCTGCTTTCACTACAATTTCCACTGTTAGCACCAGAGCTGAAATATTACAGGCCAGAACTGCATGTCAGTCTTGTAAGTGAAAGGAGTGTTTTGCAGAAAACAAGCTTCACTAGCATCACTAGGGATTTTTTCTGGCTAATATTTTTTTAATTCAGTTTATTAAATTATTTAGAGCTTTTACAACTTTCAAAGATGGGAAATGTACCTCTTTAAGTCACTTTAAAATTCTCCAGTGGAGCATTGCACTATATGCATTAGAATTTAAGACAGAGCACCAATTTTTATGTGGCTAAATTTGCCACAGTATGTGCTCAGCATACTTGGATACTGGGCAAAATCCAAACAATGTGGTTCCTCAGTGTTAATGAGACTTTTTAAAGGGAAAAGGACAAAATAGGAAAGGATGGCAAGGATTTTCCTAAAGAAGTAGAAACTTGAGGCAGAAATGCTGCTCTTAATTTCTTACCCAGGGTGGTCTTAAATATATATTTATATTTAAATATGGTATTGGGCAAGCAGTACAAATGACCTCCTGCTGCCAGCAAAGGAGTGGGCAAGGACATCACCTTTCCAGTTCCCACCAACATTGCCTGATGCTGGCTTGCCAGAGTTGGACCAGACACAAGCCCAGTTAATAGAACTGGATCAGTAGGTCATATTCATGCTGTTGCGAGTTAGGAATAAATTTAACATCAGGGACTGCTCTGACCTGGTGCACGAAAGAAACATCTCCCTCTCTTTGATGCAGATTTAAAAGCATGAATAATTTTGTTTGTAAGTAATTGTCTAGGGCTCAACAAGCTGGATAACATTAAATGGGCTTTTAATTATTGAGAAAAAAATCACTCAAAATGCACTAAAGTTTTATTAAAAGGACACGCAAAAAATGATATATTTCAAAGTGACTGTTTGAATCCTTTATTCCTTTATATCCAACATATTTCTTGTGTTGGTAACCTGGAAAACATGCATTTGCCTTCTGAGAGAAAAGGCACCATGAACAAGAAGCATAGACTAGGGAAAATTAAGGTATTTTTCATATAAGGCCAAAAAGGTGACTTCCAACCACTGTAGTCTAAATCAAAAGATTGCATGTTAAAAATGTCCAAAGTTAAAGTGGGTAAGTAATTTGCACATCAACTTTAATACTTGTGCTTGACTATCTCCAGATATGCAGCATCTTCATTTCAGTCAAGAGGTCTGTCTATCAGTAAGACCTCCAAGAGCTGTTTAGGAAAAATATCATGACAGTAAGTACTCTGGGATATGCTGACAAGTAAAGAAAAGCCCCTTGGTTCACGTATGTAAAACTCACAGTGGTGTAGATAGCCCTCACAGTGCTCACTTTTAGCATTGACTTTTTGTCAAATGCCATTACTTTTTGGTGATTTCACTTAAAATGTGACCACAGTGACCTAAATAAGAATGAGATTATCTGAGTAGAGAACCTTGGATTTTTACTGAAGGCTCCTGTGCTGCTTGCTACCATATCTTTATCTTCTATTGTCACAGGGTTTGTTTTTTTATGATCCCACTTGCCAGTATGTACATGCCTGCATTTATCTCCACAGTATGGCAGCAGAATGGAGCATTTTCAAATGTACACTTTTTTCCTAGTGGACCAAGCTAGTGGTCATTCAATTTTCAGTAAACTCAATGTTGTCCCTTGGTGTATTTCAAGGCCTTATGTACTCTTAAACCTGAATATAAATAAACTTACCATTTAGATTGCTTGTCAGTTCTTGTTTTCTGTATATGTGCATGGGTTTAAGTAAAAGATGCTATATGGTAAAAAAGATCTTGCATACTCATAGAAAGTGACTATCTCAAGATATAGACCTTTTTAGGAAATCATTTTATGTGGAATAATTAGGATAGATTAGTAACAAATGCTTTCATCTTAGTTTTTTGCCTATGTTGCATTTTAAAATAATTAAGAATCCAGATTGTTTCTGTTTTTCACCTTCATTTACTGGCACCCAGCAAAGAGGCCTACACTTTGATTTTAATCATGGCCAGACAGTATAAGACCTTGGTCTTAAAGGCAAGCAGAGCAACAAGCTGAAACCCTGCTGTGTAATTTCAAAGCAATGTACTTCATGCTGCTAACCCTACAGTATGATTTCTGTTCTGCCAATGGCTCCAATAGCAGGCAACTTCCAATTTGCACCTCTTGCATAAATCCACATTATGCCAATAGGTTTAGAAGAAAACCACAAGCTGCTCAGTTCAGCAGTCAGAGGTCTGTTAACAGATCTTTAACTATGATCTATTGTGTAGGAAAGTCTGAAATTATGGATGCAGAGTTTCACTTTATAGAGCTCTCATTTGGCCATGCAGGTTTTCTTGAGATAATTATAAGTGTTTATTTTGGCTTTTAACAAGTTTAATCACATTATTTAGCATGTTCTGATTTTGTCACTGAGGCAACCATTACTCTTGCACACAAGTTTTGCTTAATTGGCAGCAAGACGAGAAAGTGGAGTTTAAAGCAACTAATTGCACTAGACCTCACAGATGCCAAGATGTAACTCTTCTAATTAAAACTTTTTACAAGATAGTTTACAAATGTAAAAAACATTGTCTCTTGTAGGTACCTAATACAGCATCCTGCTTTCAGCTTTATTCCCATTTTAAGTGATTAAATATTCTGGAAGTTCAACTAAAGGATGACTGAAAAAAGTATTTCAAAGCACAGAAGACAGAGATTGGGAGTATAAAAGCACAGAGTTCAGTTAGGCCCTTCACTTAGTTATCCAAATTCCAATTTATAAATAACCTTGGCTGCCTGTAGAGAGTAATTCAGTCTGTTAATTTCAGGCCACCATTTAAGTATCATGCTGTGCCAAATTGCATTTGATAGTTTTATAATGGTATGACTACATTATACTAAAATGAGATCTATAAAGGTATCCTCTAGTGGGAATTTCAACTCAGATCTCTACTGGTAAAAATGACATTCATATATAGCAGACCTTTTCACTGCATTACAGGTATCTGTCACTATCCCATGTAACACAGAAGATACATTTTGCATTGCAGTTTGAAGTGTTTACAGTTCCTAATTTAAATGAACTTCTGATTTCTAATGTTTGCAATTTTTATTTTTTTTCCCCAAAAACCAAAGACTATGCTTCTTGAGGCTCTTCATCTCCCTTTTAATCTCTGAAGTATGGGACTACAACTCTGTCAAAAGTGATCGAAAAAGTAGTACTCGAAGGATAAATGTTTCCCCAAAGGGAGTGTTATTTCTTGATCTTTGGCATGAAATTACACAGGTAAATGGCACAAAGGTAAATGCTTGCATCAGGATATTGTCTCACAAAATATTTCCCTGGTCACAGTGGCATTTTCCAGTAAGCAGGACATCTTCACCCCTCCTCCAGTGACCCAATGAAGTTGAATGCCTTTTGGAAGGTTAAGCTCTGTACACAGGGGTCATGGGACTGGGCTGGAGCTGAAGGGTCTGTTTATTTTCTCCATGTGTTGAGCTATGTTGTTCTCTGGGTGTGAACGCAGCTTTCTAGCCTTCACAAATTATCCCAAGGAAAAGTCCTTGCTGACTAAGACTGGGTTTGTTTCTGAGCCATTCCAAAAATTCACATTTTTCCAGATGATGCATAGCAGCCAAGGAGAATACTCATTTAAACACTGAATTGTTTTTTTAAACTCTAGTAATCAGAAGCAAAGCCTTTACTAAGTAATGCTGCAATTACTCAGCCACTTTTTCAAACATATCTTGGGGGAAAAACCACTCAGAATGTGTCCCTCTAGCATCAGCAAGCACCACAGTACTGTAAAGATTTCCTCTGTCTGCTCTAAGGCCCTGAATTTTACCATGCAAAACAAAGCACCGGGAATGTTTTAAACTTCCTGGTTTATGTCATGACTCCTGCATATTGAAAGAGTTAACTTCGCCTCACTGCTTGGAAGGAGAACTGCTTTTGTAAAAATTGTAGTTATGTCTTTATTTCTGATTTAGCCATTTTTGAGCCCATGCAGGTTAAAATTATCTGCAGGTTTTAAGTAGCAGAAAATATAACTGAGTTTCTCCACTTGTAAGAGCCCAGAGAAGAAGCACCCATATCAAAGATATACTCTTACTCAGTTTCTTCCTTAGAAAATTTTGAGGATCTTGGCATGTCCTATTTTTATCTCCTTACAACTCCAAGCTATATCCAGGATGAAATTTAAATTTTTTTTTCTTCTTAAAATATTACTGTAAACCTGGGAGTTCTAGACAAATAGTCAGTTTCTGTACTAGATTAGTGCACCAGGTTAGTGTGTAATTTATTGTTTTTACAAGAAGATCAAAATTTATCCAATTTTGGATCCATTAATTTCAGCAATTATTTGATTTAGGCTTTTTCTTTGCTCTTTTCCCTAGGGAGAAATCTCCATATACAAGTGACAACAGATTGAACATGCTGTGCCGAAGACTAGATTGAGTAAATTCTGGTTTCAGGTCAGAAAATATCTTCAGGAAGAGTGTACATCTTATCCTACAAGTCTGACAATGTAATATGTCTATCTTTTTTAGTAGTCATAATATTTACAATGTATTATTAATAATGAATTTCATAGTAATTCTGTTGCTGACAAGACAGTGAACTTAAATAACTCATCAAATGCATATTTTGATAGTTGCTGGGAAATGAGGCATTATAACATAATGGCCAGTATTTTGTCACATATTTTAATGTTAGACATTGGATTGTACTACACTGTGGAGCTAGTCAGGCTTTTGATTAGTTTACGGCACTAGTTAGTCTATTTTTTGAGCACTTATTAAAATATGTCCTTAAGAGACAAATTTAATAAGGCAAAGACATTAAGGACTAATTTAAAAGCTAATTAAAAATATTTCATGGCAAAAGTTTGCACTGTGTGAAACTTGAAGTATTACTTTTGTATTAAGCAGCCTTAAAAAAATACAGATTTTATTTTTATTTTTCTAAGATACACACTTAAAAAAACCACCGTGGAACAAGTGAAGGAGTTCCATTGTAAAACATCAAACCACTTTTGCCATCTATAGTTCACCTGAATTGCCTAAAATTTTTGTGTACCTTACAAAGCTAATGATAATGTTAGCCTCTTCTTCGGTAAGTATCAACATCAAGCCCAAGAGTTGACAGATTTCTTCTTTTAGAAATTGCAAAAAAAAAAGGCACATAAACTATGCTGGCATTTCTAGTGGTTGACTTTTTCCCACAAAAACTTGAAAGATCATAGTCATCCTAATGATGATGATGCAAATTTTTAGATAAGATGTCAGACAAGTGTCCAGAGTTCATTTCAAGTTATCTGGGACTTCCTGGACATTTGGAACTTTTGTAAGAGGAAGAGCATTCAATGTATCGACCCTGTTAAGTCCAGAAAGTCTCATTTGAAATTTCAGCTGCTTGTTCTTGTAAGGAATTGTTGTCTTTAAGAATAAATTGTTTTCAAGGGTGACTGAGGCAATTATTTTTTATAGCTCACATATCATTGGAATATTTCATGTAATTATGTTAGAGTCCTTTGAAGCAGAACTGGAACTTAAAATAAATAAAAAGAACTCATTTCTTTTCTCTACAGGTGCCTTTGAATGTGCAAATATTCTCATTATATTTTTGTCAAAGGAAATAAATTTTTAAATTCCGTCATCATCAACCCCTAGATGTAAACAAAGTTTTATGCATTCTGGAAAAACATTTGTATGCACATTAGCCTTCTATGGCATTCAGCAATGGGGTGCAGACAGCCTATCACCAAAATATTGGTATTATATCCTAACAACTTCTTTTAACACACCTGGAAGCACTGACTTCAAGCAATTTCTGTGGGTGTGAATTATGTGTGTTAAAATGACAAAAAGCAAGACATCTGTCATGTCAGAGCAGGCCACGTGTCAGCACATTCACTATCTATCTTTTTTTAAACTACCAATAGTCAGACATTTTTAAGATCTATACAGAGAGGTTTGGCAGATTTGGCATTCTCTGCTTGAATGAGGAGAAATATCATGGCTTATGAAGCCTTGAGGAAGACATTTCAATACCAGGAGCATGAGAGTGCTTTCTCTGGTCTATCTGCATATTTCATAGAGAAGGAAGGGTAAAACCTATGCTGTCATTTCTATGAGTCCTGTGAAGTCTTATAGGCTTTGGGTACGTGAAATTTAATGCCAAACTGACTTTAAAGAAGAAATGGGGATTTTTTTCCCAGCATAATAAACTATTTCACTTTAAATGAAATCTACCTAAAAACTCTATATTAAATTTTGATTTTACAAGTAGGGATGTTTCTAATAGTGCTCTAGATTTCCTTTTGTAGAGCTTCCATTTTGCAGAAGATGTTTTATTTCCATCCAATTATTCTGACAGCAGAGAAAAAATCTAACAAACAGAACCAACCAGATTTTAGGTTAAAGGATATCTGTAACAGATATTTATCATGCTATAGCTTCTTCTAACCTCATTCTTTATTATTTTTTGGCATTTTGTTTGTTTGTTTGCTTGTTTTATTATTTCTTACTTCTGGCCTTAGAAAACAGCCATTCAATGAATAATTGCATAAGGAATGGCACTGATATTGCGTGTGACTAATGCTCAAAGTGCAAACCTGATCTTGACCTACTGAACATTGAGAGCAGAGACAGAAGGGTCCAGCAATGGCTGCAGGGCTGTGATGGGTATCCAAGATGCAACTGGGACAGTCAATGCTTGGGCAGCCAGGAGGAAAGTGGCCACAGTGTAATCCAACTGCAAAACTCCCAGGGACTACAAGGCAAACCCTGGGCCAAAGAGCAGTGCAGAAATGTCCAAAATTTGCAGTTAGCATTCTTTCTTGAACTGTGCCAGTCTAGAGTCAGTGGAATATTTAAGAGAAATAGTGTGAAACCATAAAAACAAACCTGCAGGGGGGAAAAATATAAAAAGAAAACAATATAGACAAAAATGTGCTTTTCCACTGAGTAAATTATTTAGACTGCCTCTATTAGAATGCAAATATTTATCCTTTTGATTTTGTATTTTTAGACTTGATAGAAAATAAGCACTTTGTAAACTCAGGAAAGCCTTACATAACAATTTTTGACACACCAATAGTAAAGAGTCAAAAATGAGAAAGCACTGCAATTCACTAAAAGTTATCACCTACTCCTGCTTTCAAACCCCTCATATTTCTAATCAGTCTGTTACATAAAAGCAATGGGCAAAGTCTAAAAAAATTAAAATCTTCAATTTTTCTACCTCAGATACCTGATGTAGTAATAGTGAAGATTCGGTGCAGAAAAAAAGCTAGATTCTTCACATGGTGTAAAGCATAGTTTATCTCCACCATTAGCACTAGCTGGAGTAGAGCAAACGTTTGTTTACTTTAACTGTTTTAAATGTTGTAGACAAAGTTGTTCAATAGTTTTTTGCTGGATAAGCGGCCTCTATTCACATTATCTGGGTGAGCTCGCCACCGAAGTTGCAGAAGTTTAATAGCTTATTCCAAATTATGGCTGAAAGCAATAACATTCCTCTCAGTAGCAAGCAAGCACACAAAGGAAAAACCAGGATTAAAAGCAATCTCTAGGCTAGTGCTATAAAATGAACATGGGAAAATTTGGGGTGGCTGTTTAATTACGGTCAATGTGTAACTTTTTCTTAGTGAATTCATTTTTCCACAAAAGCACAGGGTGTGTGAAACCTGGTAAAAAGGGCCCCCTGACCCCTTTAAGTTCTGCTGTTACCCTAATAAGGATCTTGTCCTGGGCAGCTGATGATTGCATAGTACAATTATAGAAACAAGCATAATTGCAATATACATAGACAGTAGGGAATCTGTTATTCACCAATAAGGGCCTGAGCATGATGGCTCTGATGGCTTCACCTCTTAATTGATTTCAATAAGGGTTAAAACTTAACAGCAACTTTAAGGGAAAACTTTTCAACAAGCAGAAATTTGGACAGGTGAGATGATCCAATACATTTGACAACCAATAATTTTTCTTCCCTTTATGTTCTGTTTTTTTCAACTCAGCCTCTACTCCAAGTAAGGAATATATTATGATTTGAATAGGCATATGAGATACAAAAAAGTCTCAATATTATGATTGGAACAAAATGCTGTATGAACAAATATGTATGAATAAGTTAAATATCTGTGGTCTTGAAAGAGCTTTCTCCACTCTTCTGGGTCTGCATATCAAGTAATTATTTAAATATTCAGCTACATCTGTTCTGTGTTGGGAAAACTGGGCCAAAAAAGAAAGTACTAGTTCCTGCTCAAGGTTTCAAAATGAGAAAGTGGTTATACTTGGTGTTAGAGCTTTATTTGATTATAATTAAGAGTGCAAAGCATCTAAGATAGCAAAGCACAAATATGCTAAGGCTCTCCTTTCAGTAGCAGTTACTGTGTCCTGATAGGAGCAGATGAGAAAGGAGACAGAGATGCTGCTCAATAAGTGCCACTCTGGCTCATGGTACCCTGATCTTGGGGCCAAATCTGCTGCTGAAGTTCAGTCAAGAGGACTCCTAGGGCATATCTTCCTGTTTCCAGCTTCAGGATCTAGTTCTATTCACCTCCAGACTACTCCATGGTGTGAACTGAAGTCCTGTTGAGTGAGGATAAATTTGCTTCAAAAGTGCACTCCTGATCCAAGCCGGGTGACAGGCACTTTTGTATAGTGTGCCAAATAGTTAAATCCTGTTAAAAGTGAGGAAAACATAACTATCCAAGTCTTTGGAGTGGTCATGCAAGTGTTAGCTTTGTAAATTATATGAATTTACCCATGAATAACTTCTCTGTATAAGGATAGTAAATGTGTCTCAATAGCATTTTAAATAATTTTTTACTATGTGTCTTCCATATTCAGTTTTCCATTCAGTTTTATGTTTCCATGGAGATGCACTGTGTTTGGAAGAAAAGACTGCCAGGAATTAATCTGATTAATAATATTAAAATAAATTAAACTGAGAAAAGTTTAAATGTTCTTTGCTGGTGAAAGCAACTCTTTATCTCACCTGGATGTGGAATACGTAGGAGAGACACTGGCATGCATTTTGGGGGAGTGTGAGATGGAAATCTGAAAGGCAGTCAGCCCTGAGGAAAGCATAAAGATGGATTCAGCTTGTGTTACCATGAGTTTTCTCAGTGAAGCCAGGCCTCAAGAGCAGATGTGTAGCCTTGGAGTCAGAGCAAATTGGGAAGGTCACTGAGGAACATGTAAGGAACCTAAGCCTGGAAGGGGCAGCCCCTCATTTCACCAGATCCTGGTCCTGACTAGCATGTAGCAAAATGTTCTTCAGCAGTAAGAAAGAAAAGAGGCAACAAGATAGAGCAGAGGGAACAAATATAACGAAGACCCTGGTGTAGAACCAACCAACTTGTTCTTCAGGGTTTCATCCTGCAATTGGTTCTGAATGGGGGAGCCAGAGAAATATACCTGAATGAGGGCATGAAAATAGAAATAAATGTGTCGCAGATCAGGAAAAACTTGGGGACAACAAGTGTTGGAAACTTTATTTTATCAGGAAAGGGAACACCAGATAAAGAAAATTACTTTGCTGAAGGTATATAATTATAATAATATTTTTTTAATATTAATCATTAATAAATTGTTGCTTTCTGCTAAGTGGTTTAGAGCAGAAAAGGGTTGCTGTCCAATTAGAATTAGTAGGAGCAAAAACTAAATAGTTTTAAGATCAAGCGTCATTAATTCACACAAGAAAAAAAAAGTACGATTACTATGATAGTAGAGGCTGATTTTCAGTCTGACTGAAATGAAAATTCAGGCCAGTATTTCCATATTTGTTAACCTAATGAACTATTAAAACTATCTTAGCTTCCTTTACAAGAGCGGACCAAATCTTGTCTAAACCAGAACGAAAACTTTAAACGAGTGAATTTATTCCTGGGGTTATATTGTGTCTCTCTATAAAAAAATTTTCATTTTTAAATTCAAATTATCTACTTGACTTTTATGGATGTAGCATAAGCCTCTTTCACATTCCAGTAACTCAGAAAACTGTTTTTATCCCCTTCTCCTTATGTATGTGCACTAATTCTCATTACATTTTAAACTGAAAAAAAATTAGCAACAGAAGCACTGGATACAATACAAAGATATGATTGACTTTGAATTATTTTGTCGCTTTGTATATGCTATTTTTTCCTCACTGGGAACAGAAAATATCCCACAGGCAAAACCAGTATTTCAATAAAATTTTCCTTAGAAAAAGAACAAAAAGTTGAAATATCATCATTTTTTTTAAATGAAATGCTGCAAAATAATTCAATTTGGAAATGTCTATGTTTAGTTTTGAGTTACTAAATCAAAATGTTTTATTTTCTTGAACTGAACCCAAAAGCTGTGTTTCAAGTCAATTCAACATTAAGTTGTTTCGGCCTATTGTGCCTCATGGGAATGTGAGCAGTGCCCCCCCAGTTCCCAGGCTTTCATTTGGGCCAGGCTTCTTGGCAAACTCTCTGCCATTGCACCACAACATGTGACTCTAATGATGAGCCATATGGCTTGGACACAGGGGAGCTCATGGTGCATAATGGGACGTAAACTTCAGCAAAAAGACTGCATTTTTCCTTAAAAAGCATTTGACAGGATTCCAAGCCCACTTTCCTCAAAAACCTTATTGCTAGAAAGGCTGGAAAAGGAGGAGCTGGTTTGCAGGTATACTGCTGAAAATCCTGTGTACATAAAAAGACATGGAATTCCAAGAGTTAAGAAACAGGACTGCTTTCATGTCTGTTATGACTCTTTTTAGATGGGGAGGAAATTGGCCCCTACATATCTTGACAACATAGTAGAGAGGACTGCAATCTACAGAAGTCAAGGGGAAAAAATGTGATAATAGAGCCGATGGGGAATGTGTTCCTATGGTGACTAGATACACTATATTTTCTGCTAAGATATACAAATGAAAAGTAATGCGAACTTCAGTAAAGGAAGACCAAACACTAATTCTTCCTAGGTTATAATTATAGTTGGGGTCCTGCTAACACTGATAGTCAGTTTTAAAAGCTACACATCCATTTCTCATTTATTATGTAGTATACTATGGTTACCAGAAAATATGAACTAGACAAGAGAAAAAGTAAAAATCAAATAATTTTGTTTTAGTATTTCGCTTTCAGACACCCCACAAGAAAGAGAAAAAAAATCAGCAGAAAAGATCAGAACTTTAGTGTCCTCAGTTATCTACACCAGCAGATATCTGGACCTAGAGAGAGAGAGGACATGTAATTGAGAGATTTCTCATAGATACATTGTCAAAGGGATCATAAGGTTGCAGAGGCAAGGTTTAAGAGGTTAGGAAATGTTAGAATTAAAGGTAATTTTTGTCCTTTGAGATATAAATGAATGATATTGTTTTACTCCCCTTTACACAGAAAAGAAAATCTATGCAAGCAAAGTTACAACTGTGTCAAAATCTTTCTCTGCATAAACTTTGTCAAATTATACCCTCCATGGAAACATCCATTCTGACACTGAGAGCACCTAAAAGGCATCTGGATGAAAGCATGTTTCTTTTTCAAAAGATTCTCAATTCTCAAGGTGGTGTCTCTGCTTCTCAGGCTTTATTTCTGAAGAAAGAGGTTCCTTCTTCTGTCCTGGGCAGGATGTCTGTTTCTGACTTTGGCATGCACATGCAAAAGTAGTTGCACAGAAATTGGGCAGTTAATTTTCAAGGCTCTCTGAAGAACTGAGTTGCCTTTTCATGCATATCACGTGACAGGTCTTGGCATTGTCTTAATGGCATTAGTAATGTTTTGATATATGATATGCAGTGATATACTTCCTATATAGTAGAAATAATGATGATATAATAAAGTGGGGAAAGATCTGTTTGGCAAGTGAAGCTAACTAAAATAACCTTACAATCTCTAAGAAGCCTCTGTAGGGTTATAATGGAAACATGAATAAAATCAAAAGACACACTCAGTGATATTTTCCTGGAGTCACTGAGAATGTGCGTGAATAGTAAGGGACTGGGATTACTGGGGGATATCCAGCTATTCATTTTGCCATGAGTCTGAGACAACTCAATTGATGCAAATGAAAGGCATGTTTGCCTCTGTGATGGTCTGTCACTGGCTTGACTTGCAAAAAGAACTATAAATTATTTTGAAGAATGCCAAATGTATAGTTCTGTGATTTCAGTGGTGTAGGAGGGAAAGAAAGGCAATTGTAAAAAAAAAAAACAAAACCCAAACCCTTTTTGTTTTGCTTTTGGAGAGACAAGTATAGATTTAATACACTCTTAGATGTAGTGCACTCTTAAATTCCTCTTCTCAGAAATGCAAACTATTTTATCTAGCTGCCAAGGAAGGTTCCAATTATCAAGTCAGATTGAAAAAGTCACATTTTCTCTCCCACAACCCCTTATGTTTGCTTTTCTCTAAACCTGCCTCAGCTGCACTTGCTGGGTAGTAGTAAAGAAGCTTGTCTGTAATTACAAAGGTGTTAATTTCAGCATTGCGTGTACTTTTTCCTTTTACTAGATTGGCATGAACATTTCACACTCTAATGCGTGCTGTAATTGGAACAAACTGCAACACCTACTACTAAAAAGTGAGCTCTTTGTAGCCATTGCTTGTCCTTCCATTTAAAATTCCCTAGCCACACTTTTGCCTCCCAAGCTGCCTTTGAAGGCAGATTTATGTGTTTTAAGTACAATTCAAGCATATTGCAGGCACAGCAGGAGATTGTAAACAATCAGAAACTGAATTAGGGGGAGTCCTCAGAATCTCAGTGTGGCAGAACCTGAAAAACACCTTGAGCTTGACTGTTTGCACATATATTATGGATGATTCAGTACTGCCAGTAGATGTTACTGAGGAACATCAGGCAAAGCACAGAGAGCAGTGTAAGCAGCTTGCGTGGATGCTCTCTGTGTGGATCAATCCCAAATTTTTGAAAACAGGGTTTGGCCAACTCTCAGAATATTCATCCACTTCTTTATTATCATCTTTATGATTACCATAATACCAAATGGCTGACTTCACAAGAGGATATCTCCAGGCAATAGGGGGAACCAAACTCTGATTGGACCTAAAATTCAGTGGTTATTGAAGGACTCCCACTTGTTAATTCTGCATTAAACACCTGTTAGAAAAATACTGGATATATGTTGATGCCTTTTTCCTGGTGTTAGGAAAATGAAGCTAGACACGGTTAGAGGAGTTGGGGTCTTTGCCTCAGTATTTTAATCAGGAACTCCTTTGATGCATCCACTTCACCCAGGTGACACGTGGCAAAATGCACACCCCCCCGCCAATCACACACGCCAGTTATAGACTTTACACATCAGCATATCTAACAAGGGGGCCCAATAATGGGGCTGATGTGGGCTAGCTCCTAGTTTACAGAATCCTCCTGTCAGGAGACCTTGGGTTCCTGAGATAGTAGGAATGTTTGGTCTCCCTGGCTCTGCAGTTCTGGGGTGTTTAGTCTCAGGCCTGCAGAACACTTACAAAACACTAAGCACTAAACTAAGTAAAAGGTTGCAAGTATGCATACTGCTAATACTTGTGGATACAGAGAACTGTGTAAAAGGTATATAAAAGAAAAGACAAAAATCATTCCGGCATCAATGTGTTATACATGGCTCATCTCTCTTGGTGAATGAGGTTCAAAATTATTCACTGCAGGTAACCAGAGACAGGAAAAATATTACCTTTTTCTCACCTCCTTCTCTGCAAAAGAACTATTTTTTCCTTTCTGCATAAATCTAGGACCACACTCCTACTGGAAGAGGAAACACTGATAGAAATCCTCAGTATATCCTCACTGTTTGTTGCTGAATAAGCACTGTGGGCTTTGAATAACAATAGCCTCAGCAACATTTAGAACTATCTTCCCTTTCAAAAATTGTCTTAAGTAATAACACTGTTTAAAGACAAGGACCACTGGTATCAGGTAGGTCCCATTTCAGTAATATGCCCAAATAGAGAAGTATTTGCTTTTGGTTTTCTTTCAAAATTATTGCAACTATTGCCCACTTCTGCACCAGGGGTATGCAATTTTTTTTTTTTTTTTGACACTGCAGGCATGACTTTCCCTTTCTCCTGACAGAAGGAAGTCTGGTTGTCTTGGATTGGGCAAGGGAGCTGAAATCAAGCCTCCCTCTTCCTGGGAAAGTTCTTTAATCACTAACTAACCATCACTAATCATGCAAACAGTGAAGGGTTACCCTTTCTGAAATTATTTTACTTTGTGAAAGTAGCACTGATGCTCTGCTTTGTGCTAAGCCTGCTGCTGCTGACAAAATGTTTTGGGATTCCTCTGCCAGTGTGAAAGACACCAGGGCTCTCAAGGGACTTCCAGATATCCTAAACTCTTTTAGAGATAGGCTCAAGTTGACTAAGGTTATGATCCATGTAGACATGAATAATAGGAAAATGTAGGATGTGTAATGATTAAGGTTTGTTGTTTCGGACATGGAAACCTAATCTCTGCCTAAATTGCATGCTAGACTCAAATGCTTTTCATGACTTGTAAAGTGACTATAACCACTATTATTTGTAGAGACACACTGCTAAAGAAAGTCTGGTTTTCACTGGAGTAGCGGAGGGTCCTTCATTCAAGACTTCAGGCAGCTGATAAACCAGGGGTAAAGTTCCTAATAAGAAGGTTTCACCCAAGACAACTTTTCCATCTAAACTCTCTGGCCTTCTTCAGCTGTCCATCAGCCTGATCAATAGGTCTTTCAGACTTAACCTAGGCTCATTTTGTAGAGTATGCCCCGATTTTGTCTTTTCCAAACACATGAGCAGCTGCAGCCTTCCCATCTAGAAACTCTGAGCCTCAGCTCAGAACTATTATGACAACTGCTGCTGCAGATGGGTAAGTCTGAAGCCTTTAAATTACATATATCCCGAGGAAATACAAAGTGCCAAAATCAGCTTGGTTTTTTAAATATTTTTTGCCTTAAGAATCATACAAGAAACAAGACAGGTGATACTATTCTTGGAGACTTCCAAAAGCTGAACTGCGAAACACAACATTCAAGTTTTTAAACAGGGTATTGTAGAACTAGGCTTGTTCTGTTTGCTCTTCCAAATGCCTCATTGTATCCTCTGAAATCCTTCTGGAAAGTCTGTAGAGAAATTCAGGATATATTTGCTATACCTGAACCCTTCTAAAATGCTGTACTATTCCACTAAATGTTTATCTGGGGCTGTGAACATCAGGAAGGATACTGCAAGTGGATGAAAATTTATAGTTTTCACAGAAGAGGAGAAACATAATTTTTCAGTCTATCTCAGAAATGAAACGTGTAAAAGATGTGACCAAATGGTCATTAGTTTTTAAAAAATGAAAATTAATTAAAGCCAAATATAAATTTAAAGGAAACAAAAACATTTAACCGGAAACTGTAGGATTTATCTCTGTGGAATTTGGTTATAGGGGTAAAATAGAAGCGAGAGATCTCTAAAGATGGGTTTAGAGCATGGGAGTTTATTGTGAAAGAGTATGGGTATGAGAGGCTTGCTGGGCTGCAAGACACAGCTCAAAGCAGGCCAGAGAAGAGAGAGAAAGAGGCAAAAGGAGAGAGCAAAAAGAGAGCGATTTGCCATTTACAATACACTAAATCATCTTCTCTGTTGAATATTCTAATTCTCTTTAACCAATCTGAAACAAGCAACAAACTCTACAATATTTGCATGCAACCTATAAGAATCATTACATTACCATATGGGGTTATATTTTAAACCTTAAAAAAACTGCTTTTGGGAACCTCTTACCAGGCAGGTAGGGTTTGTTCTGACCTTTGGACCTACCTAGGCAGAGGGTATTGTTCTATCAAGAAGGAGGATTACCTTCAGCCAGCTATACCATTGTTTCTTCGGTACTTTTCAACTCAAACCTTGTCCTCATCCCAATCTCGACTATACTTTCCATATTTTCAGCATCCCTTGCAAGGCAATCATATCTATAAGGCTTTCCTATTTCATCTTCCCCAACAGGAAACAGTTGACTTGTCCTGCAAGGCTTAAAAATAGTTCTGTGTTTCAAAAAAATTAGCAAAAACTTGCAAATTTGCTTCAAAAGCCTTTGACCCCATTTTAACACTGCTCCCCAGCAAAAATTATTTGTAATGTTGACATTTTGTCTATTATCAAGTCTAATTATAAAACTTTACTGCTGGCTTAACTGTTATTTTTCTTCAGAGGCTGAAGGATTGTGTGTCTTAATGGCAGCAAGATTTCTCTCTCTCTCTCCCCAGTGGTGGTGTTTCAGAAGGAGCTCTGACACCAGTATTTACATACATCACTGAATGGCAAAGGTTGTGTGCCTTGCAAATGGAAGAAGTTGCTTTATGGCTATTCATAAACGACCTATATGACTGATGTACATGACAAGTAATAATTGACAGCATTTTAGTGTTGATATATTGTTCCTGGTTTAACTTTGTTTTAATTTTTCCTCATGCTTAAAATTAGATTATGCCAAGCTCACATTCCCATTTAAGATAAAAGGAACCAACAAGAAAAGGGTTTTGTTTTTCCTCCTTAAACTCTCTTAAACCTCATAGGTTAAGTCATGGAAACCTATAAAGCTCTTTTAGTGAAAACATACACATTGCATGTTGCTGGATTTGTTGAGGTCATTTGATATGATCTATGTTCTGCGATGTGTGTCTAGATCTCATATGAAGCTTTTAAAGAGTAGGCTCAAATGAACATTTTAAACATTTTAAATGAGCACTTTAAAACAAATTAGGCTCCAGAAGCATATATCTATTGCAAACTTTGCCATTCAAGTTGATATAAAGAACGGATATTTGAGAAAAAGTTAATGTCAAATATTCTGTTCAGTAAGTTGACCATTTATTCCACCTTTATTTTTTACCATTGTGTGGAATTTTGTCATAAAAACACAGGGAAACTCCAGTTTGCAGTATATGTGAGCTAATTAGGTAAATAATAGACAAAATTAGGAGGAATATTTAGTTATATGGAATTGAAAAATAGGGTGAATGGGAATGCTGTCTGGTATTAAATTACCCTCATCATTTAAAAAACACCTGGATGGGTTCAAAAAGTAAAGTAAGCCTGAGCAAAATATGAATTAATGAATAACACATTTCCATGATAGAACGTTTTTGACTACTATATAGACCTATAAATAAAACACGCTATGTGCATAGTTGGCACCCACCAACTGGCTAATGTTAATGTAAGTAGACACAGATTTCTAGAGTCTTTTTATATAAAATGTGGCTAGTTTCTGCTTTCTATGCTATGTTAATGAATGCCAGGGAGACTATCGGCTGTATTTTAACTTTTTGTTTACTTCGTCAGGCTCATGCTGAGAGAGCAGTAAGTGCCATTCCCATAGCATAGGGCTTGCCACATGTACTTAAAAGGTCCATACTTACACAATTAATCACATTTTTAAAATTATTTGCTTTCCCACATTGAACACAATAGGTCTTTGTTACATTTAACACACAAAAGAATTGCACTGACTTCTTCAATAATCGCATAGCATTGGCTACAGTAGATCACTAATTTTTAATATGTCTGGACTGCTACAGGCTCCTGATTATCTAAGATGGTGGAGGATAACCTCCTAGAAGAAGAGAGTAGGCATTTTAGCAGGTTTTTGTGTGTGTGTGGAAAGCTCCTGAGAAGTTACAGAAAAGAAAACTGGCAGTTAAGAAAACAATTATTTTAAATGTTTCAGTATCAGCAGCAAAAAAAACTTCCACCAAATAAAAATGGCAAAACAATAACAAAAAGCAAGTAGACTAAATTAAGATGCACAACAAGTCATGTATGACAATAAATAAATGGCAGTTAATCCAGCAGATGAGGACTAGTTAAGGCTGCATTCTTCCCATATTGGTGAGAAGAATCATCCATATCTCTCTTCTTGAAAAGGCAGAGAAGCAGAAGGAGACCACAGCATTATTTCCAGAGTAAGAAAAGTGGCACTGAGAGAGCAAGTACCGTGGGGGAAGCAGCAGATGACAGTTCCACATTCTGCACCTGACTGCCTTTGCTTGGAACAGCAATAAGCACAAATGCTATTATTCACAAAACAGTTTCTCTCTGGTTAGCCAAGCCTACGAAAGGTTGCATTGGAAAAAAATTGATTAAAAGGGTGATAGGCTAGTGAGAAGCTCGTAGTAAAATACTACCATGAATCCCAGGAAAGATCTCCATGAACCCTCAGAAAAAAACCATCCAAGTATATAAGCGGCAGCACGGAAATAATTTTATTTGCATTCCTGACAAAACATATTAGTCCTTTTAGATAAAGTATTGGACTTCTATTGGTGTATACTTTTAGTATCACTGTGGAGCTTGCTTTTGTAGCTGTTTCAGAAGAGTAAAGGCACAACTTTCTGCAGCAGCTGCAGCTGCAGTTCCAGCTGATGCTGGAACCTGCTTTCACCTTGCCTGCAAGAGCTGATATGAGTACAGTATATTAAGCTGTCAGTGCACATAATAAAAATGTTTTTACCCAAAGTGTTAAAGTTCTAAAATATTGTAATTAAATTAGATATGTGCATGGTTAAATGAACTATTGAGGTGTAAGCTTTAGACTGGCTACTGCACTTATTGCTCTGACTTGAAAAAATGCAAGACATTATCACAGATTACTCAAATATATCCTTCTAATATCTTATATTTTTTATCAGAACCTGTGACAGCAATGGCCCGTATAATGAATCCTAGATCTTCAAATGAAAAGGAATAATATAATATCCAGGCCAAAAAACTACACAAATTCTATCCATGATTGAAATCTTGGGCATGTTCTACAGCTAACTAAATGTGTGAAAAGCCAGTCAGAAAACACTGTGACTACTCAATTTAGCATTGTTGCAAAAAATCTGGGCAAAAACAAGGGCAGGAATCAGAGATTTCTAAGTCAGATTGACAGCAGTTAGTTTTCCTTACAAATAAAAAATACTCCAAACTTTTCTCAGAGTCTCTATTAACAGTGTTAAGTGACATTCCACATTAGATGAGAATGAGGGAGAATTTGAACTTAGCTGCTGAAAAAAGGAGAAACAGCAAGGCAGAAAGCAGAGGACAGACACTACATGGACTATCAAGGAATGCTGGATTAGACTGAATGCAAACTCCTAACCCAACCTGACAGAAAAGTTGTTTTCTGCCTTCTCAAAGTGGCAAGCAATCCACTGCACATATTGGGAATCCTGTAAAAGAAAATGTGGGGAATATTTGGGTTTGGCTAGGTTTTCTGCTCTGTGTAAGTGAGAGGTAAGACTGAACTGCAAAGCAATATTCTTTGAAAGGTTCCTATGAATTTACTACAAAAGCATACTCCAAAGGGTTATGAGAACTTTGGGATCCATTGCAGCATTTTTCACAATGACCCTTTCCATTATTTTATGGAACATATGGACCTGGCTGTCAGTTTTAATAGGGATGATGACTTTGTTTAACACAGAAATGTATCTTTAATGGCCAAACCTGTAGCTGTGAGCCTTCTGTAAAAGTTTCAGGCAAAGACCTTTGCGGAAGTACACTTGAAATGAGTTCAAATCCTGGAAAAGATTGGATGTCAAGCAAATTTTTAAATTTATAAACCACCCACGTGCCCATGGATTATAAGATATCCTGATACCATGGAACAATAGAGTTATAACAAAGCACAAATGGATTTGGCCAGTATCTGCAGGGAGAAGGTTTTTTCACTTTATTTTACTGATTGAAGGATGGGATTAGGAGGCAGGACTTAGTGAGTCCTATTTTCAGCTCTGCTGCTCATTTATTGTGTGACAGCACAAGCCACAGTCATGTTAGCAAGTTTCAGCTTTCTCTAGCTGCATTCAGTGTAGATCCATAGTAGCACTCTGAAAAGCCTGTGCTCATGGTACAGCCCAGCAATCAAATGAGCAGATTTGCAGCCAAGGTGGTTCATTCTCCATCCAGTATTCTGTGGTCACCAGGGGAAATATTGCTCTTGGAGTCACAAGAAGCTTCTGTAACTGCAGGTCCCCAGTGGCTCATGCAGTTTATTTTCTTTTTTAATTTAGTGTGGCCTGGCAGACGTGGAGGCTACATTCACCTGGGTCAAGCCCTTAATGATGCAGGGAGTAGTACTGGATTGATTAGAAGCCATCGCCCAAAATTCACACCCAGTTTATTGGTGGTGGTGAAGTCCTCACAGAGTAGTAAACCCAAAGTTTAGTGAGCTGTTTAGGTTCCCCACCAGCTGCATCAAATAGGCCATCAAACTAGTTTGATTTTTTTCCCCATCTTTTTACAGTGTTTACTTCCTGGAAGGCATTATCTTCAGTGGGATCTACACTAACTATTTTAGATGAGTTTTCATATTTGTTACTTACTGCCCTCAGATCCATTTGCATTTAGCAAAGAACCGTTAGCAGGATTTATTACCAGTTCAATAATGTAGGATCAGCATTTTAGTTTACTTTGTTTGTTGTGTGTTTGATTTCTTTATTATACTTTGGTGGTACTGCAATAAAGAAAGCATCCTTGTGCCTTTTCTATTTATTTTATTAAATCTCTTTGCTTCAGGGTATTTGGCAGTTGTCATATAAGTTCCCTTTTAATATACCAGCTGTACTTCATGCTTATTCATTTCCTCTATCCTTAAACTTTCCTCAATAAACTAACAAACTACTTATTAGCAGTAATTTAAAATGTAAAATTTGTACATTCCCTTCAGTACATTGGAAGCTGCTATATCCTTGTTTTCTTTCTGATGACACAATCATAATAAACACTGTAAATGAATTTTTCAAAACATCAAAATGTACATTTTTATGCATGTAAATTTGGTAGCTACACTTGCTTTTCTGGAGCAGATAGACTAAAATATTTGACAGTCCTTCACTGGACTGTTCTTTCCTTTTTTTCAGCATTATTTACATGCAATAACTATCAACATAACTTCTACGTGAATAAGCATGTATTAAAAAATTTTGAATAGATAAGGATAAATAATTTTTCCCTCAAATTTATTTTCTACTTGGTGAAAGATACTCCTACATGAAACAATTTAGAGTCCAAATATCATTTATAATAAAAGTTTATTTATTCTAAAAAAAATTTCAAAATTCCTCTGAGGCAAATCAGTCTGATCTTTATGTTTGTAGGGAGTCTATATGCTTTTCATATGGTATTTCACACAAATGCAATAATGAGGTGCAGAAGATACTTGCGAAACTAAAGTAGTAATTCCCATTATAATATTATTTTCCTAATATTTTGGGAAAATCACTTCAGTTTCACTGTTCTGTAAAAGTCTTCCCACAAACACACTGCTGAGGGTCACCTGAGCACTGACCTCTCCTGCTGAAGTGCACTCAGGTCCCATCTATCAGTCCCGTGTGCCAAATTTGAACTTCCCCAAATATTCCCACATGGACGCTATATAAAGATTCCTCTATTTATCTAAAAGTCCTAGGAACACCCAGAAAGGCAAGCTGTTTGGTAGTCCCATCAAACACAACGCACAGTTATAAACAAGGAGCATGGCCTATCTCAAGATGATTTTGCCATTACCTTCTAAAAATAGGATGGGACTTTCCTAATTCTTTGCCTAGGTCAGCCTACAATCATCCCAAAGCCACCCAAAGCACTGGACAACAGAGATTTCAAAACTGGTCCCTGTCTCTCAAACTTTTTCATGAAACTCTGCCACTCTAGACTCAAACTGGACTGCTCTGATGACTATTCCCACAGGAGAGTTCACCCACTGTTCATCCACCTGACAACAGTTTCAGTTCCTCCATGTTTCACCGCTTGAAGAACATCATGAGATCATGCCAAAAACTTTATTATCGTAAATCTGGATAATATCTACTATGTGTTCCTATTCAATGCCCTTAGCAGAAGGAATCAGATTAATATTTCTTGACAGTATTTATTCTTGACAAATCCTCACAAGTTGCTTCTTATAATCTTGTACTTTTATTTCTGCTTACAGACATTATTGATTCTGGTATTTTCAGGAAATGGAAGGCAGATTGGTTGGTCTAGAAGTGCATAAAACCTCGTGCCTAGAAATAGAGCTACCATCTGTGGACCTAGGCAGCAAGCTTCAGTATCCATGAAGACTTGAGATGGACACAGAGTCCTGAAACCACAACCCACTGGTGTGATGAAAATCCAGTGTTTTCTCCTCAGCCCCCACCATTCAGCCATGCAGACACTCCTTGTGCATATCTGCTCCCTCCCTTTTTGGCTTCCTCAGCCCTACCCTTAAATCTGTTTCAGAGAGCAATTATATAGGATGGTTGAAGACTTTATAAAGTCTCCATGCTCCCTAGAGGACTTATTCTGGGTTTCTCCCTAACTTTCCCTTCCCTTCCCTTCCCTTCCCTTCCCTTCCCTTCCCTTCCCTTCCCC
>JAHLSL010000020.1:223668-271061 GCA_025920805.1 Petroica traversi
AAACAACTGCAGCAGGATGGGTTGAAAAACAAATCTTTTGCTCCTGGATATCTAATTTAAGCTTAGTCTCCAATCCACATCAATGCTTCCAGCCTGCAAAGTCTGAGGAGCGCATTCTAGGCAATCTTGTGTGAGCTATCTGCTGTAAGCGCTGCCTCAAGGCACACCTGGGAGGAGTTAGGCACACCTAGAGCTCTCCTATATTCACAGCTTATCAAACTTATTAAGCTCACCCTGGCTTGCTTTCAGTAATACCTACAAATGTCATTAATTTCCCTGATGTGGCAAATGTTCCAGGCAGGGAAATATTTTCAGCTCTTTCTAGTTAAGTCTTTGGAGCAAGAATTATCCATGATGATCAGCACTGCCAACTACAACAGTCTACAAATTAATAATAATACACAAAACAAGAAAAAACTTGAGTCATATTTCTATAACAAACCACTTAGCAATTTAATATAAATACTCATGAAAACTTCTAATACCTCAAAAATCTTGAAGTGGCTCCCACTGTAGGATAACTATTTGAGTGAATGAAGATCATTCATTCCTGTTGATGTGTGTTTGGACTTTTAGTGGTGTAAGCTTGTTGATAAAACAGGTTTCCCAGCAATGTGGAAGAAGTTCGCAGATCTGGAGTAACCTCTTTGTATCTACAAATCCCTGCTAAATCTCAGGTGCATCCATTTAAGTCCACACAGGTGCATTGCAATAATATTTACTGACAAATTTCCAAACGGGCTGGAGCCCATACTGCCATAAGCAGCATTCTTGCATTTCCCTGTCCAAATTCCTCAGTGCATCAATGACTTTACAGAGATGTGGATTGCATCCCTCGGGCAGCGAGGAGGAGTGTAGCTGTTTCTGCTGTGCAGTGATGCCATATGTGACCTTCATTTACTTGCTTCAAAGTTTGTAGTTGGAGAAATGTTCATATTTCTTCCTACATGCCTCTTTGATAAGTTTATCACCTAGTTAGTTTTTAGTACTTTTGTGACATTTATTCTACTGAGAACACAAGAGTTACTAATATTTCTATGTTCTAAAGTATTTTATGCAGATATTAAGGAAGGAAAAAATGATTATTTTGTATAGTTCATCCATTGTTTATACACGAGGTTGACTGTATTTAAATATAAAAGGCAAATATGCCTTTTGATTTCATGTATAGGGGGAGAAAAGAAAATCAACGCTAAAATACAGACGCACCCTTGAACTTACAGAAGAATATTTTACAGATCACCAGTTACTACATCTGACTATAAGAAATCTATGGAATTTACTACCAGTTACTTGGCAGAATATTTTCTAGATTAACGGAAAGCTTTGTTTATTTTTTGGAGACTGCAGTTTTATAATTGAATGGTACTGGCAGGAAAATAAGTATGTACATTTTTATAGCTAGTGTCAAGGTGAGTCCTGGACTCGTAATAAGATCCAAAGCAGAGGAAAGAACAGATAAATATGTTAAGATTTAATTTCTATACTCATACAATATGTATAGGATGATGTTACTTCTCAATTACAGGCAGAGCAGTGTTTGTATTAATGTGTGAGTGAGAGAAGGCACTTTAGATCTTTTGCTAGACTGTATGTAGGGGGAAAAAAAAGATACTGTAGGATTAAAAATTCTATGGAAAGCAGTTGATAATTGTATTAGGAAGAAGCAAAATTTACCTTCCCATGATAAACAAGCTTTAGCAGTAAGGATTGGTATGGAGCACTGCCGGGAATATCAAGGCTGATAGACATTATTTATTAAATAAAAGAAGAACATTATTCTCTAACAGAGAATTACAAGAGTAGTATGTTTGATGTGGATTCACAGTCTCGATAAGTAGCAGTGATATACAGTGGAGTGTTTCTCACAGTACCTCTTAGAGAAAACTCAAGAGACACACCCCCTAGAAACACCTAGATTAAAATGCAGAATGTTTTCAAGAATTTTATAGTGGTGGTGCTACATTAAACACAGCAGGAACTTGACTTCAGTCAGGTCCAGATGGGTTTTGCCTTTAACCTTGAGGTGAAGGAAAAATATGGAAATCTGTATTATCACTGTCAGAGAGCACTCCAGTGGTACCATTTGTCATGTTTCTTTCACTCTGGATTGTAAAAACAATTTTTTGAGACTCCAGTGTATCTCTGTAAGAGTTGTATTATGTGTAAACCCATTTATCTCCCTGGAACTTGGTAGCTGTGGTTTGCAACACAATTTCTTATAATACTGTGCTTTATTGGAGGGCAGAAGCTTCTGCAGGGCAGAGTTGGCTCTAACAGTACCATAAAGCCAGACTGTTTCAAAGGAAATAGTTCTGTATACGTCAATTCTTCACAAAATTGGTAATTGGCCATTCAGTGAAAAAGTAAATCTGTATTCTTAAGATTTTCAAAACTATTAGGATATCCCTTTTATAGTTCTAGGCCAAGATTTTCAAAGGTCAAGATAATAAAAAATCATTCCTATAAAAATTGGATATATATACAGTTTTCAAATTTGACAGGCAGAAATAAAGCAAATTTTCTGCAAAGAAACATTTGAGACAAATATCCTTCAGCTGGTGCTTTTGAAAGAAATTATTGTTTGTTTTAGTCATTGTTTTCCTACTATAATATGAGAATGATCTTTCAGGTAATTGTATCTTTCTAATACAATTCTGATACGTACAGAAATCTTCTGATCAAATTTATGAACCATTTCTGTTGCCCATGGATACTATACCTGTCAAAAGCTTAACTGCCACACTACTTATTGTGATAATTGTGTGATAGTGTAATATTAATATTGTCTCTTCTTATGGAAATAAATTACAAATTCTATATGTATATATCCACAAAAAGAAAAAAAGTAAAATATTAAACATATACAAGGAACTTTAAAGGAGCAATTCAAGGAAAGTGAAACACCAGAAGAGAGGAATCACCACTATTCAATTGCCCTGTACAAATCTTCATTTTGCCTTTTTTTTGGCTTGTGCATTATAGAAGAATTTTAACAATATAGTAAAAACAAAGGTTTTCTTTACAGTATCTGCTCCCAGACCTGCCCTCTGTACCTTTGCAGTCTATTACACCCAGATGGGTTCTCCTTTTCATTACAGAGAATTTCTTCTATTTTCTTTAGAGTGCCTAAGTATGAACGGGAAGAAAACCAGTGAGGTAGTCTCTGCTTCCAGTCCCCACGCGCTCATTGTCCCACAATAGCCAGATTTTGTAGTTCCAGGGAAAACTGTCAACCTGCCAGCTCTGGCCTGGAGCACACTCAGCTCCAACGAAATACTCAGCAAATTAACTGCTAAACTCTAAGGGGGGATCCCAGCAGATAGTGTTTCTTTGATGCTGTTGCTGCAGTGGAAGGTGTTGAATGTGCTTAGCTTGGCCAAGTTTAGGCATATCATTAGAAATCCAGTAAAAGGCACTTTCTAAGCAGCAGATGCAATATTTTTCTTTTCTAACTTTTTTCCCTTCCTTTTTTTTTTTTTAAAGACCTAACTCTCTAAAGATAAAAATTCCACCCCAGGTGGGAAAAAAAAAAAAAAAAAAAAAGGAGAAAAGAAGAATTCTGTGGTTAGCTTAGCAAAATCATATTGAAAACAGAATATTCTGTGATTCTACAGTAAAAGTGGTGTGAAAATGGAGCTACAGACAGCACTGCCTGTTCTGTTGACAATATTCATGGAGTTAATTAGGTTTCCTACCTCCTGAACTATAACTTTTGAGAGTTTTTGTCATCCAGTCTCTCATGCAGAAAGTTTTAAGTTCCCTTTGGAATAATGTATATATATGATCCCAGCTGATGCATTTTCAGTCTCGAGGAATGCACAGCCTTTTCTGGTAGCTAAAAATACCTTTATGAAATGAGTCATTTAAGTTGTGACAGGATCATAAAACCACCAAAAGCAAATAAAATTTACCTTGAAACAAAAGACACCCACGTTAACCCTTTCTAGTTGGATGGATAGAGCCAGATGCCTCTGAATAAAAGAGTAATCTTTTGCACAAAAAATTAAAAAATAAAGAAATGCTCCACTGATGCTAGGAGCTGACTTACTGCAAAAATGCTACAACAGGATACAACTGCAAGACTGTGGGTAAAAGAACATTATTCAGCACAAGTGCAGAAGGCGACACATATGCAAAAAAAACCCACTTTTTCAGAGAGCTAAGGCCCAGTTGCCCCTCTTAAGAGGGTCTGGGCTTGGGTTTCTAGCACAGGCTGAGGTCTCAGGTTGCTCCTGGATACTCTTCAAGCCCCTTGCTCTCTGTGCATAAGTGTGCAACCACGCTGGCAGCAGTCAGGCTGGCAGCCCGGCGCTCCTCCTCACTCCTGTTCCACAGACTAAGACCAGCACCACCCTCAGGGGGAGGGATCTCATCCCAGCCATTTCCCCTTCTTTAGGGAAGTGGAAATAAACTGCCTCCAAATAGTTTTCAGCTCCTCTGGTAGCTCTTAATACTTCCTTAATAACTATGCAATTCATTCATATTATCAAATTTCCATAAGGTAGGAAACACTGAAGGCTAAAAAAGCACCCATTGCAGTTGAAAATTTTGCTTTTCATTTTTGGATAATGCCAATGTATATCTCTACCCATCTTTTTTTACCCCTGGCATTAGAGTCAGGCTCTGCTGCTGCCCAGGTCAGAGGAATATCTTCACACCACCAGCCATGCAACAAATGAGTGCAGGCAGGAGCATGAAAGGCTTTGCCTGCCATTGCATAGTCATGTCAGGAGTTCACCAGATGTATATGTACAAAACAGAAAGATGGTGTAGTTTGTGTGAGTTCAGCCTGACAGTATCTGGCAGGACATGATATCCTCTTCATTCTGCTCTCCAGAAGATGAACATAGTTGAAAGGATTTGCTGGAAACCCAAGAAAGCTGCTAAACCCTGCTGAGAGTCCTACATGCAGTCTGAGCCTGTCTGCTCTCTGACCATTCCACCTTGCTACAGCTACCCAGGCAGAGATTCAGGCTGAGAACAAAATTCTTCCAGTGGGTGCAGGCTTAAGCATCAATGAGAGCAAAAGAAAAAAGTATTCCGGCACTTGCAACAAGTGCTGATCCCTTGTTCACAATTCATGAGAATGATTCCACACTGAGACATTCAAATGGCTTAAACTCCATGAAGGTATTTCAGTGCTTAAGGGCATTCTGCCAATACTCATACAATCTCTTAGTGGTTTTCCTTAATTTTCAATTGTTAAAATCCAGAAAACAGGTAAAGATTTCCAGAAGACAAAAATAGACATTGATTCTCTAGCATGAAATGCATGCACTAAAAGTGGCAGGCTCCATTCAAATCCTTTGGGAATGGGGCATGCCAAGTTTCATCTGGCACTCAACCACACTTGTCTACTTAGAAAACTGGTCTCAGGGATTGCTAGCCATGGTCTGAAGCATGGGTTTTGACACAAATCCATTTATACCACATAAATCATGAATTCATTCCTTCAAATACCAAAGTCAATTTTGAAATCTTATGTTTATAACAGTTCATCTATATTCATCAGTTCTATCACCTTAAAAAAAAAAAAAAGGAAACAGAAACTTTAAACAATATTACCAGTGAGTTCAATGGGAACAGAACACTTTTTTTAAGCTTTTTTTAAGCTACAAATCTGAAGTGGAAGTGAATGTTAAACGTACGCCTCATACTAAAACTTTATGAAAAATGAAATGCACAAAAAGCTGGATCCTTGCCATGACACCCATTATGGTGAAGTCTGAGACTCTGACCCTTCGTGTTATACTTATTGTGTTTTTGACACATTTAGTCAATTAAAATGGGTGAAGTGTAATTTGTTTTTCTTAAGTTTAATACAGCATGTCAATAGAAGCTAACCAAAATTTATAGTAGGAACACTAAAACTGCCACTTGCACTTAAACAAATGAACACAATTTATCATGGTTGAAATAAAAGGAACATCATGTGCATTTGACTTTATACTTCACATGAGCATGTTGCCAAATATAGGAAAGCATGTTACAGCTGACACTTCCAATGGAAAAGACATTTTACTTCACATTAAATATTGGTGTGAAAAATTTGGACCTTGTCCAATCCTAAGAAGTGTTAACGTTGGCACTTCCACTGTATACTTTTACTGTAAATTGTTGTAACATTTATTTGACATGGAATACCCAAAGGATTGATGAGTAAAGAAAGGAAGACTTTTTATTGTGCCATGTTCCCTTTTTCAGTCATGCATACTAAGCCTTTACATCTTCAGAGTTTAAACAAGTCACCACCTGTACTCAATCGGTGAAAGTTATTTTTCATGCAACTGGAGTTTGCCTGTTTTATAAACCTATAAAAGCACACATTTTCCATTTTATTGGTCAGCAAAGCAATGGCTGATTTAATCATAAAACTTACAAATGTTGTTTCTTTATGGAGATCTATGTTTTTTTAGCCTTTTATAATTCCTTGGAATATAAGTCCCCTTCATTTCATTTGTTGTCAGAGAGTGAAAACACAAAACAAAGTGGAGTATTTTTTCTTTTCATTAAAAAGGTTCACCTAACACTACTACCACTTATATTATTACCCACAGACTACTAAAGATTTAGGAGGAACAAAGTACTGCTGCGTAAAAATTTATCCGCTTCAATTAAGTACCTGCACAAGAATTCTGTGTTCATATTATGTGAACTATAACTACATTTATCTGCAGTAATGAAGCACTGTAAAATGTTGGAAAAGTGCTGAGGGGCACTTCATATGATTTACTGAACTGATCTCTGGGTTAAGAAAGCAGGCCTAGGACAAGGGAATTACTCTTTTCATCCATATTTTTCAAATTAAGAAAATCCATAGCCTTTTGAATTATAAAATTAAATTTTAGAGACACAAACATGAAAATTATTGGGGCATTTTAACAATCTTAAATACCCAGTCCAAGACCTTGAGTTTTGATCTATTTAAATGCAACACTTCAAGCTTTCTGCATTTGATTACAATTAAAAGCGAAATTTATACGCACAAATACTGGGAAAACAGACTTTTTTCAAACTAGACAAGCAACACAGATGTCCTGTACCAGGGAGAAACCTCAAAAACCATGTGAAGCAATGAAATAGGAGAATGTAAACAGCAGGTGCCTAGGGTTACATTCTGCTGGCTCCCAGAATACCATGTAGTAGCACCCTCAGAGCACCTCCAGAGAGAGGAATAGGCTTATTATTTATTTATTTATTATTTAAAAATTTTTAAGTACTGAAAGGAATATCTATCAATTAAATGGGGAAAAAAATTCTATCCTTTATGTGTTCTTCTGGCCTAGAGCTAAGAGTGTGAACACCAAACCTATGTGAATGGAAAGCCCTAAGAGATGGTCCACATATCAGAAACCTACCAAACCCAGCTTCTCCTTTACTATTTCTAAATTGCAAACATGCTCTTTAGAAAACACAAAGGATATAAGAAACACAGGAGGGTAGAAAGGCTTGGAGTAGAGATAAAATAAAATGTTTGGTAGATTTCAGTCAAAAAAGGAATGTCAGCAAAAGCAAAACCAG
Source organism: Petroica traversi (assembly GCA_025920805.1). NCBI lineage: Eukaryota > Metazoa > Chordata > Aves > Passeriformes > Petroicidae > Petroica > Petroica traversi. The sequence goes on from JAHLSL010000020.1 coordinate 231,193, forward strand.
CTCAATCTTCTCTCAACCAGGTATGATCAAACCACTTCAACATCATCCTCAGTCTTATAAACTATTTTTTCTTCACAATCTCATAACTCTGCTTAGCATTTGGGAAGGCAAAGACATCACTCCTATCTCCTAACTCATGTTCAAAAAAATAACAAAAAAACCTGATCAAAATCACCCCACTGGCCACAGGCAGTCATGTGGTAGGAACACGTTCCCAAAAAGATTGTACAGGCTCCATCTTTTTCAAGATTCAGCTGGATAAACAAAGAGTAACCTGGTCTGATCTCATGGGTTACCCTGCTTTTCTTCCCCCACCTTTCCACAGGAGACTACACTAGATACCTCATGGCATTCCTGCCTAACCTGTGATTGTATCATTAAATTCCTTATTTCAACTGGGACAACATGACTTAAAAGATGTATTTTGAAGACAAAACAAGGAAACAAGCAGACAACCATTTGATTGTTAAAGACTAGCAAATTATAAAAAACTTGTTGTTGTGCTGTTCCCAACACAATGGAACAACAATTTCAACTAGACTGCAGCTAAAATACAGGTAGATATTTGTATGAACTTTTTTCCTATTTGCATCTGGTTTCAGACAAAGAACAACCACAGGCATCATTATAGAGACTTTCTGGATTTTTTTCCAGGTAAAAAAGATATATTTTCCTTTTGTGTTGATGTAATATCAAATCTGGACAGAAGAAGATTGTGTTTGTGTTACTCAGTTTCTAGCTGGAGTTAATGATGAGTGTGCGGGAGGAATACTCCATTTTAAAGTAGCACTACCTTTCCTCCCATGCTGTGCTATCATCTTTAATGGCAACAATAATTCACTTACTCCAGGAAGACATTTTTTCTGCTTTATCTATAGATCATTAGAGCAGTCTGCCTGCTGCATTAATGCCTGCTAAAATGGCATGCCGCTTCCCACTTTATGGCTCTATGTCAAAAATGTCTCTGATAGCTGGTTACTCACTCCACTTTGTGGGTGTTAAACAATCCATTCCTTATTGGATGAGCCACACTATCACATGGCAGTTACTTGACTCCTATAATATCCTCTATAGGTGTCAGGTCTCTGGAGAACTGTACGTCCTCAACTCCCACTGAAAGCAAAGGTGGATAGCACCTTACAGATCAGATGTTGTAACTTCCTGAAGAGCTGCTTAAGCTTTTCAGTTAAAACTCAACAGCTGTACAAAATGTGGGCATTATTTTTAGCCATACATTGCATCTCTCCATTTATGACAATTTACTACCATGCAAAAATATGTTGCTATGATATTGCTCAAGTACTAACAGCCAGGGAAAGTTAGTACAAGTATGTAACCAACCAGGGCCAAACACTTCTAGAGACACAACCTAGGTTTCCCACACTGACTCAGAGTGTTGAAAATTGTGGTTTTCTATTCTTTTACCCTTTGTTTCTCTGCAGTGATATTGCAAAGATTCAGGTAAAGTGCCTTATGGCACTCAGTGATCCAATTTAGCTTAATCAAATCCAAATTTGTTTGTTCCTTTTTATTCTATTCACTCCGGAGGCTATTCACTCAGAATCGGTTACATTTGAGATAAACACAGAAGTAAGGTAGAAAGAAAAAAAAGCTAGAATAAAAATATTAAAAAGTAATGAAACATTATCATAGATACCAAGTGAAATGAATAAATATGTTTGCACAAGTACGTACAAATGGCACAGAAGGGGCTGCTGCATTTATAGACTTGGAATACACCAGTTAAATTGTTCATCATTCTGTTTGGATTCTATAATATTTTACAGATTTTGTTAAGTAATATAATACACCTGAAACTTTGCACAGAAATAGAGACATTTTATGAATTTTGTCTCACATAGATATAGATATATAGATATGATCATATTTCCTGGGTCATCTGTGATCTACATGAATGATTCTGCACAAATAGTTGTCTTCTCTGAGAATGTAAGACTCCAAGATCCAACCTCATATAGACTCCCTCGTAACAGCCCTTCACCATGGGTCTTTCAAAAAGCTTTTCTGAAACCAAAATAATGACTTATGCTTCAGTTAGTGAATAAGAGGCTTAGAGTATGAATGGCCTACCTGAGGAACTTGACCTGGTCAGGTGCTCCAGTTGTGAGCATGCTGGACCTTGTACAAACATAAAACACCTGATTTCTGCCTTATTCACTAGTGTGCATTGCACTCAATGTACGCTAGATTTAGAACAGCAGTACTCTGAGTAAGAGACTGTCACTCATTTTGTACCCAAGAGAGTGATTCTGGATACCATATATGAAAGATCCTGGGTCATTTTGCCAAAGGTGGAGAAATTTTGCCCCTTTGCAAATCAAAATTTTCATTTTGCTTCTCCAATACCAGCATCACACAAGGTAATATTTAGCTGCTTGTTGCAGCCCCCAATAACCACTACATTGCATGCTATTTTAGAGATCTTTGAAATTTTAGACTTGCCATGAATGAAAAATGTTGAAAATTACTGCAAAGCCACCCTTTAGAACCAAAAAAAGGAGGTCTCAGGGGCCTCTCATGCTGTGCACTCTGTATTCCTGAATCTTTGTCATTGTTGCTATTACAGTTAGCTCATGGGCCACATTATTGCTTACAACAATCAGGGAGGATGCTGCTGATGAAAATGTGAAGTTTACAGTGAATCATATGAAGTGTGTGCTGCCTCTAAGGCTGCAAGCACTTGGGGAATGGTTGGAGGCTTCTCTTTTCAAGTCCGAGGCTCGGCCGTTACCTCCCACTTTGGGCAGGAATGTCTTGGCTCCATTTTGATGTTATATCTGTTAGGTGCAGAGTGATGAGTCTATCTCACTGCTGATTCACACCGGCTGTTCCAGCGGCAACATGTGACTGGGATTCCTCTGTGGCCCAGAGGATATTTTCCATCAGTAGTAACAGATGTTACTAATTCAGAAGGCCAAAAGAAAGAATAAAATTGTAAGCACATAATACATATAAATATTTTGGTTATATTCTTTTGACGATAAGACCAATAAATGCAAAAGTTAAAAAAATAAATTAATGTTGCTGCTGTTGATATTTTTGGAAGACCTGGATGGTCAGGAAAGACTCCTTCTGAATGAGGACTGAATGCAGTAAGTTAAATTGCTGATGCAAAATGGAAAATAAATTGTGGTCCTGCTTTTCTGGAGGCCTCAATAGAAATAAATGCAAATCATGTGAAAGAATATATAAGGGGATGTGTTATGGTAAAGTGGCAACTTATTCAATCACTTTAGTTCTCAGCATGCAAGGTGAGAAATGGAAGTATGTTCCTGAGGGCAATGATTTCAATGCAATTCTAATAATTTAGGGCAAGTCATTTAATTGCAACTAATTTCTGGCCGATGTTAGGACCAACATGATCATAAATTTGCTGATATTCCATCCACACAAAATGGCATGCACCTGGAAAACTAACAGAAAAGACTGGTACAAATCTCATCCCATCTCAATCTTTGACAGTAATTGTGTCATTCCCTGGTGCATCATACCCCACTTAAGTGCCATTTTCAGCTGGATATTTGTTATTGAAAATTATCTTTTCAAAGTAGCCATTAAAATTAATGTAATGTATTGATCTACAAATGTTTAAAGGAAGAAAAACCTGTTCCTTCAGCTCTGCTTGATACCTTTTTCATAATCAGTCACTAAAATAGACCATTCTACAGCTGAACTGTGTTGTCTTTATCCTTGGTAAAAATTATTTACTCAAACAAAAAACATAGATTGATGCCCTCTTTTTAGTTTGTTTTTTGTTTTGTTTTGTTTTGTTTTGGTAAAGCAAATGACTCAATATAGAAATAAACTTGCATTTTGTGGATTAATCAAACGAAAATTGCAATCCATTTAGGCAATAGGAATGAATCACCTCCTTTTCATTACATGAACAGGGACTTTTTAAATTTTTCAGGACAAGGATCATGTCTTATCCACCAGATAAACTTTGTCATTATATACACCTATATTATTTCAAGAAATAAGAAAAAAAAAGGGGTGATTTGGAACCCAGCCTGAAACTCACTGAAGTCAATGAAAATATTTCCATTAACTCCAGTATGAGCTGGATCAGATTCAAGAGGTCTTGTGAACAAAAACATCCATGATAATACAATAAAGACTGCATCACTCAAGGGGACCAAATTAAGATCACACAGATGACCTGAACTGTTGTATTTCCTCATGGGTTTGAGCACTTGATTTTGCTCCCTTAAAATTTTTAACATAGCTGTTCTGTCTGTGTTACTGGCAGTGTCACATTACAATGCAATGCAAATCAGCAGATGTCTAGCTTTTGAATTTTATCTTCTTTTTTCTTTTTTTTTTTTTTAACAGGCAACAGCTTTTTCTCCAAGTCACAATGCAGAGTTACTTATTGAGCGATAAAAGCATTATAGACATGTGAAGCAAAGTTCTTCAAAATCAGGTATAATTATCCCTTCTATGAGGCACTTTATGTAATATTTATTTTCATTAATATTGGAATCTATGTGTATTGTTTATTGAAAAAATGAATGCAATGTCAGATATAGAACTGCATGGGGAATACATTGGAATTCTGGAAATTTTCAAACTAATTCAACATTTTTGCCATACATGTATTAGGAACAATCCCAAGAGTAAAACCTAATGTCACTGATGTAAAACTGTCTTCTAAAAGTTTGAAAGTCTGTCATCTTTCTCCATATACTCACTTCATTAAATAGTTTACAGCTTGCAAGGGGATCACAATGTTGGAGTTAGAAAATGACTGTCCTGACAGATTCAGACAATAAAACAGCCAGATTGTTATATGAATGTTTTCTCAGAGACTGTTGCTGCAACACATAATAAATACAAATATTGAAACACCTGCATGATAAACATAATACTTTTAACAGATGTTAATCCCCGCTGAATGCGACCAGTGGATTTAGATCACATAAATGCAACTTGCCCCGTTCAGGTCTCCCTGGAAAATTGCCAATCATATGGTTACATTCTGACCAAATGCTGCAATCTACATGCATAGATTTGCTTCTCAGTTCTCCTAACATGAGCATTTTTAAAACAATCCATAAATATAGCAATATGTGTGCATGACACTGAAGCTCACCTACAATTTAAGTTGCTTGTCTGCTGTCAGCATGAGTTGGTTATATTATTTTCAGAAAAGAGTGTTACAAGTTAAAAACAAACCTATTTTCTTAAAATCCTGATATTCTGGCAAGCAGGGCAAAATGTTTCTCTCCCCTTGGTGGGACTTGTTCTGCCTCAATACTCTCTGATCATATGCAGCTTCTGTTTACTTCAAAAAATTTAATGGAGGTTCAACATATTTGAAAATTAGCTATTAACTCTATCAAAACACTGCTGAGGTTTTGATACCCCTAGGGGAGAAGCACACACTTACAATCCGTTGGCTTAGACTTAAGTACCTGCTTATGCACTCTGTTGGAAAAGAGCCTGAATTTACATCTGTGTTTTCACCTTCATAACATGTTTGGGTGCCTTTAGTAGTAACTTCAGTTTATACAAATAGCTCTGCACCCCTGTGGCCATCTCTGTCTGACCAAAGCTGACAGTGTGCACTAGCAGGGGAGTGAGGGGCATTACTCAGTGCTGAGCTATCCAGCCAGCAGGGCCTGACCTCCTGACGTGTGTGCAACTGAAAATAAGCAATGCTGGGGGCAGAAAATAACTGGCAAGTGATTATTCACTGAGTCTGAATGGCAAAGGAAAACCTGTACCTTTCATGCCCTCAATAGCTGCATTAATTCAGAGAAAGTGACAAAAACAAAGGCTCAGCAAAGATCAGCGCAACAGAAAAACACCAATTCTCCATGAGAAAAGCAAAACTTTGCTTTCAAAATTGACAAGTAAACAAAAAACAAAAACAAAAAAAAAGAAGCACAATTTGTATAAAATAAACACTAACTTGCCCTATCTCCACACACCACCTAGGGACATCTAAGTTTTGAAAAGTGAGTATAGTATTTCAAAAGATAGAAAGGTTTGCCTGGTAAAGAAGTTCCCCAGAGCAATTTGTGGCTGTAGATCAGGAGAAACAGATGCAGCTGAATAGGAAGCAATAGAAGTGTTTAGCAAATGGCTCTGGTGAATCTCCAGAGTTTCTCTTGGTGACAAAGGAAGACATAATTACATCTCAGATGCATGTGGAAAATGAATAACCATATTATCAAAATTGAAGACTCAATTTATTCAGTTCAGTTGTACTCTTGCTGGAATAATTGCAGGGAAAAAATTGTGGTTGGTCATAATAAATAAGAAAAACCACCAAGAAGATGTATTGCTTGGGATATGAGCAGCGACAGAGAGAGAGCTCCTCTAAGACAGAGCTAGACCAAGAAAAGTTTCCAAAATATTACTATTCAGACATAAATAAATAGATCTATTTGCTTAATGGCAAAGAGCTTCATTTTCTCACTTCATCTAGTTGATTCTGCAATTAATTGCCACAAGTTGAGGATGCAAAACACAGGAGAAACTTTTCTATTGATTATAAATGGAAAAAATCAGCTTATTGTTCAACTTTTTTAGGATTCTTAGCTCACCATAATTGAAAGAGTAGAGGATGGTGTTGCATAAATATTGTTCCCACTGATCCAATGTGATCAAAAAAGTGAGTACCTTGCTAGGACAGATGCACAATAGATTAGAAGAGAACATGGACTTTTCTAAGATAATTATATTCATTATTATGATTATGGTGTTCAGTGGCTGTAATAATATGCGCAGCCATGTTCAAAACCTTTTTAAAGGTTATTGAAGAACTAAAATGGGTTCGTTAAGAATTGTAAGTGCTGTTTTCCTGTTTTCCTGTTTGCAGGAAAACTCACATATGAAGAGGAACCAGCAAGATTTTTTATGTTGTTAAAAGATCATAGAAAGATGTTGAAAAAAACCCAATAAGATTAACTGAAAAGATCTTTTGGTCTTGTCTCAAAAGATGTAATAACCAGAGAAGGTTCAGTGAAAATGAAAACTCAAAACTGAGGAAGGGATTTTTCTTTTATTCACCCCATACTTAAGACTGAGAAGTGAGTCTAAGTCTCAAAAATCATTTGGTCTCCTCTGTGGTTAGCAAGAGTTTAAGGAACTGTGTATAAGCCCCATTGTTTTTAAAAGAAATTTTGTATTCTTTGTTCTTTTATTTCGTTTAATGTTTTTTAACTAAAGCACAAAGTTCAGAGCAGGGAGAATAAACTTTCTTCAATGTGGCTTGTTCTAACCATTTTAAAGGGTTCCTCAGATGTAATAATTATCTTCCTTGGCTTCAAAACTATCTTCTGGTCACCTATACCTATAACAGACATTTTTATGCTTCTGTATGCTGATGTCTTGGCCCCTGACTGGCTTTGCTGCTGTTATCAAAATACAGAAAATGGAGAAGAAGTCTGGATGCAGACATATCTTAATTTTGCCAGGACTGTCTCTTCTATTCATTGTAGTGCCGCACATTTTACCTTTGAAATTCTGAGTACATTCCATTTTATAGCAACATGAACATTTTTCTATCAATTAAAAGAAACTCACAGCAATTAAATATATTTCATAACTGCTTATTATAAAGTATTTGCTCTCCGTCTTCCCCTGTAAATTTCCTGTTGGACATTAGGAGCCCATACTTCCACCCAACCTGAGCCTGAGGTGCACTGTCCCTTGCAAGACAACAAGGCTTTAGGGTCAAAGTCAGGGGTGGTGGAGGAGTTCTGCCACTGCCATGCTTCAGTTTGCCATTCCAGGAGAGACAGGCATGACTACAACTGGGATAGAGACAGCTTTGAGGGCTTTCTGAACCAGATCCCACATGAGGGATTTTCCCAGTACCCCACAAAACTGATCAGAGTAAGCGGAATGCAGCACACCTGAGTACTTCACAGACCTAAAAAATTACTGATACAGAACTGTCCTGGGTTTGAGTTTTGAAAAATAATGTCCAACTGCTGTACAACCAGCTTTGCTGCAGCTTCCTTTGCTGTGAGGGTACCATCAGCAGGTTGGGGGTCTCTGCTTGGGCTGTGCATGGGCTCAGCCTAGCTCACCTGGCTCCTCCTCTCCAATTCACAGCAGCTAAAATGCTTACCTGAGGAGACTACAAGTGACCAGCATAAGCCAAAATTAAAAAGATCCAACCCTCACTGCCCTCAGTGGTGGACAATAGATTGCTTGGGCCTTTGTTTCTTTTTGTTAGCTCATACCTAACTAGCCTTTGTGGCTCCTGCATGCCCAAGACACTAAGGTTGCCCTGAGCCTCATTAACCACTTGCATTTTAAAATTAAAGCCTAGCAGCCTTTCTTGTGCAGCTCCTCACCCATGGCAGGATTTCCCTGTCTGAATCTCCTCCTGTGTTCTCTGTCTTCTCAATGGTAATTGTAAACCTCACCCCCCTCCACATCCAGGCTCTCCTGGCTACACACGTGCATTTATCCATCTTCTCTCATCTCCTGCACAAGTATAAAAGTTTTCAGATGACACTTCAGAGGAAATGTGTTAGGGCATTCCACTGTGCAACAATACTCCTAGACAATGTGATTGGAGTAAACCACGAGTACTATTAACGACAAGCAAAGAGGCTCAACACGTTAAAAACAACCTAAATGATCCTCATTCTTAAACCTTCTTTTCCCATGATATTTATGTGCTAAGGTTTCAGCTGAACTTAGGTTATTTAGGCATTTCTGAAAAGCCTACACTTTAATGGGTTCAAATGACTAAGATGAAAATGAAATTTCAGTAATTAAAGTTCACGTAAGGGGAGGTGTTTCATTTAGTTTTTTGTTTGTTTGCTTTCATCTATAGGCCTCCAGTGTTTTCGTATCTATTCTATAAACAGGATAATATAAAATCATCTAGTTACAGAAGAAATGAAAAGTTGAATGATTCGTTATATTTATATGACCTTAAAACATGTTGCAGAATTGCATTTATTACACACAAAAAAACCTCCAAAACAATAAAACATCTTATTGAGTAGTTGATTATATGGTATTACAAAAATCTGCCTTCCAGTGGAATCCTTTGGCCTGCATATGTACAACACTATAAATCTTGCTAAATATTTGTTTCAGAAGTTGTCCAGAAGGATGAACAGATTGATTTTCCAGACCTAAATCACTTCAACACCAAATAGTACTCTGGAGAAAACTGTGTTTCTCTTCTTGTTGTTTGCAGACATTAAGATCACACACTGAGCTGCAGCAGTTCAGCTTTCTGGTCCTTTTGCTGTTTCATAGCACCAAGATGGAAAAGACACAGCTTTGAGACTACCTAAATACAAGGAGTTGGTGTAATCTACAGTAAAATTAAGGAATTCATGAATGCATTTAATTAATTCTGAACTTAGGCTATATTTCTAAACTGAGGGTTCACAAGAATTTGAAAGCTTGAAGAAGAATAAAACCAAAGTGAATATAAGACTTTTTCACAAGAGAGCTTGTAAAGTTTTGGGGTTTTTTAAAACATATTTTCCTACATTTTTACAAAAAAAATCAGCGAAACATTTATTTTTCCATTAAACTTGTTGAACTGCCAGGTCAAAATTTTACAAAGGAAAATTTTTCAGCTATGAAAATTTTGACTTGTAAGCTGTTTATAACTTAATATCTCTATTTAATACTGTTCTGATTAATTTCCCCTAAGAATTTGCTGTTACAATTTGAGTTCACTGTTTCAATCTGTACTCCATGGCTGTGATTTTTTTAATGCTGTAAAATGTATTTCCTCAACTGAAAACAATATTTTTTCCAAATGGCCTGAAAGGATATTCCACACCATATACCTTCCTGTTAAAGAAAATACATACTTGTGACTTAGGCACTCAATGCTGTGTCTTTAATTTGCTGGTGAAAAGCTGATGCCATCCTTTTCCATTTGTACTGCAGGCTCCTGTCTGAGGCATCATTCCAAAGACATTCACAGATCTCTGATTTTTTTAAAAAATGTACATCATATCAGAGCCCATTAAAAACCAAAGAGTAAGGAGTGTTTTTTTTCTCACTTCTGTCATTCATAGCGTACCAAGTACAATTATGTGTGTGTGTATTCATCAGCAACACTTCACAATTCCAGTTTTACCAGGCTTCTAAGGCCTTGAAGGACTGATTCAGTTTAGGCTGGTTTTACACATGTGATCTGTTTTAACAAATCTATTTTTGAAATACGGAGGCATTAAAAGGTAAGAGTCATGTCTGCTAGATTATTTTCTCCTGAAAATCTACATTAAAAGTTGGGGCTCATGCATATTTTCTAGATACTTACATCCCTTTAAAGCATGCAGCCAGCTATATTGCTATGTAAATGACACTAATGTCTGTTTACATATTGGTATTGCTTAGTATAAAGAAATTTTATTGTGAGACATCTTTTTCTTTATGTAGAAAAAGAAACCTGTGCCTTCACCTGGCAATCACTTCTCTGTCTTCAGTTTGTTTTAGGGGTTGCTGGGGCTTTTTCTGGCAGGCTTGGGATAAGAAAATATTGGTAATAACTGCCTTATGAGAAGTCTCCTTGCAAGTACAATATAGAACTGTAAAAACTATAGAAAAGCAAAGAGAGAAAATTCCCAAATATCCACAACCCCTCTCATTTACAATCTAAACCTATTTGGATTGCAAAAGACTCTTATATTTAGTGCCTACTTCTGAAAAGGAATTGAAACATTTCAAAAGATCCTAACAACCATGTGGAAAGGTAGACTTCATGCATCTTTAAAAAAAAAAAAAAAGCCCAGCACCTATTTGTCAAAACTCTCATTTCCTATTAAGTAAATGAAATTGAATTGGTGTTTAGTGGTTTAGTGGGTTTTCCCTCTGCTAAACGAACACAACCTGCTGGATCCAGCAAATTCATTAAAAATGTGCTTTTACAGGACAGAGGGCATTAGGAGCTGCACAAACCCATCAGACTTTATGAGTTTTCAGACCAGTTCTATTCACAGGGTGCGAGTGAATATCTCCCAGTTCCCAGAGAGCCTCCCTTCACAAATAAAAAGAACATAGATAAGCTGAAAGACACGCAAGGTGAGCATAAAACATAATTAAAACACTCTTGCATTTGCAGTCTATTGCAGCTGCTAACTTTACTGATTAGCAGTTCTTCCATCTATGAGGTCAGCTCAGAGATCTATTCACAGGGGGTCTGAGCCTGAAATCACTCTTGTTTCAAAGGATCATAATGAGAAAATATTCAGATATAATTAATTCCAGGTAGGCTGAAGACCAGTAAATCTACAGAATGAAGTGACAAAACACGAGTCAGCTTAAAAGCCATTATGTTAATGGAATAATTTGCATATGATAATTACATTATATATTTGCATTGCATGCAAATTGCATGACTCTCTGCTCAAAAGAGATGTTCTTTTCAATGCAGGAGGCTCGAAAACCAAGGCAAGTGTAACAGACTGCTAAGCACAGGTTTTCTTCACTTGATATCTGTAAGATACACATTGAGGCCAGAATGTGAACATAAAAGCCAGGTAAATTCTGTGTAATCACTAGTATCTGAGAGCTCACCATAATTTTCCCTTACATCCCAGTTCACACAAGTGTTAAATGTAAGTCCTGCAGGTGCTTTATGGACTTTATCCATAATGATTAAAGATGGCACTAAAACCAAGTCCTCTGTTTGGCTGCTCATTACACTCCTTTAGATGCACATATGGGTTATCTGTTTGTAGGAAAAACATGCCAAAGTGAAAAACATGCCAGGGTAAAGAACTCTTAACCAAAAAAAGCATAGAAAACAGGTGTCTCAATATTCCAAGGATGAGCTGAACATGTAGTACAAGATGCTCCTGAATGCTCAAATTGTCCTCCCCCATTTCAGCCTGACTTTTCTGTACTATATGAATCCACTGTCCTACATCAAGTGTTTCTAAGAGCAGCAGCTCTCTAGCCAGTTCCAGGAAGGCTCTTAGCAAATCACTAATTGCCCATACCAGATGATGATGAACTTGACATCAGTCACCTCCTTCCATACATTTACCCCATCATCCCAAAATGATCCGCTCTTTTGTTTCTCCTTATGGAGATCTGTAGCGGGTCCCCTTCATATCTTCAGGGTGAGTGTCCCCCATATCTCAGAGAAATGCATCTGATCTAGTAAATGTTCTTGCTCAACATTGTGAAAGGAGGGGGCACTGGGAGAGTTTCCCCCTCCAGATCCATATTTGACATTTCATATGTTCGATTGCTGAAGCCTAAATCTGTTTATACACTTCTTTACATGCCAGCCTTCAAGGCCAGTCACAGTAAATGCCTGATACTAATGCAGCTATATGGGAAATACCATCCATAGCAGTTTGGCTTGTAGTTGGGATCACCTGCTGGTTAGACATGTTTTGTTTGGAGGAGGTAGATCATGGTGTTTGTGCTGGTGCAGAGTTCTGCCTCCCCAGTGGTTGTGCAGTGCCATAGCCCACCACACTTTGCTACCCAAGGCTGCCACTTGCACTTTTCCTGCAACAGTCACCTGGTAACATGGGGACAGCTTTCCCCTCGCCTGTCCCCAGCCAGAAGTCTGGGGCTCTGCCTTCCACACTTCCCAGGGAAGAGAGATCGGTGCAGCTCAGACATGCACTGATGGATTTCTGTGTGGTTTCAAGAAATTTCACCCCAAGCCTTTTTCACATTGTGAGTGTAATTCAGAGGCTATTAAAATCCAAACCTCACAGATAAGAGAATGCACATAGCCACCAGTCAAGTTAAATATTTGCCAAATGCAGAGACCTGTGCAGGCATTTCTGGGTACTTGCATTTATTCCTTCACGCACACCTACCAAGGAGTGTTTTGCATTCCCAATTCTGAAAGCCATGCTTAGCTATTTGTTTGCATAGATATGTGTCCATAACATAACATTTCTATTGGCAAAGGGGCCTTGGACAGTAAAAAAAATTTATATCTCGCATCTTCTCTGACATAAACTATTTAAGATTATAAAGTTCATCACTAATTTCTTAACTTTTAACTACTGTATGAAAGACTTTACCACTAAAGTAAATTTTTTCAATATTCTTTCAAATACAGATCCACTAAACAATCTTTTTATTTATTATGTTTTCCTTTAATACATAAATCAAAAGACAATAACAAGCCTAATGTCAAAGAAAATTTTTGACACTTCATACATTAAATAAAAGCAGCCGATAAACAGTTTAGATGAAATTATGGCTTGAAATGTAGTTCCCAAGAGGAATGTGGTTCATAAATTGATTTTATACTGCTTCTGTCGTTGTTGATTTGAGATATGCACAAGACACCCTCAGTCATTACTAGTGCTACCATTACTTAGCCTGCTTCTGCTCTACTGATATTTAGACACATGGAGACTACCAGCCATCTATTTCTGTGAAAAATGCGTTGTTTGGTTGTCATCACATGTGTAGCATGTTGCCTTCTATTTGAAAGCTTGACACATAATAAAAAATTTGGAAGAAAATCAGCCTTTAAATTTTGACTGTGCCTGAATCCCAGAAGCTTCTATAGCTACTTTGGGTATTCAAGGGGGAAGTGTTTTCCAATCAACAAAATGAGGTAGCATTCAATTGGTAATTGACCTAATCTCAATGAGTCTCAAAGGCAAACCATTCTAAGCTCATGAGTTCTTTATTGAGGCCCAGCTTTCAAGCCTCCTGGGAAAATATTCTTCCTTCTTCTTTTGCCCTTAATCTTTTTCTATAGCTAAATGTTGCCACTGAAATCACTGCTTCAAAGACTCTAGTCTGTTTATTGCCAGAGTATTTATAATTATTTGGAAATTAATATGCCAGTGTTCACTTTAAATATGGGAAATGACAGATTAGTTTGTGTGGAAGTAACCATTATGATCTACAGCAAGGTTCAGAGCAAAGATTTAATTTCTCATTGACTTCTGCTGGAAGAAAGTGGTTTTCAAAGCACCTGAGATTATGTAATACTGTGCCTTTCACATTAAGGTCTTGGTTTTCAAAATTGCACTCTCCATTTAAATATTTTCCTCTCATAGGAACAGAACAATTTGTTGAGCTCTGATCTCTCTTATTTCTCCAATGGGTGCCTCAAAACAGAGTTAAGGGAGAGTAAGAGTTAACTCAAGCATTCATTGGAGAAATGTTCTAATAACAATGAATTAAAAATAAAACAGCCATGGATGGACCCTTCTAGCAAATGATATATTTATTAAGTGTACCACTTGGGTTTTTTGCAGGTCAAGGTACCCTGCCTCTACGAGCAAAGGTGGTAAGCTGCTCAAAGTGCCCTTAATCATTATGCTGACTATGTGACAGCACATTTGCTGAAAGCTGTACAAATGGAGCATTGTGCCTGCATGGCAAATATGGGCTTTCAGCACAAACAAAACTAATAGATTTTAAGAGTGACTTTATGCCTTCACGAGCACCTAGTCTTTAAAGAGTACACATCCTTAGCACAAATCCTGATGATAAAGTATGTGCAAGCAGAGCTCTTAAAAAGAGCACATTTGAAAGAGAGTCTACATAGCCCAGTAGATTTCCTATTTGCTGTGTTTTCAGTTCACTCCTCCAACACCTCTACACAGAGATTTCACTGCAATATGCATTCACTTGAAGAAAAAAGTGGGTCTATATGAAATAAACCATAAATACATTTCCACTGCTCTACTCCTGGTGTTTGTTGCCATTGTTTTGTAGGCAATGGTATAGCTGGTTGAGAGCACCATTTCTTTTCCTCCTGACAATTTTTAGTAGTAAGTGTCACTGACATTTCAGAAAACCCATAGAAGCTGGCTGGCAGCTGGCAGGCTAGATTTGTAAAGTGAGCCTTAGGCAACTGTGTGCATACAGTGCTGTGGGGCCAAACTGGGAAGAACAAACACCTATTGCACTCATAAAAGTCATGAATTTTTCAACAGGAAGATTCACACCAATAAATTGGGCACATAGGCGTAACACATACAATTAGCTTATAAAAAAAATTAACCAGAAGTGAAAAACACCTAACCTGTACTATTCATCAATGAAGGTTGATGTTGTCTTTCTTTTTGTTTGTTTTATTTCCTTTTTTAAGTATAATGGAAAGGCTACTGCTTTACTTTCAATGACACTAAAGCCTGTAATTCATTCCCCTGAAACCACAAGGTTTCCCTCCTTTTTTTTTTTTCTTGTTTTTTTTTTTTCTGTCTGAGAGTGTAGATGAAAAACTAATCATTCAGTGAAGGCTTTAGCCTTGTATGGTACGAGAAGCTGAGCTCACCTTTGGGCTGTGTCCAAAGAAAAAATCTACAGGGTAGAAATGTATTCCTGTGAGGCCATTAAACTTGCACTAGGCATTAACATTGATAGGATGTTGATCTAGCTTCTGTCCTCTCTACTGCCCTCATTAAAGTGACTAAAAACCTTTCCTTCATCAGATCCCATTCCTTTTTACTGAAACCCCTGCTACCTTCAAGATGTGGGAGCAAATTCTTATTCTTGAAACTCTGAGCTTTTTGAAACTTCCTTCACTCTTATCCCTCATGGCTGAGTAACAATGTTTTCCTCACTTTCTCCTCTTCTTTCGCAGAAAGAAAAATCCACCATGAGACTCAATGAATATCAAGACCAAGGTTGTCTTTTGCTCTCAGGACAGAAATCAGGAGGATTTTAGATATCTCTCAGTCAGAGACTGACAAATCCTACCTTTGGGCACAGCCTAATTCTGAAGGTTCCTGACTCCAGCCAGCACTAACTCCACTGTGGATCACAGAGTTTCTTCTCAGACAAAAGTTCCCCCTTGAAAGCACCCTAACTTTAGCTAGTGGTGGCTGTTTGCCCTCTGCCTGGCCTTCAGGGCAGAGCAATCAGTGGCAGCTGCTCAGGACCCAGGCACCAGCCTTTTCCCTCTCAAGAAACCATCAGCATATGTACAGGAGCTAATGATCCATCTCAATGAGGCCAACAGCTCTGAGCCACGCTGCTCCTGACTTCTCCAGGGTCCCTGTCCTGCCCTGCAGTTTCAGGCTTGGCAAGGCTGATCCGAGTGTGCAGACCCCTGCATGCTGGCACTGACCAGTCTGACGATGGCACAGAGGTATCTCAGGGGAGAAGGGATGGTTCTGCATGCACCCAGACAGAGTGAAGTTGACCAGGCTTCTTGGTGGCTACTGGAATAACCATAGGAGCTGATCGTGGGCAGAACAGTTCACGGGATCAAGTTTGATGTGGGAGCCATGGGACACCCTTCCCTTGCTTCCAGCAAAAGTATACATGTTCTATCTCCACATCCTCCCCTTAGCTTTGTCTTTTTTCTTGCTTATTCCATTGCATTCTCTGTGATTTTTTTCTTCCCCATGTTCTTTCTTTTGTATGGCTTTCTTGGGCAAATCCTAGCCCAAAACTCAAGTCCAATCCCTCCATTTTTCTGTGTGACTACCTAAAGCTTTCTCCAAACCTTCTGTTCTCATCTCTCTTCACCATAAGGCAATTCACATTAAAAATTATTGTCATTGCCCTCTCTGATATTCAGCTTTTCCAGGTTGAATGGGGTCACCAGCATGACATTTTCGAGGTTAGGTTACTAACATCAGGCAAAAAAAGCAGAGCATAATCCTGTGCAGGAGTGGAGCTGGACTCCTGGAACTGACATCATTTTATCATGGATTAGAGCACAGTTTCTCAACAACAGGGAAAAGGCCTGGTAACAGCCCAGTTGGCTCTGGACTTAAAAGGTTAAGATTCAGTTGTTAAGATGTCTCCTCTGCACACTTAAGGATTAATTATTGCCAATGGGCTAAAAAAAATATTAGCCACAGAAGAGGTATTTTAGATTGTTTTCTTTTGATGTCATTTAAGGATTTAATTTTTTTCAAGGGCTTATGAGAAATGGACTGCTTATTCTGGAACAGGTATGTAAAGTGACTTACTTGTTTGTGTAACACACAGAAAGAAAAGGCTTTTCCTACAGTCCTAGTACAAATGTGCCTGACCTACATTTGATGCCTCTCCTGCCTGTTTGTCCTGTGTAAGACTTAGTGTGGCATTGCCTACTTTTATTTTTAAGGTTTTGGGGTTTTTTTGTAAGAAGAGCAACTGAGGGATGTAAACACGACTAAAGCAAACTCTTTTTATTTTTGACTGCTTTAATCCTATCCTCTGAGAACAATCCCTCAAGCCAATGTTTATAGTCAACCACCAAAAAAAGTGGGGGGTCCTTTACCTTCTCCTTTTAATTGAAAGGCAGGAGCCTTTAACTTTCCATGAGGCTTTACTAAAATTTCTTCTGGGCAGAATTTCCTTGAACCTGGTAATTAAGACCACAGGATACGTGTTAATTGTCTTTGACATTCAGAATTATCTGCATTTACCAAAACTAATAACATCACCACAGACATGTTGCTTTTTAAACACATGGTTTAAAATCATCTATAAATTTAATTACTCTTCAAATAATGCGAAGATTGACAAATGCTAGAAAAGCTGAAAGAAATTTAGGGAAATATACAGCTTTATCCTTGATTCACCCTGTTTCAATTCCATTTTCTCAAAGACTATCAATGCTTGGGAAATCACTCCTTTTTATAGTTTATATTCTGTTAAGGTACAACTTTACTGTCAAACATCAAGTTACAGTCTTAATTTTGAATAGACTCTCTTCTCTGGGCTAAAGTCAATAATCCTAATAAAAACATTTTAATTGCCCTGAACACATTTTTTTCTTGATGTCTAGCTATATAAAATATAAGAAAGGAAAAGAAAAAGCATAACAGAAACACCTTGCAGAAAAATAAACGTAGAAACTATTTGGTATAGATGTTTAGAATCAGAGCATCTGTAAACATCTTAGAGTTTTAATAACTTTTGAGCGTTTGTATAATTTCTACTTTGAAAGAATACCATAGCTGATAAACTTTAGCTAGATATGAGTAAGCAATAGGTGAAAATAATTTGACTAAATTCAATTTAATATTGTCTTTTAAATTGATTAGTTTAAACAATATTAATTGCTCAAAATTACTTGATTAATATTACTTAACATTAATAATTAATTTTATTTACCAATTACTTAGCAGATTTTTCACATGTAGTATGTAAAAGACAAAACTGGAAGCCAGTGTGGTTATGCGCCAATCATATTTTCATGACCAAGCTGTATGATTTTATAAGATTAACATATCTTTCTTTTCTGATTTACCCTATCTTTTTTTCTTAAGACAATTATTTGTCTTTGCTTCATCTCGTCATTCCCATGCAAATCTTAAATTTTGTCCAACATTATTCTTATGGGTTGGAAGCATAAATTTTCCATGTTTCATGCAGCAAAAAAGGCTTCAGTTAGTAGTACTAATATGTTTTATTTGTTAAATAGTACTAAGGTGACCTGATAATGTGATTATGATTTTCAGAATTCATTTATCCTGACAGAATTTCACCTTCAGTTCTAAAAAGTTGCAAATATTGAATAATTTTCACTTTAAAAAAGCTGTCTTTCAAGAAATGTTCATCCCCAGGAGAAAGGCAGCTCAGTTTGTATAGTGTGTAATGGGTCTGTGTACCATTCTGCCACAGCTACCATGTAGGTTTAATTGAAGGAGAATTAACAGTGTCATGATTATTCAGGTAAACATCAAAGCCAGTAATTACAAGGGGGAAAAAATACAATAATTGTTAAGATTTGCTAATAATTATGGTGCTGCACGGCCCTAGCCAGTGCCGTTTCCCCTGCTCTAAATCAACCGGGCAAAGGACATTACACACATTTTTCTTTCCTGCAGCAATTCTGTGCCTACCACACTGGGTTGTGCCACTTGGTGTGGTAGCACCACATGAATGATGTGATGAACAGCTTAGCAATGCACAATGAGGATGAAAGCATGAAGATGACAGGATACTGTAAGGCTGAATATAACAGAGCTATGAATTAAAGAAAAAATAAAGATTTAGAAGTGAAGTAATATTTCTGAGGTAACTTTTTAGTTACCAAGTTATGTTTCTTGTCAAAAGTAAGTGGATTGAGATGTAAGAATGCGAATATGCATAGGCACAAAATTTGGGCATAAATAGGAGAGTACATAAATGCCTCCTAAATTATTCTTCTGGGGTCCTGCCCTCGGGCTAATCAGCCTCACCAGAAGCTGATTTGGCTGGAAATTCATTAGCCCTGGTAGGGGTGGGCTCCCTGTCCTGCCCTGTGATCTTTCCATCTGTAGTTCTGTTATGTGTGCTTATTCTTTCTCATGTTTAATTCATAACAAAAGTAGACTGAAGGCCTTGACATGCCTGCCAGTGTCATTAGGATAGATTAGGGATAGGTAGTGCCAGCTTCCACCTAAGAAGAGGAGTGGGAAGGGGACCGAGTATGGACTGGCAAACTTTGCCCTTGGTCTTCTCCTTCCCTCACTTTTTTTCTTCCTCATCCATGACAGAGCTGCCTAACCTGACAGTTCCACACTTCACTGCCTTCAGATGTCTCTAAACCTCCCTTTGAAGCTGTGAAGGTCATGCCATGAATCACAGCAATGATGAGACATGAAGGCAAACAGACTGAACAAGAAGTCTGATTGCCAGGGCTGGGCAACAAAAGGCCTTCCCAGGTCAAAGAGGTGGATATGCTTTTCAGCAAGGTAAAACTAATGGGTGAAACTTTCAATTAAAAGCAGAGATAGCCCTCTGGATCACAGTGCTTAGGGTAGTAATCATCTCTCACAGTACTGGCCTCTCTGTCTTCAAAAATTTAGACTTTGGTGCCTAAAGTGACTTCAGCAGAAGGTGACAGTCTTCAGTCACTGACAGAAGTGCAGACTTTACTGCTTTTTTGGCCAACTTTCCCTTCAGCTGTAATCCTTTATCTATCCTTAAATTTGGTAGATGCAAATAAGAATTTGTTTGAAAATGGTCACAGAATCATCTGCATCTTGAAGATTTTGGAAACAGGGGAACAGGCATTTGCTGAATATATTTCTATATGTGAAGTACAGTTTTGAGAACACTCTTCAACTTGTAACTTCCAATATCAATTAGTGCTCTTCATCTGTATTATAAAGTTCAAGGATAAAGCAACTGGGAAAAAAACCAAGCAATGTTTACATTTTGCCAGAGTTTTATAATCAATTAAACATCTTTGCTGCTATATACATAGTTGAATGGCACCACATTTACACCATACAATTTTGTGTTATTTCTATGTAAATATTTCTTTAAAGCCAGATGTAAGTTCAGATTAGTTGTGAAAGAAACACTAAAATAAAATAAACTTCCATTTGGGGATGATCGCAAATTACTCTAAAACTGAAGCGCAAGCTTATTAAAATGCAAAGTGAAAAGCAAACAATATTAAAACAAGCTGAATAAACGAGGAAAAATAACACACAAGGATGCCTTAAAAAAGGTTTGCCTTATTGCAATAGATTCTGAAGATTACAAGTAGAGTAAAATCCGATAGGAGTTTAAATTTAGGCAACATGAAGTGACACAAGAGTTTAAAATAAAAGGTTGTTCCATACCTATACAAGGTCTGAAATTCCCACTAAAACAACTAAAAGAGGAATTTACCCCTTCTTCCTCTAATTCTAGTTAAATCGTAAATAGTAATTTCATTCTTCCATCCTGTCTCCTCCTTGAAATCCGCTGCCAAAGCACACACTCCCTCAGAAAGAACCCTGCCAAATTCTACATCATTTGAAAGCAAACTGTAAAAGAAACAATGGAAAAACAATCTCAAAACAACCAGTTCATAATTTTCTTTCACTCCTGTTTGTCTCACATCACGTATCTCTCTCAGACACAATCTTGTATCTAATTTAGACTGAAAAATCCCCAATGGTAACCACAGGTTTATACCTACTGCCTATTTTTCCATTCCAAAAATGACATTATGTACAAATAATTAGCCAAATCTTCCAAACTCTATGCAAGTTGGGGGGAGCTGCAGGGCTGAGGAATAAAATCTGAGTATGAAAAATCTTCTCAGTTTGACTTTTTACAAAGTATGCCTTCAAACTTTATCTGGAAGTTTTCATTAATCATGTGGTAGATGGATGTTCATTTCCCTGCATTCTTGACTTTTAGGTTTCAGTGGCTGGTATCCACAGAATAGTTGTCAATAATAATTTGCTTTGCAAACAGAAAGATGGATCAAGTGCAATTCTGTAGAGATCTATCCAGGAATTGATTCTTGTCAATCCTTCATGAATAATCCAAATTAAAAACCAAGGAATATACATATCTTCATGCATCTATGTTGCATACACAGAAAGTTACATCAAGCTACCAAGAACTCAGTGTAGATGGAATTGAATTCCAAAACTGGAATTCAAAATTATCTTCATATAATGAAAACATGGTTGGGGGACTATAGAAAGTTGTTACATTTTTCAGAGTAATCAAATGCATAATAAGAAGGCGATGTCCCAGATTGGGATAACCTTTTAGGGAGCAATTTATTGGTTATTGTGGAACACAGGCTGAACATAAAACATAATTATCAAATTACCATTAACAAAAAGAAAAGAGCTAGTGGATATTAAATATTCAGGCTACAAGATAGGCGAGGTAAACCTTCAATTCTATTTAGTGTAGGAGAGGTTTAATTGCCCTACTCTTATCTACACTATTTCAAGAAACACAAGTACAGCTTAATTAAAGGGCCAGAAAAACACATTAAACATTTAAGAAGAGTAATAATAATAATTTTAAGAAAACAAAAAATTCATTTTCTTATGTACTGGTGTAGAGAAAAGAATGCTAAGGAGAAACATGCTAATCAAATATGTAGAAGACAGACATAAAGAAGAAAACAATAAACTGTTCTCCGTGTTGACAGTAATTAGAACCCAAAGTGAGCTTTGGTTACAGCAGCAGAAGAATTGGTGAAGATTTGGGAACAATTGCAAGAAAGAAAGAAATACTGAAATAAATGTCCTTAAATACTGAAATAAATGTCCTGTAGAAGAAAGGAATAATCTCTGGAAATCTGTGAAAATACAAGCCACTGCCAGGAATGCTGTTTTTGACAGATGAAAACATCTTGCAGCAAAAGGTGAAATACTTGCCTTTTCAGACACCATCCAGCCTTTTGTTTTCTCTGGTTTCTTTTAGGCTTTAGAGTGTAAACTGAGATATCTTGTCAAATTAACTTTAGCACTGGCAACTTTGGAGTCTAATCTTTCTTTCCGAAAACATCTTGGCTTTGTTTCTTTGAAATTAGAAGAGAAGGACTATTTTGTCATGTCAACATTTTTATAGTGAAGAAAAGTAAGTTAGTCATCATTTTCTGACTATACATCCAACTGTCTTCTGCAGCTACCTTTCAATACCTTTTTATTAGTATGAATTTTGAACAGGCTCTCTGCTCAGGGTCGTCCTCCACTCAGATGAAAGTTCTCCAGTGATAGAAATCACTTGATTTCATTTTATTATTCAGCTGCTCTCTCACGAAGGTGAGGGGTTAATGACACACACCAATTTATACAGAAATTTCTTTAAGGAAGAGATTCATCTTAGACCAAGAGCCGCAGAAAAGAACGACAGTGATTGATCTTCTCAGCACTCAGCAGCATCGGCAAAGCTACAAACATATATTGTTTTTACTCCTCTGGGAGTTATTTATTGAGCAAAGGGAGGCTGGATAGCACTTCCTTTGAAGTCAAACATCTTTCTTGGATAAGGAGATGTGTTGCATGAAACAAAAGTAATAAAAAGACAAAATGCTTTATTAAATCTTCCTTATCACAATATTGTATTCCAATAACATGATCTAATTAAAGACGTAGATGAACCTCTTTTCATCTGAAGATTAGTTCAGAGGTCTTAATTTATTCTGAAACAAAGATGCTGCTGAAATGTTTCCAAGATTTCCAGTGATGTATTCTTTCCATTTTCTCTAACAGGTGTTGATGCTTTAACTACCTCTTCAAGATTTGTTGTACAGAGAGGGAAAAAGAGGGCTTTTTGAAAGGAAGAGACAAATTATTTCTTTATTATCAAAGCAGAAAGAAATATACTGGTCAGTCATTTGATACAGAAAAACTTCATAAATTGAATAGGTCTAATAGTGAGAATGGATCTCATTGCTTGCAAGTTCACTTCAGCTCTTTCCTTCATAAGCCAGAAGTGAAATATCAGATGTTTCAAAGATACCTTGCACAAAATGTCTTTTGGAAATTTGGGTTCCTATGCATTTCCCTTAAGATCAGCATGTCCCACAGATAAGATGAATGAAAGATATTACTCGTTTCCCTTAGGAAGGTACTACAGGAAAATATTTTGCGGGCTACAGCCATTACATTTCTCTTGAAACACTACAAATTTTCGCCTAACACTTGCAATTGGCTTTGTCCTTCAATAATACCTGCATTAAAGGTCTCTTGTTTTACTTACAAAATCAATTTTTGCAAATTTTGTTTTCATTTTGTGATAGTTGTTGTTCTGCTATGTTTGGTATAAAGCAAGAAAATAAATCTGATATACCATTTTCTATGAAAATTAATAGCAAAAGCACTATAAAATATTGCTTAGGTGTAGTATATTTCTTGTCTTTAATAGTGAAACTTGAATGACAAATTAATACACCCATTGCTACATACAGCCATACCTACATCTTTGTATTTTTTATGCTCTGGAACTGTAATACATTCATGAGAATCCTGAGTATATATTCTGTAGGAGCAGCTTTGCAGAATGCTTGAAATATTTGGAGGATATTTTGTATTGCTCAAAACTTCATTGAAATATACCTAGAGGAGGTTATTCCCTAACGGGAAACAAATATTGAGTAGAAGGCATATCTCTCTTTTTCCTTCATTTTTTTTCTGCCCTAAAGGGTTCTCTTCCATATCGCCCACATTGTTCCTTTTAATCAGCAATTGCTCTTGTTTTGGTTTCATCAGTCATTCCTATTTATGTGTATGAAGGCTCTTCACTGAGAATATAACTTTGGTGTAGTTTTTGTTTACTTGTACTCACAAGTGTACTCCCAGTTCCACTTTTAGCCCTTACCAACTGTCATCAATCCTGCCTTAAGTCCATGACTTTTTCTTTGTAATCATGTAGAAAATTACTATAGTTAAAAAAACCCTTGTCCTACACAAGTACTTTTGTTCTTATTGATATTAAATATCCACGACCTCTGTTTCTCCCACTAAGCCCTCTCAGTGAATTCATTATGACTGTGCATTGTACTCCTCCTTATAGTCAAACAGAGATCAGATTTGACACACTTAGGATCTCATCCAAGACCATCTGTTTTATCGGGTCTTTTATCCAACCTTATTAAGCCATTATTTAAAAACAGAAAATGGGGATGCATTATTAACTTCTGTAGTAGTCTGGAGGAAGAAAAAACATTTTCTGCTTGAAGTGGTAAAATATACCCACGTGCTAAGGCAACTGGAGTTACTATAAACAGCTTTTACACAATGCAAATTAAAGCTTACCTACAGTATGTGTGGAGCAAAATAATTTTGAAGAAAAATAGACTAAATGGACAGTAGAAGTCAAAGGAGGTGGGATATTTTTTTGGATGAGGAGTTGGCTATTTGTATTTCAAAAGTGGGTTTTGTACTTGTAATAAAATATGAGGTTACATATTAAATTTTTGGAGAGAATTAACTGCAAAGAATATCTGCATTAGGCTAAGAAAGAAGTTATTTCTACAAAGGAAAAACAGAAATGTGAGAAGAATGGGACTTTAATTGTATTTCATGTAGCTCTTCTGATAACTGCAAAAGAATGAAGTCCATAAATACTTGGATTGATACTGAAAAAATAGCAGATTTAATCAATTGTAGAGAAGAAAGTTCAGAAGTAGCAATTTCATACTGTTAACTTGTAAGCAGATGAAATTACAATAAGTTACTCTAAGAACTGGATGATTACTCTTGCAAAAAGTAAGTTCACTGCCACCTCTGAAAAACAACTGTAAGCCCTTTTAAATATGTTGTATCCCCATTTAAATTAAACTTGAGGGTTTGATTTCTTTTCCTGTGCCCATTACCGTATATATGTTCTTGATTTCGACATATGCCCTTGTTCTTAATGAATCTCTCCATGGATGCTGAAGCTTGTGTCAAGGTTTGTCTCCAAATTTCTACAGAAGGCCCTTTTCAGGTATTGCATGAATGAATTGATTCTTGCTCATCAAAGTGTATCATGCAGTCAGTGGATAGGTACAGTCATCATTGGGTTAAAAACTGCCAGGATGGCCAGCCCAGAGAGGATTGATGAATGGAGTTATATCCAGCTGGTGGCCAGCCACCAGTGTCCTGTTTAATGTCTTTAACATTGATCTGGACAAGGGGATGGAGTGTACCCTCAGTAAGTTCACCCTAAGCTGGGCAGGGATGTTGATCTGCTGCAAAGGGATCTGGACAAGCTGGGCTGATGGGCTGAGGCAAATTACCTGAGGTTCAACACCGCAAAGTGCCGAATCTTGAACTCCAGTCACAACAACCCCAGACAGAGCTACAGACTGGGGTAAGAGACATCCAGCAGACAAGGACCAGGGGGTGCTGGCCAACAGCTGTCTGAACATGAGCCAGCTGTGCCCAGGTGGCCAAGAAAACAGTGGCATCCTGGCCTGTGTCAGCAATGGTGTGGCCAGCAGGAGCAGGGCAGGGATTGTCCCCCTGTATTTAGCACTAGTGAGGCTACACCTCCAATCCTATGTCCAGTCCTGGATCCCCACCGCAAGAAAGAGACTGAGGGGCTGGAGCATTTTCAGAGAAACACCAAGTGAGAGCAGGTGTCTAGAGAGTAAGCCACAAGAGGAGCAGCTGAGAGAGCTGGGGTTGTTTAGCGTGGAGAGAAGGAGGCTTAGGGGAGAGTTTATCACTCTACGGCTCCCTGAATGGAGGGTGTAGCCAGGTGAGCACTGGACTCTTCTCCCAAGAAACAAGCAACATGACAAGACTAAATGGCCTCAAGCTGTGCCAGAGGAAGTTCAGGTTGGACATCAGAAAGAATTTCTTCACTGTTAGGGTAATCAGACATTGGAACAGACTGCCCAGGAAGGTGATAAAGTTACCGTCGCAGAAAGTGTTCAAGAAATGACTGGACATGACATTTAGTGCCATGGTTTTGTTGACATTTTGGTGATCAGTCAGAGGTTGGGCTCCATGATCTTGGAGGTCTTTACCAACCTTAATAATTGTGTCATTCCATGGTTAAAGGACACTGCCCTAATACAGCAATCCCATCTGTGTCACTTCCTACCAAACTGATGTGCCCTCACCCAGTTGACCTGATGAGCCATCTGGATTTTAACAGAATTGCAAATTTATTTCTGCAAATACTTAATGTTTTCTAATATTAAAACATTGTAAATCTCAGTCAGTGAAGCATTAAACAATTACTAGCACAGATAAAGAGTTCCCAAATAGTACTGATATACATCAGAATGGCAGGTTCAAAGGCACGGGAGAACCTCAGTACATTTGATCTGTCATATGAGAATAGTAGTTCTAGGAAAAATCATCCTATCTCTTGCCAGTAGAATATCATACATTTATTACAGCCAGTGCCAAATTTACATTGCATTTTACACATGTATGAAGAAAAGCAGTTATTGTCCCAAAACTGTTCCAGCTGTAGAGAAGCAGAGGAATATCTTTTGTTAGGGAAAAAGAAAAGAAAATGACCCAGGCCCAAGGACAGCATAACAACAGACACAAAACTGGCAACAGATGGAGCAGTGGATTAACAAGTCCTGAGCTAAAATGAATGCTGAAAATAAATTCCTTTGAGTATATTAAAGACCTCAGCAGCATCTTCAACAAACCAGGGTAATTCAGAGAGTGAATAAAACTCAAGAAAATTAAATAATCAGTGTTTCTATTTGTTGGTAGATAAGCATAGCATAATAACTTCTCATTGGATCTTCATCACTGGGTTCACAAGAGATGAAGAACAATGGAGAGAGCTTATAACTAGCCTAGGAGAAGTAAACATAAGCATTTGTGTATGTCTTTATGTGCTCAGCCCTCGACACATACCTGATACACCACTTATATGGCAAAAAATGGGAACTTTGTGTAGACACAAATTCATCACATTTCTGAAAGTTGAAGAAGTGAAAGAATTTTCATCAGGCCACATGAAAAAGACAGTTCTCCAAGACCTTTAACTGTTTTGAAGAAAATACTTTCCATCCAGACTCTATGAAGTGTTCATTTCTCTTTCAGTGGAGGGGTGGTAGGTCATCCTGCACAAGCACAGATTAATCCTGTATTATACTATATCCAGATGTCTCTTCTTGCTTTCTGGATGCTGTTGTTTTTCCAGCAGTATGAAGGATGCTGGTTGGTCTGACATTACCATGCTTTCAGACAGTCCCCCACTGTGCTTGTGTGCTCACATCCCTAGAAACCAGTGGCCAGGATAGCAGAAAAGCAGGGCAGCTCCCCAGTCTTTAGCAAAGCAAAACAGCCTTGAACTTCCAGAGAAACCCATTCAGAAGGTTTGATGTCACCTTCTGGTCATCAGTGGCTGATGGAGCAGGTTCACAGTGCCTTGGAAACTGAAGTGCAAAACTATGACAGAATCCTACTTCTACAAAGATACAAGTCTGATATAGAAAAGCTTTCAGAGAAAAAAAAAATTAAGTCCTAGTACAAATTGTCTCTTCTTTGCCTTAAAACCACTCTTCATATTAACAAATGAGCTTTTGCCTTACAGAAATTTTCCCATTTAAATTGTTATTTCCTGCATCATTTATGGTGTTCTTTGATCTTGGGCTGCACCTTTAAATCTATGTCATCTTCTTGGGCTGTTAAGATAAATGTAGCTTAATAACTTCACAGTTTTATCTTTAAACACAGATAACTATCACACAGTCAGTTTGTTGTTCAGTTGTGAACAACCCCAAGATACTATTTTTAAAACTTCATAAAAGCCCAGCAAATAGCTGAAAGCACTAAAAGGATAATAATAGTAAAATAGACCTATAAGCCAAGGTGAGACATCTTTTCTTATTTCAAAACCAGATATCAAAGACAATATCATAACTTCATAATGTCTCTGCTATTAAATAACTCTGCATTTCTTGTGCATTCAAATCTCAAATTTTACTAGTCAGACTTCAAGTGACAAATTAGGTCTCTCTGGTATTTATGTATTACTTCTAAAAACATCTTGACCTGTAAATCTCTTTACAAACAGTAACAAACATCAGAATAAAAGAACTAATATATAACAAGATAATTTTAAAATAATACAGCATTAAGAATTAAGTAGTTGTGAGGGTACAGTGATCATGAAGAAAGTAACTTCAGAAAATTTATAAACTCACTTACATGGAAAGCTAGGAAACAGGTCAGATGTTTCACAGATTCTCCATCACATGCCAGCAGCTCACTTGTATGCAGGAGGAAACAATAATGCCCTGAAAAAAATTTAGCCTTGAGAGTATCTGTCTATTTGTTGGCATACCATTCTCTCTACAATGACTCTACAGTTTTTTACTTTTCACAGGACACTAAAAATCCCATTTTTAAAGCACAAGCTAACAGCTGGATTTGTTGGAGTGCTGTTTTATTTTGAAGTGGACAATAAGCAATGGATGAGAAAAGGCCAGTTAGACCAATTAGTTTTTATTGCTGCTACTGAGAAATGTTTGGCTGTAAAAGAAGGCACTGTTCAATGAAAAAAAATTCAGAGATCTGTCAGTGTGTAGTGAAGAGGTCATTTCTCAGTTCTCCTTTTAGCCTCAGCTTTATGGTAGACATTGTGCCATCCTATTTCTATGTGCAAGGCTGCATCAAAACTATTGGTATGCTTTTCATATTAAATGGGGAGAATAAATAAATAGTAAATTATAACATTTTTTAGTTTATCAAATGTGAATTTTAAATTTTGATAATCTTCCACTGAGATTAAGTAATGGTTCTCTACAATCTTTTGAGGAAGTTCAAAATATATAGCAATAGGAATATTCCATAATAAATATATACATCGACCTATTATTGTCCATTTGCACGCACGCCCTTTTCATCATTTTATTGTCCTGATAACCTCCCTCTGTCTTACTTAAACTATGTTTACTGTTATAGAAGGTGATGCTTTTGTATGTGGTACAGATAAGGCCCTCAGTTATGGCTTGCATAACACACAAAATCAATTTTCAAAAAGTCCATATTAAGTCAGAAATCTAGTCCATCCCGAGAGTCAATGGAACTTGGTCACCTGCTACACAGGAGTTTTTGAGAACTTGACTCTATCTGTGAATAGACATGCAGAAGAACAGCAGGACTACCAGCTAAACTTGCCCTCTTTTCTTTTAATTTTTCCTTTCTACATAAATCTGAATCTACGGGTTTTTGCATACATACACAAAGAGGTAGAAATGAGTTAAACTGTATATTTGAGTAGACTCATTTGCTCCACTCACTGAAATATCACTGAGGTTATTTTACAGCTTCCAGATTAGTCACATATCTGGTGCCTGCAAACTAATTAATACATTTGTCTCCCCTTCCAGTGTTACTAATTGTTCCTTGGGCTTAACCTTAGACAGTGACTTAGTTAAACGCTATATTGAATTTCACCATTTCCATTTGAACTACCTTTCTGGTAGTTCACTGAAGGGTTTATAGTTATCATGAGTGACCAAAGTACTTGGATGTGCCTACTTAGGTCAGTGTATAGGCCTATACATGTGGGATGGGGGTGAAATCTTTTAAAATAAAACAGCTGCAGAAGAAATGGTCAAACCATTGAAGGCAATATGATAGCTGCTATTAAATCCCACTTTGAGAAACTTCCTTTAGCTTTGATGATTTTTTTTCTTCTCAAAAGTTGCTATCAATTTTTCACTGACCTCAGCTCAACCTCAAAGAATCAACCTAACTTGTAGTCAGCTCACATTTTTCTTATGTGGGCACCAAAACAGCAAAACAGAAATAGCAAATTGTACAGAAACTGAAAGTGATCAAAAGTTGGACTGGTTTGGGTTTAAAAATTTTCATTAATTTTACTTTACTTTTGTGAAACAAATACCCTGATGTGGCTCACATCAGGATCCCTTTTTGCCTGAAGTTCAGGAAGGTAAGAATTAGTAGTTTGAGACTTTCTCTTTAATTGTAACCAAATGCTACCTTATAAGGGGTTGAGGATTGCCATAAAGGTGTTCTCAGCTTTTCAGGAGTAGTTGCTGTTCTTGGAATGAAAATAATTTGCATAATGCCTACTCTGTATAAAACATGAAAGACTCATAATCTTTATTTATGTTAACAGCATTTTTATTAGGCATCCTTGTTATCATGAACACATATAGGCTTATTCAGATGGGGAATTTAGTCATAAATAGATTAATGTCACAGAGCAGCACAAACTCTGCACCTCCTATAGCTGCAATGACTGCCTGATAG
The DNA here is from genome assembly GCA_025920805.1 of Petroica traversi. NCBI lineage: Eukaryota > Metazoa > Chordata > Aves > Passeriformes > Petroicidae > Petroica > Petroica traversi. The sequence continues at coordinate 261,507 of JAHLSL010000020.1, forward strand.
AGGAATCTGCCAGTATGAGTCAGGCTCTGCACATCTTTTTCTCAGTGAAGCACCTTGCAACAAGGTCGACAGAAGCACCATGCCAAGCAGCAAATTCCTTGTGGCACTCATGCATAACAGATCTTAAAATTTTGCCCCTCATCAAGACTTGAGCGTTTGGCCAGTATAGAAACCCCACATTTCAGCCTGAGAAATCTGTGCAGCGTATGTGCACTCCACCCCACACTTCAGGAAGCAACACGTCCTGTTGCACATGCAGCATTTCATTGCTCTGCATATTCCCAGTAAATCTGACTTCCAGAGGCTTTTCTGTGCGTGTTCCCCGGGACTGGACAGCACATGGGCAGTAGGTCCATTAGACAATCCCCAGAAGTGTAAGTCTTACTGTGCAGGCATGCGGTGACTTCATCACATGTGCATAATAAATATGATGCTCTCTGAAAGTGTTGCCCTGACTATGGGGGCTCTTGCAGTCTTGTGGTTATCACCAGGCTGTATACAACCTGTTGTAGAGCATCCTGGGCAGAGAACCTGACCTGTCACAGCTTCCAAACAGCTTGAAATTGTAACAAATGTATAAATTTATCAGCATCTGCCCAGACAGTGTTTCTGGGATGGAAAAGAGAATGTGTTCAGGAAATCCAACTGTTTGGTAGTCTTTAGACTACAAAGCCTAAATTTACAAAGTTGTCCCTGAAGTTCACAGTCTCCTCTTGAGCGTTTGCCCTTGCACCTCTTTTCTCACCCTGGGTTCTCCATGGTCCATTGCCCTTGCACCTCTTTTCTCACACCTGGGTTCTCCATGGACAAAAATCAGGTAGTGAAGGAGGCTGTCTCTTTCCTATCTGGATGACATTTCTGAAAAATATATTGTTTTATAGTGTCAGTGGAAGGATTGGCAACCATTACGTTCAAATGAATAACTACAGCACTTCTTCAGAGCTCTGACTAATTATAAACTGGGAATGATTTGCAGACTGATAAATACTGGCTTGAGGATTTAGGCACCTGTGTTTTGGCTTGTCCAAAGTGACATGCTTTGCTCAAAATGACAGAGAACCTCTGGAGCAGAACTGGAATGTCCCAAGCTAACAATTTTTTTTGCCCAAAAGACCAAATAGTTTTCATCCCGTCTCCTGTGTGCATTAAGCTTTTCACCTGGAGATTTTAACGCTATTTTTATCTCTAAGGCTACATATAATAAGGGGTTAGATCTGAAGGAGAAAAAAAGGAAGAAAATTTTATGTGTTAGAGCTGGTGAGTTCACCTTTCTGATGGACTTTGTAACTTTGGAAACAGTCACAAAACTGAAAAACTCCCACAGGAGAAAGTTACCCAAGAAAACTCTGCCTCTTCCACAGACTAACTTTCTCATCTTGACAAAAATCAGCATCTCAGTTGACCGAACTTTCCTGGCAGGCTGTCTGTGCTGGAGTTACAGTCAGTGGTTTTATCTGTAGTGTCCAGAGGTCATCGGCCACCACTGTACCTCTCCCCAGGAAGCCAGTGAGGACTGTGCATGGTGAGTAGGAGGTGGTGGTGAAGAGACCTGCTGGTATTGTTTTATTTCATGTGGGAGATAGCAAAGCTCTGTGTGGTTGAAGAGGGACCACCTTCCACAAGATCAGGAAGCCAGAAGAAATGTTAAATGCTTATATTGGACACATTTTTAATGGCTCTGGGACTACTCTGAGCCAACAGCAACAGGTATGGTAATAGCTGATCCAAAGACTAAAGAGTTACACCACAGGGACTGGGAAGGGGACCCACAGAAGGAGTAGCAGTGGTGATTTTTTTTTATTTCATCACTGATACTGGTTTCACAGCGTCATCAAAAAGTGGAAGCCAGGCTGTGGATGTGTGGTTCTCCAGCTGGGAATGGTCTTTAGGTTCCACAGTGCTGACCTTATTAGAGCATCCATATAACTGACAGAACTTACAGCAAGGGCCAACCAGGCTTGGAATAAGAAATGCTGCAAAGCAGCTGGGACACAAGTAATCGGGTGGATGCAGAGACCAGGGTCTCAGTGCCCCGTGGCTGGCACTGGTGTGAGCAGGCTTGCCTGATACACTCCTACTGGACACATCCCATGCAGGAGCAGCTTAAGCCTTGCCTTCAGCTCTTCAGTCACTTCCCCTACTTTTATTTCCACAAAAAACTTCAAAGTTGTTGCCAATTCCTCTGCAGTTTTCTTTTGTACCTTCCCCAAGAGGAAAAGTTTATCTGTTGCCTACATTTTCTAACCTGCTGGTGAGCAAGAACCCTTATTGCTCAAGAAGTCTAAGACAAAGGCAACTTTGCCATGGAATCTATCAGGAACCCTATCCATTTTCTATCTAAAATTGAAGGGGTTTGATTATCACAGGTATTTTCTGCTAGAAATGTTCTGGAATAATCATTCTGTTACAAAATTAACTGTAGGTACAGAGCGGGGAAATACCAATATTATTCTGACCAGATTGTATAAATTTGGGAAAACAAGACTTTGAAGTATAAATGTGCTTGCAAGAAATTGTCTATGAACATATTCCAAGTCTGCTGCTTTTCCTTTGCATATCTTTCCATGAAGGATAAGAAAAACACCTGTTCATACACCTGGTGTTTTGGAGTCCCTTCTCAGAGATGCCATGTAAAGTGTTGATTCTTATACTTCAGTCTATCTGCTGGTAACAACGTGACATGTATCCACATAAATGTTGCAAGAAACCAAGTATTTGACACCTTATGCTGATAGAATCCTGAGTGCAATCCTTGCTTTCCAAAAATCATTCAATAGGTCAAGTGTATTTGACAGCGTCCTGCAAAATCCTTTAGGAACGTGGTTTATCAAGTCTTCTGGGTGAAAAATGTTCATCTACCTATGTCATGTTTGACCATAAAATATTACCCTTTCTCTGCTGCTTCTCTCTGATATCAAATAATTACCTTTGGCTGTCATACATCTTCTCTAAAACTAGAAATAAGGAGACAAATCATTTGTTCTATCTTACCTATAGGGAGGGTACAGTGCAAATTGCATAGAAGGTGAAAGCGTAATTGGATGATGATTTTATAGTGATCATAAAGATGTTTTTATCTAGAAATGCATGTCAGGAATAACTGCAGAAACTACTTACAGTATGAAGATTAAGGAAATGCTAGACTCTCAAGAAAGTGACTACCTATTTGCAGACCAAAAATCAGTTATGAGCTACAAATAACATTTCTCTGCTTATAAATGTCTATCTCCTCTTTCTTTTCCATGCAACAGCAGAGAGACTGTCCATAGGGAATCACTAGGCTGTAAAATCTGAGAAAGAGTGGGGACAGGCTAGTATTAGGCTGGGATGCATACCCAGGTCTTCTGCTGTTTGCCAGATGGATTTGTCAGGGAAGGTCCTTCAGCAGAGAGGAAGGCTGGACTCATTGGCACAGACTTTGTTTCCTGCTCTAGAAGCCTGTACACATACTGTTACAGCAAATCCACCAAACAGACTTGACATAAGTTGGTGGGGACTTGGACTAGCAACACAGAAATGAAAGGCTCCATTGTCTATTCATGGCCCCATAAACTATTAACTCCCACTTGAATTGTTCCATTAGATTTCCACTGTAAAATCTTCAGCTTTCTTTTCATCTTTTCCCTTCACTTTATTCGATTGTTTGGGCAGGATAGCATTTTAGACATGTAGTATTTTTAGCTGAAAAGTCTCTTCCACTGGAAATTTAAATAGACTGTACTACAGGAAAATATCTTACAGCACGTATGTGTTGCGTGCTACAGGGAGTGCAGTGTTTGCCTGAGTCCAAATTATTACCAAAGATTTGTATGGAGACTAAGTAACAGAAAAAATATTTAGGAAAATATTTCTTAGTTCTTAAAACATTGGTTCTTTGATAGGCAACTTTCTTAGTTTATGAAGTAATTTAGCAAGTGTTGTGTTGTAAATTACAAAGTACAGTACATAACACTCAGGGCAAGGGCAGTTTTGTTATTATGACTGCCCAAGATCTGATAAACTATTATATCTGACTTTATAAACACTTTATTAAATATCACACTATCACAAACCCAAGAATGTTGTATAAAAGCAACTTGGGCAATTCAACATCCACTTTTTGTCATAAAAAAAAGAAATATTCTCTTGATTAGTTTCTATGAAGCATAATATCTGTAAAATAAACAAGATAATCCTTGTGTAAACAGCACAGGGTACATAGAGCAAAAATGGATAGAGGCACATAGAACATTCTTGGCTCTAAAGCCTACAAGCAAATTTCCGCTTCATTTAATCTGGCTTAATAATACTTTTAATTGTAGCATTTTTAAGTCACTAAAAAAAATTTTTCTAATTTTTTAAAATTTTATCTAGTTTTGGAGAGGGGGTTTGTTTGTTTTTGTTTTATTGAATCTGTCCTCCTAGGTAGCATCCGCATGACTGCAATGAATCTGTGTGCTCATGTGCTACTCTAGCTCTGTCTACATCTCCCTAGATTTCAACTGAGAAGTTTTGCCTGGCAGCCCTTGCTCTGTTATTCATATATCCAGGAAGAAAAATGTGGATCATCACTCAAAGTGTCTCCTGTAGTCCACTAGTAACACTTCTTATTCCTGGCAAGAAAAACAACATGTTCATAGACATAAATACAAGAAATGCATTTGCTTCGTAATCAGCTGTTCTTCTTCCATAAGAATTTCCTTCAAGTCAGATATAGGGTATGTATTTTACTTTCTTTTCGTCATTATTTTAATCTTTAGTTTTGAAGGCACAAATTCTGTAGATTTCTACAGTGAAATACATACCTGAGATACTCCATGGAAACATTATTTAGTGAAACTCCATGTGGCCAGATGGAATGAAGACACTTGCCTCCACAAAGATAATGTTCCATAAGAACCTTAAGGAAGCAGCATCAGATGTTTTGCAAGAGCTGTATGGTTTGCAAATATTGCTAATCCTGCCAGATCCCAACATGTCTTTTGAACTAGAACACTGATTAAGATGTAAATTCTGAAAGGAAATGCCTAGATCCTGTTTTGAGTTTTTTCAGATTCCCACATATGTGTATACATGTATGTGTTTTTGTGTTTATTGGCTTGTATAGGATATAAACAATATTAAAATTTAAAGTCCTGATTTCTTCTTATAAATAAGCATCCACCCTACAAATATCAGATTTCCTCCTGACAGCAACCATGGGAAGGTGTAGTGACAATCGGGTTTTACATGGCCTGGAGGTCCTCCAGGCCACTGGAAGAGAGCCTGTCTCCATACTCTCTCACATACTATCCAAAGGAAAAAACAATACTTCACAAGGCAGAAGAGTATTTGAACTCTTTTTTAAAAGATAGATAGGCATTGAGATATTTGAGGTTTTTTATTTAGCTTATAGTAACAGATGTTTTGTCCAAGTCTCCATGATTTCTGACACATCCAGATTTACCCAGTGGCAGATTTCTAAGGAATCTGAGTAAGAAAAGGACATTAACTGCTATTATTCTGGGGAGCACCATGCACACTCCTGTGTCACATAATGCTTTCTTAGTCATGCACCACCTACATGTATTTTAGGGAAATGTCCTCCCCTGAATTATCTTCCATTTTTCTTTATTCCCATGTCAACAGAATTGACTTCCAATTTGCACCCCCCCCCTTTGACTTCCAATTTGCACCCCCCATTTTTTTTCTCTATTTAGAGTTAGCCTGACTGGCAAAAGTGACAAAATATCTCATGGAAATACCACAGTATTTGGTGCAACTCCACCTTTGATATTGGTTGCACTTATGTCATTAGCACAGCAATCAATGTGCTGTGTGGTAGACAATACACATCATTACTCATTCTTAAACAAGTATGCCCAGTTTATCTTCAATGAAAGAGAAGCTGACACAAGCATCGAAAATATTCCCAGTGATTTTTAAGGGGCGTGTAAAAGGGAGGAGTTTTGTCTCACGCGGCTTTGCAGAGGAATTTCTAACCCACGGTGCCTTTAATCAGGATTAGGCGATAGCATCTGAAACACAGGCAGCTGGGGCTCCATTCTCCGCTCTCCTCAGCTGCAAAACTGTGCCGGTGAACTGATAACAGACAAACACTTAAAAGGCGAATGCAGGCATAAACTCTTCTCTTCAGGAGCAGTCTTGGCGAGATGGGGGAGAACCTTGCCCAGTAAGCAGGGCAATAGGACTCCTATTACCTACAGAGATATTAGAAAAGTGTTCCCAGATGAAACCCTTTATCCAATTTCAATTGTCCACTGAACAACAACACTAAGAGCAACATTGTTCCATTTGCTTCTGTGTCAAACAATACGACGACTGTTTAGCATTACATTTTGTTTCCCTGAGTAGCTGAAACTACTGTGGGAGTAGAGAAGTATTTACATCCAGAAAATCTGCATTCCTCAAAGCAGATGTTTTTAATTTTAATAACATCAGCCTATAGAAATGAATATCTGAAATATTTTGATCACTAAATGCATGTTGCTGTTTAGGAATAACGCTCCATCATAATGTGTTTGCAGAAAACATCAGGAGCAACCAGGAGAAATAAACTGCCACTAACTGTGCTACCAAGAACAATTCTGCATTTTTTTTCCTTTGGAAGCCACTTAAAATGTCCTCCTGTGCAGAAGAATGTCATTTTCTGCACTGTAGATGTGCCATACTATAGACCCATAGACCCATACTTGGAAAATTGCACATGTAAATTTTTTCGTAGTGTGTGCCTTTATTTTCCACACATGCAGCCCAGATGTGTGCATGCACATATCAGACAAAATGGGCATGTTTTTACAGCTAGGACATATCTGTATGAATAGCACACAAATGGAGTGAGGGGAAGCCCCTTGTGGGCTCCAGGGTGTGCAGGGCAGAGTCCCTGGACTCCAGGTAAGAAAAGGTGCATTCCTAAGCAGTACTCATTTTTCCCACTACTCTGTCCATATTGAAGACTGCAGGCTGGTGTAGCCGTCCTCGAAACGACTGCAAAAAAGTGCTTGCAGTCCTTTAGAGCAACAGAATGGAGCTCAGTCAAGGCTGCTTTTCTCAGGCAAAAACAGCAAAACCAGCCAGCACTGTGGTCTACCTCCCTAGGTAATTACCAGCAAGGCTGGTAATGGTAGATAAGCTAGCTTGACTATGTAAAAATTTTTTCCACCAGCGGTAAGAACATGCAAAACTTCAATTCATACTAAGAGGTGCCCACTCTGATGAAAAGTTGGCTTAGGCAGAACAATTTGTACGGATGAGGTTTGTATTTGTGAGTTTTTGTGATCTTTCTTTTTCTCATGGATGTCTTTTGTAGATCTTGTTCCACACACCATGTGGATTCATGTATCTGAACTGATTGTTCTGCAACCTTTCTAATAAAATCAGGGCTCTGAATCCACTTGCCTGTTCTATTTAAAAAAATTAAAAGTTAAAAAAAAAAAGAAAAACCACACACACAGGAAAAAATGAGTGTGGCTTTCATTTAGCTGTCTGTGAGGAAAGAGTTCAACTAAAAGGACTTATTTTTAAAGAATATGTTTAACTGCATATGCTGCATCTGAATTCTGCTTTCATAGTTGTTGGGTTTCAAGTGACCAATGTCTTAGAGTGCCATGCTGCATGCAAGTGTGCGTGCTGAGATAGGAAAAGCTCAGCAATGTGTGATATGTAAACCAGGTGTTTCAAAATCTACACTTCCAAATCACTACAGCCCTACAGCACTGCAGTGCTTGATCTCTAGATGACCTAAACCTGGATCTAGGTGCTCAGGGTAAGCAATATCAGGACTTGATCACAAAAACAAGTCGTTGAGACAGATTAAAAAAAATATGCTTAGCACCTTAGATGCAAATATGCTTGCATTCTATAAAACAGTTTGAGGGGGTTTGTTTGTTTGTTGTTTTGTTTTTTGTTTTGTTTTTATAGTGGAACATGACTCTGAAAATAACATCCAGTGTCTCAATGCTCGGAGGGATTTATACGCAGAATTTGCACTTACTTCAAGGAGCTTTAGACCCTTGGACACTAGGAAATCCTCCCCCAGAAGTACCTATCTTTATTTCCACATGCAAATCATTCTGGGGGGGGAAAAAATTTCTGCAAAACTAAAGCTGTAGTTTAGCTCTATGGATGTATAAATTATCTCAAACTTTAATAGTATTAGAGTAACAAGAAAGAATACAGTCTAATGTGCTCATTCTGAGATGGAAGATGGAGCATTTCTTCTGACTGAAAATTTTGTCAGTCAGTAAACTATAAAAGGGTAGTGCCAGTGGCGCCATAAATAATCGAAGTATATCCATGCAGTGGTCAGATGTAAACTCTTGTGCCAGCATTGCTCCCATGAAAAACTCAGGGAATTTCGTCATTGAACTGAGGGGCACAGGGTTGGATTTCTGTGTTGCAGGAGGGGGAATTGGGTTATTCTTTTCTATGTAGGTGTCTCTGGATGTACCTGCAAAATAGTTGAGTCATAAAACCGTTGAATCCTTGTGTTTTGCTGCTAAAGAGAATCCATAAAAAGCGATTTATTGTCATATTTCCCTTCTGTGTTGTACTGTTCCCCTCCATCATAAAATACTCTCGTCGGTTTATAGCAAAGCAAATATAGCAGCTAAGTTCATAAACGCCAAATTCTTCTCTGTTACACTCCGGCTTTCAGGCACAATCGAATTGTCCGATCCGTGTTGATGGCGCTGCCCCGAGCCGCAGCAGCGAGGTTTATCGGGACCTGCTTTGTGCAGAGGGGTCATTGTGCAGTGACCGAGGGGAACTCGCATCAGCCCGCAGGAACCCGGCCAAGCAGCTTCAACTTTTATTCTCCCTGACGAAGATTTAAAGCGGCTCTCTACAACAGTCAAAGAAGAATGATCAGCTGTGGAAAATAGAACAAATCATAAGAGTAGTTGAACAGAGCGAGAGAGGGAGCGAAGCCCGCAGATCAGAGCGGCCGCTCGGCCTGCCCTGCGTGGGGACAGCGGGGTCGCCTGCCTGGTCCCTGACCCCTCCTGAGGGGCAAGAAAATCCCTTCTGCTGGAAAGCTCGTGGCTTCAGAGCACACGTTCCAAAAAAAGGCCAAAGGAACCGTCAAATAAAAGAAATTTTTTTAAAAAATCACAAACAACAACAACAACCCCTCAGTATTTAGCCGGGGAGATTCCGTGTGGTTTTTTAGTTCTGACCGAGATCACTCACAGCAGCTCCCGCGGGCGGCCCCGCTCCATTCCCAGCCCAGTGAAAGGTGTCTGCGGGACTGCACAGCACAGGCCCAGCGTGCAGGTAGCCACAAGCTAGGCTGTAATTACAGAGCAAACAAGGGTGAAATATTGAATCGGCCTCGCCCGTGACAAGATCTGCACTCTTTGCCGCCAATTTGTTTGCGGAGCTCTATTTAAAGGCGCTTGATTGAGGAAACGTTGAAAATAGCAGTTAGGGTTTCCTAATGAGACCTCTAGAGGAAAGCAGTGGCATTTAGGGGGCTGCAGCAGGAGGAGGGGAAGCGCTTAACCCTTTCCAGCCGCCCCCAGCCCGGCGGGGCTGCTCCCGGGAGCGGCACCGCCACCCCCAGGAGGTGCGGTGGGC
>JAHLSL010000020.1:286061-298533 GCA_025920805.1 Petroica traversi
CGGCAGGAGCTGGGAGGACGGGCCAGCTGCGAGCCCGCAGGGGCGGCAGCCGCTGTCCGATAAGCGGCGGAGGTCGGGGGATCCCCCCTCTTCCCTCCTCCCCGCTTTTTTTCACCTCTTCACGTAAACGCAAGAGGCTCATGTTTTATCAGCTCTGGAAAATCATCCTTCTGTTCGAAACATATAATGAGTTTTAACATTCCTGTCCTCCCACCTCCATAAAATACTGATACCCCCCGAGTGTCCAAATCGGAGGTCGATCGGCTGTAGTGTCTCCTGGAGCTCTTTTCCCCCTCCGTGCAAATGGGTGATGCTTGAGGGCTCGTTGTGGACCGCGGTTGTGTAGCTCTCTCCTCCCTACCTTGGAGGAGCAATGCCTGTGCAATGTATGGCACCAGGGAGGACTCCCGTCCGCGGATGAGCCCTCAAAACACTTCTCAGGACCGCGGGGAAGGCCCGCTGCTCCCGATGGGCGATTTGGCGTGGCAGCCCTGGGGTCTGAGTAAGCCCATGCGAAGCGCCCCGGACCTCATTCCCACAAATTTCCCTCTGGATGGGTGCAACCTCATTTTGTTCATGCCTCTTGGAAACGGTTTCAACTAACCCCGCTCTCAGTCTTTCCTTCCCCAAATTAATTGAAAGGTTTTAATTCAACTGCTCGCACACCCCCTCCCCCTTTTCTCTTTGTCATTTTTTTTTTTTTTTTTTTTTTTTAAGGCGACTCTTGCCTTTAGCAGAAGTATAATTGTGACCCTGCCTGATCCACAGAGCCTCCTGTTGGGAGCAGTTAGCTGTGGTTGCATTAGGCCAAAGGACCTCCCAAGTGGCGGTGGCCTGGGTGTCATAGGAAGGGACTCTGCACATTGTCCATTCTTTCTCATCAAAGTCCCAGGCATCGTGGAGCCAACAGTTTGGTGAAGAAGGAAAATAGTAAACAAGCCTTTCCCCTCCCTTCCCAATCCAGCAGCCCTGAGATCTTCCTGAGACATAGAAAAGGGAAAAAACTTTTTCATAACTTCAACTCTATGGTGTGATTTACATTTCCGGCTGCTCTGTCAGAGTGGCAGTAATTTACAGCCTGATAAAAAACACTTTTACAACACCAGAACATGTTCAAGTGGTGGCTTACTATGCTAATTTTTTTTTTTTAATAGGACACAGACAAGAAAAAAACCAGTTCAGTTTCCTGCCTTTTCCCACCATGGTTTTTTGAAGAGTCAAATTGGTTGAAATTGTAGTGTAGGTAAAAAAAATAAATAAATTCTTTAAAAAAAGTAGGAGCAGGCTGAATAAAACAGGCATATAGTAAATCCTGGGCTTTTGTTTCTATGCTGTGTATTACACGTCCACGTCTCTACTATTTCTCTAAGGTTTTCGTTTAACGGATACTTCTATTATTGTGCTCTCTGGCCAAACCCTGCTAGTCTTGCCCCAGGGATTGCTTTCATTTAGCCAAGTAGCTATTGTGTTTAAACAATTTCTTTCCTTTAATAATTAATTTCTTCTCCGGAGTCTAAAATCGAGTGGGTCTGGTAGCGTTTATGAAAGGGGAAGCATCTATTCAGTTCTAATACCGGAGTAACAGCGTTATCCCTTCTTGAGGAACATCCAGTTTGTTCCAGCCAGGCTTCTTCACTGGGGCAGGGCAGGACGGGTCTGGAAACTAATGTACAACATCCCTATCCTGGTAGGAACGATAAAGTTTAGTAAATTACAAATATGTGAATTTGGCAGACAGTTAGGGATGAAAATGATCAAACGATTTAAAAAAAATAAAAAAGGCAAGCAATGAATAAACCACATGTAGCAGTTGCCGCTTTCATGACTTTGGTAATTATTTACACCTGAATCATAGTTTACTCCAGCCACGGTTTCAAAAGTAAACCTTTAAAGAATTTAATTATTTCCAGTTTTCGGCAATAGAGATGGGGAGGAGAAAAAAAGAAAGAAAAAGAAAAGAAGAAAAAAAAAAAGTAGGTTAGTGAGCAACTGCTGTCTCCTGAGCTCTCATAAAAAGCTTTATGTGCATTTCCATCCCAAAGACACAAGCAACCCTTCCACGCCCCCCACCTTCCATCCATACAGGAGCGCTCACTGTCATCTGTGCACGTATTTACGGCCTAATGAGAGAATCCTGAGCGTCACATGGGACGGTGTCGCTGCATATATGTGTGTGTATATATATGTGTGTGTGTGTGTGTGTGTGTGTGTGTGTGTCTGTCTGTGTCTCTCTCTGCTTGTGTATATGTGTATACATATATATATATGCACACGCACACACAGACACACACATACGTTTGCCCATGTGTGTGCTTTCAGTCGAGGCACAGTATTGAAGCATGTGTGAGTGAACTCCCTGGCTCCTTCCTTCAGCTCTATAATAGCTCTGTTATTTTTACTAAACGATCAGGATGGCTCTACGTGACCCTTCGTCATTTAAAACCATTTTCTATCATTGCACGTGTGCCGGGTGGGTAGGGGGATGGATGGAGAGGGAGGAGGAATCGACAAGCCATTGAGAAAAACCGGGAAAGCCTGTGATGTATAGCCCGTTTTATCTTTATTTAGGCAACACGTCGTTCGCAGGATGGCCTGAGTTTCCATGCGCGACCAGGGCATGAAGCACATCCATCCTCGGGGAGGTGCAGGCGGGCTCGGGACTTGCTCTGGCGGGGGACGGCTGGGAGAGCGCAAGGGCAGGGCACCCTCTGGTTCCCCTCTTGCCGTGTGAATTCCGCACTTTCTGGGGAAATTAAAAAAAAAAAAGGCGGGGGAGAAAGTGGGGAGGGGGGGGGAAAGGACTGTTCTCCATTGTGGCATCACTGGCTGGGGCGTGTGGGGTGGGCACGGGCAGGAACCCAGGGGCTCGGACCCCCTGTCTCTGCCGAAGCCCCTCCTGCCGTGGGCACTGCGGTGAGCTGCCAGCCGCGATACTTCCAGTGTTTCACTGCTCCCCCTCCTTGAATCCACCGCACTTCCCAAGCCGAGGCTGCCTTGGCATTCTGCGTACAGCATCCTCGTGTGCACTGTACCCCGGGGCCGGGCTGGGATTTAAAGGGCTCTGAAGGAGGCCGTTTGCCCTTAGGAAACCGGTTCTGCCTTGACTCTGGTGGGAGCCCCGGGGGTAGAAGGGCGGGGAGGCAAAGCCGGGGTTTGGAGCGCAGGCTTCTGCAGGCAGGGGTGCGCCCCTTCCCTGCGCAGCGCGACAGGGGCAGGGACAGGGAGAGGGACAGAGTCAGGGGCAGGGACAGGGACGGGGGCAGGGAGTGCCGGTGTCCTGGCAGGAGCTCTTCGGGCACATCCCACGCACCTCCCCGGTGGTAGGAGGCGGTGGCCGGGGCTCCCGGGGCTGCCCGTCTGCCACCCCCTTCCCTCCGCCCTGCCTGTACCTGGCGCGGCGGGCGTCTGCGCTGGCTGGGCGGGGGATGCTGAAGGAATGGAAAAATTATCCCCAGACGCAGTTTTTAAACTTCCTGGAGCTTCCCCAAAGCAAGCGGCAAATCGCTAGATCTGCGAGAATTTTATACGCACTCGCTGTCCCAGAGTAACACGCTGCTGGTGCATTAAGTACTAGCTGTAGGAATATGTGGACATAAACCTAGATGTGGGGGCATGGATTAAAAAGCTGCCCATCACCTTGGGTTAAGGGCTCACTCCTCGGGGTTTTTTTGGTCCCTGGCTCCTTCTCTGTAAAACAGTTGTTAGAAATTGTGTTCCCCGAAGGACAAGGAGTTCGGTTGGGAGTGTTTTGGGGGCTTTCGGGTTTTTTGGGGTTTTTTTGGTATTTATTTTCCCCTGCCCCGCCTGCTCTTGGTTGAGACAAGAGATCATGCTGGATACAGGGAGGTGAGAAGGGACAGTAACTAACTCTAATTAGTTTTCTGGAGGTGTATCACCTCAAGCACGTGTTTCATCATACTTTTTTATTTGTGATGGCCAAACATTGTAACATAAGTCCATGTTCTTGCATCATTCACAGTGCCATTACTCAAATGTGCATATTTTTTATTTTTGAAAACAAAGGTATTTTTTACTTGTCCAACCCTTAGAAGACGTACACAAACATAAGATTAAAAGCGTACATCTTATTAAAGATGGGAGGCGATGGTTCCCGCTACAACATCTCATTAAAATCGACAAGAAAATAGAGACTGAAGCATGATAAGGTCATATAAAATATATTCTGAGTGTAAGATGTATAAGCACAGAAGGTGTTCAAAACGGTAACGCTGGTAACCTTTTCCTTTTCCTTTTTTTTCTTTTTTTTTGTTTGTTTGTTTAAAGCAAGCTGGTATTTTTGTTTAATAGTCTACACAAACACGTGTGCTTGCGTGTTTATATACAAACATACATGCATACGAACATATATATATTATATATACACACATATATATATTTATGTATGTATATGTATTTCCCTCTCCCCGATGAGAGCTCTGACACCTGTTGCAAGCCCCGAAATAGAAGATCACACTGTAAATTCTTCTTGGGATTTTTTGTTTTTTAATGGTAAGCACTTTACTGGGACAAAAAGCTACAGGAAAACTTTACTAAGTAAATGTCCACGAAAATATCTTCTAGGTTGAATTAACTTTATGTTGGGACAAAAAACGCCACTGTTTGACCCGTGTTTCCCAAGCAGGACACCTCCGAGGAAAACACTGGCAGCATTTTCTCTATTTTATTAAATTCTAAGGAAACTAGATACTGAATATGCGTTTCATATCGGCTTGCTGAGTAGCAGGACGAAAAGCACGGTAAAATTGAAAGAGCAGGGAGAGTCAGGAAAAAGTACCATTTTCTCCTTCACCTTGTTGGGTGCTCTTTCCTGGGGCTGGCTGCACGCAGAGCACCGAGGGGCCGCCTGCTGCCCCGCGGGACTCTCGTGGCTCCCGGGGGTGCCGGGGCTCTCCTGGAGCCCGCGGAGCCCCCGCTTACCTTCTGCGCCCCCAAACCCCGCCGGCAGCCCCCAGCGGAGGGGGCGAAACCGCCGGAATTATTGTCCCCCAGATGTTGTCCTGGCATTTAAAGGGCTAAACCCAACTCCCAGCCACACAGCTGGGGTATGTTGTATCCTATCAATTCATAACAAGGAGGCATTTTGGAAAGACTCGTAAGGATATTTATTTTAAAATGTGTGCTGAAAAGATATATGCTGGGGGGAGGAGGGGCAGGGCTGGGCGTCTTGAGTTTTGTTTCTAAGCCAAAACGGCACAGTTCGAGCTGTGAACAAATGGTTTCCAGAGAATAGTTCTTTTCTCTTTCTTTTCCCTGCAAGACGTTTGTTTGAAGTTCCCAGAGTTTTTAATGTTAAATAATATTAATTCCAAAATGAATACTCCGGGGCTTCTTGTTTTAATTTTGAAAAGCTGGCATGTGTGGGTTTCTTTCTTTCTTTCTCTCTTTCATTCTTTCTTGCTTTCTCTTGCTTTCTTGTTTTCTTTCAATTTCTTGCTTCTCCCCTCTTTCTTGCTTTCTTCTAGATTTCCTTCTTTATCTCTCGCTTTCTCTGTCTTGCTCTCCCATCCTCTCCCTCTCTTTCCTCTCTTTTCTTCTCTCTCTCACCGAACCCCCACTCCTCAGCCTTATTTTTCCTCCCCCCCCTTGCTTTTGGAAACTCCTTCTTTCAACCGGACTGTGTTCGGGATATTGTTGCTGGTAAAAGAAATAAATAACCCAATAAATAAAGCAGGCTCCTGTTATGACAAGTTCTAAGCCAGAGCAACATTTTATGAGTTAAAATAGCCCTTGAGGAAAAACAAACAAACTAAAAAAGAGACAAAAGCGTTTAACAAGGGGATCGCTGTCACTTGTGGAGGTGTGGGACGGGGCGCAGGGCGCTCCTCGCCCCCAGCCCCACTGCGGCTCCGCAGTCTGTGCCCCTGGCACCCCGACGAACGCGGCGAACACTTCTCCAGGGGAGGAGGGCTTGCAGGATCAACCCTCGGGGTTAATCACCGGCAAACCCTCCGCAGAGCCGGCAGCAGAGGGAATGGGCAGCTCGGCAGGGCGCTGCGGCTCCCTCCCCGCCGCTTCTCTTTCTTTCATCTCTGCCAGCGTGTAAAAACTATTGCGAAAACAGCGAGGGATCGCGCCAGCTCTTTGTGGAGGCTGAAAGCTGCCTGGTCACCTTCAACTCAGCCGGGTGTTATCCCGGCGGGTCCGGCCACCCTCCCCTTCGCTGCTGCATGGGTGGGCAGCGCCGGGAGCCCGGGACCGGGGTCCGCCGGGAGCCCTTGTTACCCCGGGCCGGCACCTCCTAACGCGGGGCCAGCGAGCGAACAACGCCGTCCCGCTGCCTCTGGGCGCATTCTTCTCTAGAAATTGAGAGGAAAAAGGAAGAAGTGTTGGGAGGGGGTTCGTAGAAAGTCAAAGTCCGGAGACTGTTTGTCCCTCTGCAGATCATGGGAGGGGTTTCACTCCGGCCGCGAGGAGCTATCCCCAGCCGGGAGCGCAGTGGATGTGCCTGCCCGATGAGGGCCGGAGGAAGGGGGTGACAGCCACGCTGCGAGAGGGCTCTCGCTGGTCCTCCCCGGCCAGCGAGAGCCCTTCGCTCTTCTAATCGTTTTCATGTGCCTGCGCCCCGAGCAGCCCCGCTCCGAGCAACGGCAAATACCGTAACAACTCGCGTGTCGTAAATAACAGAGACCTCACCCTGGCAGGGAGATGCCGGGGAGGCGTCCGGTTTGTCTGCAGCTCTGGGAGGCACGGGAGGAGCCGGCCTTGCTGCTTCCCTCGCTTCCCTTTTCCCTCTCTCCCCCTCGGCCGACACCTTCACTGAGGGCGATACCGCAATGACTCACTAGCACGTTTCGGTGTAAGGGAGACTTTTTGTCTCCCACCCCCACCCCCCTCTCTTTTTTTTTTTTTTAAGTTGTTAACTCCCGTTTATGATCGAAATGTTACTCTCTGCGTTTTGTTTCGTTCTGGCTGCCATTGGTTGGCCTGGGTTTAATCAGAAGGAAAAAATGCTCGCCACAAATGTAGCTATTGTTTGGCTGGAGAGACGGGGGCCGGGAGAGGAAAGAGGGGAGAACGGGAGACCGTGAATGACAGTGACGGTGGGACCAGCCATCCGTCTCACGGAGTCCTGGTCTTGGGCTCAGCCCTTCCGAAAACAGAGCTCCCTCTTTCCCCAACCTGCCCGCAGCAGTTCGCAGGGGAGCCGGGGGCATGTTATCTCAGGAACATAATGCTAATAAAAGTGCTCAGATGTTGGACATTCCCCTTGCCTGTTTTATAGGGTTTCGCTGGTGGTGCTTAATGGGCTGGGTCACCGGGACTGATGCTGGCGAGGTTATTAGGATTAAGTAACCTAATGAATCGTATGGCCATTAGCGGGCTTTGAAAGAAGGTAGTTTTCTCTGTAACCTGGTCTCCTGTCTCTTAACACGGGCAATTATTTTTAACTGTCCCTCAATCATAGGTCGAAGGGGGGCTTTTTTTTTATTTATTTATTTGTTTAAAACCTCTCTCTGATGCTTAGAAAATGATTTCTCCACAGAAGGAGGCTGTCATTTAATCTCGTGGCTCCTCGGAGCCGCTGAGCGAGCCAGACACTGCAGCCGCTCCCGCCCTGCTCGGCGGAGCAGCCGCCGGCGGTGCCTTTCCCCTCTGCTGTCCAGGGACATCACTCAGAATGCGGCTCCGGGAGAGCTTGAGAAGGATTTGTATTTCTTTTTCCCGGAGAAGGGTTTTTCTTTCCGTGTCTTTTGCCGGAGCCAGGTAAGCGATGCGACGCTCGGTTCCCCCTCCAGCGGCTCGCTCCGCGCCGCTCCCTCTCGGGGAGCCCTTGGAGGTTCCTTCCCGGCGGGGCTTTCACCGCCCCGCACTCGGGTACCACCAACGGGACCCCGGACTCGAGGGGCGGTGCTGGGCGAGCGGGGAGCCTGGGCGGTGACAGAGGCTGCCGGGCAGCACCGGAGCCCGCAGCTGCCCTCTCTCCGTGGGGCAGCCATCGTCAGGGTGAGGGCAGGTTACCAAAAGCTAACCCTTGGCCATTTGCCGTCTTCTACGGTGAGGAGAAACCAACCTTTATTGTTATTATTATTAATAATAATATCATTAAAATAATAATTGTCATCATTATAATCATCATCACCATTATTCTCATCTTGTTGGCCCCGAAGTTTAAGGTTTTTTTCAAACTTCCCCCCTACCTCTCCCCCGCGAGAAGATAGAGTATGAATGCGGACACAGGGTACATATCGTAATGCTCCTTCGGGGAGGCCGGGCCAGTGGTGTGAATATCCGCTTTAATTAGAAAAAGAGTTAATTAGAAAAGTGTTAACGGCTGATTCGATTTGATCCGGTCTGAAACATTTGTACCGTGGTCATTTTTCGGACCGTTCACACTTAAAGAAACCGGGGGGTACTGGTGAAAAATTTAAAAGGGGGGGGGGGGGGCCGGCAAGAAGTTATTGGGAGAAGAGTCCTTTTGTCCGGGTGCCTGTGCGAGCCCGGCGGTGCCCACGCCGCTGAGCCGCTTGCGGCGGTGGGGATGGGATGAAAGAACACAGGGGTGTGGGGCCACGGCGGCTGGAGGCAGAGCAGGGCCCAGCCTCCCTCCTGGTGCAAAAGAAGACAGGAAGACCTTGCCTGGCGAGGCCAGGGCCCCTTGTGAAGAGCGGCATCTCCCGCGCCCAGCGACACGGCGCTGGCAGGGTGACAGGGCTCAGCAGGCTGGTGACAAAAAGCGATGCCCTGCTTTCCACCAATAAAGGCTCACGGTCAAGCCGCCAGGGCCATCGCACCTGCCGGGCTGTCTGGCCCCCAGCCGCCGGGAAGGGGCTGCTCCTCGGGGGCCCCTGCGGCAGGAGCAGCGCAAGGTGTCCGCCAGTAGAGCAGGGGAAAGCTCCAGCCCGCCTGACTTGGAAAGAATCCACTTTCCCACAGCTTTTTCAATCCCCAATACTTTTCGCACCCTGTTAGGAGCTAATACCGCCGAAACCGCTAAGCGCTTCCATGCCTGAAGGTGCGTCCAGCAGGGCCTGCGCCTAGCGGCCCCAGCCCGGGCAGGACGGGCCGCAGCGAGGGCAGCTCCGCCAGCCCGCGGAAAGGGCTCGTTTCCCCTCTGGAAATTCCTCGGATGCTTCGCGCTTAGGCTAACACATCGGGCTGCCTTTCTTTGAAAGGGCTTCGGCGGGCAAGGGAGGGGAAGGATTCCCTGGATACCTTTTGGGGAAGAGCGGGGCGATACTGCCGGAGCCGCTCCAGCCCCCTGGGTAATATTTCAGATGCCAGTCTCCCGGCGTGGAGAGCTGGCTGGGGGTCAGCTATGCGGCCTGGGCTCTGCAAGCAGCACCTCCGGGCGGCAGGGAAGCCACACGGGGCTGAGGAGAAGGGGGGTGGGTGTGGTGTGTGTGTGTGTATCAAAATCAGAATGGATTTTACATGTCAGATTTTTTTTCTTTTTTAATGGGGTTATTTTTCGGGTTTGGTTGAGCCTCGCACGGTTCCGGCAGCCGGTACCGCCCCGGTCCGCCCCAAGCGGCGGGCGGTGCTCCCGAGGTGGGCCGAGGGCAGAACCGCTCCATTCCACTCAGCTCCGGCGGTAGCTGACCTCGCCCCAGCGCCTCCACTCACCCCGCAAGGACAAGGGCAGGGAGAGGTCTCCTTTTTCCCTGAGCTCACAGCGGCGATGCGATAACCGAACGCGCCGCGCAGGAAAGAGCCTTTCGGAGGAGCATTTCCCGTCCTATTTTCCCACTGAAGTAATCGCTGGAAAATGCCGGGTGAGATTTCTTGCCACTCCTTTCCAAACATGCAAGCGCCGTCCCCAGGAAAACCGCTCGACTGGGGTCTCCCCAGCTCGCAGAAAGAGCACTTGTCTCCGAGAAGCACAAAATTCACCCAGAAAATCTAATTCTGCCATGTTCAGCGGTCAGGCAGGCTGTGCTCAGCCTTCCAAGCAGTGGGTTGTCATTCAGAGCCTGAAGGGACTTGTCCAGCTTGTCTGTCTTCAAAACAAGAAGAATTTGGTCCCTGCGTAAAGTGAGAGCGTCTCTAGAGTCCAGAGCTGCCGTGCTCCCCTCCAGCCCTCCGGACGCAGGGATGTGCCTCTTCTTGCGCCCCTCAGCCCATAATCAGCCTTTGATTTGCAGTAATTCTGGGGAAGCTTGAGACACCAGGTCAGCGGGCACCCGGCGAGTGGGATGTACCTTTAATTGTACCGTCCCCAGCACCCAGAGAACGCTCAGCCTTGTAAGCTCAGCAGCATCCCTCAGCTCCGCGCTTGCTTTCCGCTCAAAACCCCTTAAAATCTTGTGGCGGGAAAGGGAAATCTATCAGTAATGTGCTCTTGGCAGGACACTGCACAACCCTGATTTGGCTTTTCCCCTCACTGTCGGAAGATGCCCTGTGGGCTGCCTGCGGAGTGTGCCGCACGGGGAGAAACTGCGGGTGCGGTGCCGGGACACTCCGGAGGCACAGGGTCATTCCCATTCCTGGCGATATGAGAGGCTGATTCCCAGGCGGGGTACGCGATTTCTCCGGGTGCCCTGTCCCTGCCCAGAACACGCACAACCCCCCAGGCAGGTCTTGGCCGGCTGGAGCCTCTCCCTGGTTTACATCTCTAGGGCTAAGCTGGCAAAGTGGCAGCTCTCCTACCTCCCTGCTTTCCCCCATTGCCCGCTGGTCTCCAGCTCCCGGCGCCTCCCCGCGTCCACCCAGCCACATCCAGACGCCCCACGCTGTCGCCCATCTCAGTAGGGCTGATGTCCGCATGGATAGGGCATATTCTCCTCCCTCAGGTTCCTCAGGCCTCGCAGGTCTCTAAGTCCTGTCAGAACTGAGGGACCTGCTGTGCGGTGTGCTACCTAAGCCATGCAGACGCCATCTCTGCTCAGGTCCAAGGGTCCTGCTCAAGCTGCCAAGGGTCTCTCCTCCCGGCCTGCTGGGTGCCCTGGGATAAGTGTAAAGGAACGCGTTTCGTCTCGGCGGTACCATTTATTCAAATACCACACGGACTCATAAGCCCAGAGCTGGGAAGACCTTCAGGGAAAGGATGCTCTTTGCAGATGCCAGACGAGGTTGGAAGCATCGGGATCCGAGCTCGGCAGCGGGGGACACCGCAGCCAGGTGGCCGGGGCGGGCCTTCCCATCAGCTGTGACCCGCGGGGAGCTGTCACCGCTTGCTGCCAGCTCCCCGCCTTATGCGGGGCAGGCACCAGCCACACGCCGGCTCCCGCATGTCCGGTTCGCGCCCCCAGCCCGTCCCGCAGGGCACATTCCCTTTCCTGTCCCTTCCCGGGAGCGGGGAGGGCAGTGCGCTGCCTCCCGCACTGCAGAGGCGCAGGCAGGGTGGGAAGGAACCGAGCTCGTGTATATGGCCGAATATGGCACCCACCAGAGCAGCAGCGGTGGGATCAAACACATCCATCCCCTTTCCCATCCCTGCCCCAGGTGCTTCCCTGGGCGGCTCGGCTCCTCCCCGCCTCTGCGTACATGCACACGTACGATTAATTCACGTTAAATTATTGCAGTCGAATATATATTTGATTATTTTAGTTACCTTTTTAAAGATTAGTGAGCTAGTCTCGCGATTTCTCTTCATCTGTTTTTTGCCCTTGCAGTGCTATAAGCAAGAAAAGCCAACTGAGGGCTATTTAAATGTACATTTTACATATTAAAATATAAAAGCATACACAAAGATACGCTGTATTTGTAACCACATATCAACATGAATGCATAAATGCAGGTAGGAACTTCACTGAAATGCTGATACGGCAGGATGGGGTGTGCGATACAGTGTGATGGGATGTGATAACAATGCCCTTTGGATGTGAGCTCGCGGAGGGGTCTGCCAGGCTCCCCCTCCCAGGGACGAGCTGTGCCCCTGACCCCCTGGGAAAGGGGCAGGATTTCCCTGGCTCGGGCGAGGTGGGGCACTGAGACACGAGTGCCTGGTTTGACAGAAAACACGGCGCTTCCCAGCAGAAAACGAGCTTCCCGGCAGAAAACGAGCTTATTTATCAGAGGATGCAAGAGATGCCTGGAGTTACGAGCAGATACCAATCCCCCGCCCCCCGCCCCGACCCCAAGAAAAAATAAAGGAAAAAAGTACTAGGAGAGAGCTCCCAGCTGATGGTCGGCAAACAGGACGAGATCTCTCCTTGTGTAGAGGCGAGGCTGCTTTTCCTTCGTGTTCTTTTTGCAAAACTTACTCAGATGCCTCAAATTCGTTTCTAAAATTTGCGTGGCACAGTCCACAGCTTTTAAAAACCTGCTTATAAAATATCAGGCATTTGCCGATTTTTTTTTCCCTTTTCTCCTATAACTGTATGTTGTGCTGTACAAGAATCATGGACAAATGCGTACATCCATCTCTCCTCTAATAATCTTCTATAAAGTCACCGTGTAACATATCAGAACAACGATTTGAGACCTGACTCATTCACTTAGGTAAAAGAAAGGACAAAAATAATGAGGAGAGGAGAGGAGAGGAGAGGAGAGGAGAGGAGAGGAGAGGAGA
>JAHLSL010000020.1:298543-316185 GCA_025920805.1 Petroica traversi
GAGAGGAGAGGAGAGGAGAGGAGAGGAGAGGAGAGGAGAGGAGAGGAACTCCCCTGTTTTGATTATTAGTATTTTCGGTGTCTCGCAGGAAGATCGAAAGCGGACGCAGAGCAAGGCAGAGGGAGCTGCAGAGCCCCTTCAGTCAGGGAGCTGGAAGCTCAGAGCTGTTGAGCAGCGCTTCCTCTCCGCAGGAAGGTGGGGATTGTGTTTCAGGCCAGGTACGAGGCCAGGCAGGGGGCAGTCCGGCTCCCGGCCGGGCACAGCGCTCTGCGGGAAAGCGCCCGGGACGTCCGCTGGCTTGTGCCTACCGGGAAGGCAGCAATTAGAGACCGTGCTTCATTCGGGGAGGAAACAACCTCATTTGCAGCCAGAAACGCGGCAAACTTCTAGTCATTAGCGGGGAAAAAAACAAAAAAAGACTAAACCAAAACAAAACTCTAAAGTAATTAAGAAAAAAAAGGAGAAAGAAAGAAAAATCGAAAAAAATACAAGGGGGAAAAGAAAAGTAAAAAATGCTAAAAGAAAGAAAAAATTAAAAAGGAAATAAAAACAAAAGAGAGAGAAAAAGAGGAGAGAGTTAAAAGATAAGAGAAAGGATTTAAAAGGAAGGAAAAAGAGTAAAAGGCTGCCTTGTGTGCCGGGGATGGGTTGGGTCCTCACCTGGGGCTGTACGGTGGCATCTGTCATTGCGATGGGTGTGTGGGGCTGGCACCTGGCACTGCCCGTCCCGGGATGGAGGTCTGGCCTCACGCCTTCCCACGAGCCAAAGCCGACATCAAAGGGCACGCGATCGACAATGTGGAGCACACATGGGAGCTCGCAAGGCTTTTCTGTCAAAACGTGTTTCCTGGCGTTTTCCTGCCCTATCAGACCTGGCTCCCCAGCACCCTCATGGGACCAAAAAGAAGCAGCAGGGTCCTATAGAGATAGGCAGTGAATACATACAGAACACAAACAGCTTCTCAAAGTGGACCCGGGGAGCTGCCAGTTTCCTTTTTTCCCTCTGTGGGGATGCAGTGACTTGCAGCAAAATAGTAGCCATTGTCATTCAGGGGTGGTTTGAATTATCTTTTTGGGCCTCTGCAGATTTAACTCATCTCCCACGATCAACCCAAAATCCACTTCCAAACTCATCCCTTGCAATCAATATCTCACCTTCTTTGCATCTACATTCCTTCAGCCAACATCTAGTTCAGCCAAACACAGCAAATATCTCCACCTCAAGTCCAAAACCTGATGGATATTCTTTTACCCCTGCTTAATGACTGTGTGTGACCTGTCCTGTGGTCTGCAAGGTCTGGAGTCACGGACATGGAATCATCTGACACTAGTTGTAATGGGAAATGGAGAAGGATTTTATGGCTCTGGCCAGTTGGAGAACAGATCGGAGATTGTAAATGGATATAAGACCATTTGGTTCTGCATGAGGATTCAAAAAAATCTTACAAACATTTTAGGTAACACATTAAATAGAGTTCTGATTTAGGATGAAACTGGGAATTTGCAACACATTTTAATGACTGTTTGTTTCTATATTAAAAAAAAATCATTCATTCACACCATATTATATTAGAGGTTAAAAAAAAAGAGTAATCTGTGCACATCAATTAACATACTGCAGGAACTACAATAAATGCTCCATATGTATATGTGTACGCATTTCTCATTGCCATAACAAATCTACAGTAAAACTAAGTTTTTGCAGAGATTCCAAGGTGCAGCGTTTAGAGAGTCACTGCAATCCTTCATACCGTCTACACCTAGGAAGCTCCTATTACTTGTCTGGGACACAAGCCCAGCTCACAAACAGAACAACACTGGGGATTGGATGGAAATCTGGTGTTTAAATTTAGACTATTTTTTCATATCATCATGTCTTTACCGAGTAACTCCCCCGGCACCAGGGAAGCCACTAGGATGCCTGAAGATCTGCTCCACACATGCACTGAAGCCTTTTGGTCTTGACAGGGCTAAGTGTGTATCTCGCACCTAATCCCATCAGGATTCACAGACAAAGCCTGTCTCCTCCCTGAAGGAGCCCGTGCTGGCAGTGCACGTGTAATCCATGCTCACACAAACAGGAATCTGCACGAAACACAGTGGCACCAGCAGCCCCATTGCTCAGAGCAGGTTGTCATTGAAAGAGCTAACAATGCCCATCTACTTCACCTCTCTGCTTCAGGGAATTCACTGCCCCCTTTCCCATTACCATGGTGTATAACATGTATAATATCAAACATCCAAAGGACAGGGACAAGAAATAGTCTTCTTTCTCTTGATGCTGCACCAATCTTCATGTCATGATTGATGATTCAGTCCCTCTTCCCTTCACCCGTCTCCTGTGGCAACACCAGAACAGGTTCTACTCAGATGTCAGGATACTGTAATGGAGAGTGAGAAGTCAAAGTTTAACCCTCCTAAGGCACTAAAAAAGGTCCCCAGAATCTCATATCTCTATACAAAAAGGTATTTTTCAGTTTCTGTTTAAAAAGATTTATTTTCTGCCACCCCAATGAAAGAAATGACTAAAAGCCATTGACCTAGGAAGACAGACTAGGTAATGCTGAGATGTTTGCAAGAAAGTGATGGAAGATTCTATTTCCAAGAGAAAAAAGATGGGATGATTTTTAAGCCTCTGATACATCAGTCTGAAGCAGTCAATGCTTTGAGAAAGGTCAAAACTGACTGCTTTGTGTTGCATAAAGTGGTGATGGACTTTTTAGTCCTGGGTAAGGACAGTGCATAGCTGTGCCCATGTGGCTGGAAATGCATGTCCTCAAAAGCACCAGAGCAGGATGCCATTTGTGGAGACATCGTTGGCATGAGCTGACTGCAGCTGAAGTCCCCAGGGAGTGCATACACATCAGACACCTGTCCTCGAGGACAAATCCAGCCATCTACTCTGACACCCACAAATGTTGCCATTTCCTCACCCTGGCTCCTCATGCTACCTGGGTTCCTTTTTTAGAGCTTATGTTTCCCTTGCCTTTTGAAAAACAAAGTCCTTGAAGCTTAGTCTGGCTTCATGTACAGTCATTGTGGAGCCAGGCCAAACTCATCACAGGTGAGGGGGCCTTTGAATGTGCATCTGCATTGCTTCGAATGAAGGAACTCAAAGTCCCAAACCTATTCACCTAATGCTTGATGAGGCTGCTTGAATAAGGTCTGAAAAGCAGAACTTTTGAGAGATTTGTCTTCCTTCTGTACATGTTACTAGAGACATTTATTCCAATAAATATTTTAAGAACCAAGGGTTGACACTAAAATAGAAAACTTAGTGTCTTGCACTGGCAATCAAAACTAGAATTCACATAGCTGATAATAAGGGGAGGGTTTGGGAAGTAAAATTTCTGTAAGGAAAGGAACTGGGGAAGTATGGCTCTTGTGCCCAAGGCCTTAATCACTCCCTACCCACCCCCATAAAAATAACCACATAATTTATAATCATTCATAGCAGTTGGAATTGTCCTGACTTTTAAAAGACTTTTTTCATTAGACAACTCTTTATTCCTTGTAAAGCATATTATTGATCTTAATATGCAGAAAATGCCATAGCTAGCAACTGAGAATGTCAGTGCCATTTTTGCTAAACAATGAGAATTGATGAGGTTTGGCAAGACATTAAAATATTTAACACTATAACTTTGAGAAGTCTTTTATGTGTTTGTACTAATAGGAAAATCTTTTAACAGGAAAAATGTTTTTCTCTGCTCCACTAAAAGCTCCACTGAGGGCTGATTCTCTTTGCATTAAACCCAATGGGAGGCTTGTTACTGACTTCAAAGTCAGTTCCAAGAGGAATTCCAGTTTGGAAATCATGACTAGAAAAAAAAAAATCTTAGACTTTTAGTTACATGACTAGTGCCATTTAAATTAGCACTTAATTACCTGCCCTAACACTTCAGAGTGTCTGGGGACAGGACATGTGGTCTAGCCCAGAAAAGTAGCACACTACCAGCCCAAATATAGTGGGTATGCCAACGCTTACAGCATCATGACATCTGAGGCATGGGACCTGGACCATGTACAGTGCCCAGGGAAGTCTCAGGTCTGTATCACTTACTGATGAGAGTCTACACATATTTCTTTTTTTAAATTGTTGTACCTGCCCAGATGTTTTTTCCTGTAGAAACCTGTAACGTTCTGGTACCTTGGCTGATTTGCTGACTTTACAGGCACTATGTATAGGGTGCAGAGCTTGGGTGAAGTAGTACAGGAGGCATCAGGATCTTTGTATTTAAGATGAAGGAGTAAAATTATTTAGGCTAACTAGTCGGTCTAAATGAAAATTGGATGAAAAGGAGATTGTAAACTTCATTCTATCTGCATCTTTCAGCACTGAGCTCATGTGAGGGTATTCTGATCTTGAGAACAAAAGTTTTTCTTGCCTGCGTTTCTTTTAAAAACTCTATGGGCAGAGCTCAGGGTCCTGTTGAGGCCTCTTGGACATTTACAAAAAGTCTGATACATTTAATGCTTAATTTTAACTATGGAGCTAATCCCCAAGTTTTCCTGAGGTGGGCAATTGAATTACAAGCAACATATTATTTGCAAATATCAGAATTGCTTTTGTTCATTTGCAATCTTTCCTTTAACCCCAGAAGGCAGCACCTCTTGTAAATGCCGTTAGGAACAGAACAAAATGTAAAATTGGTATCCTGTAACCGTATTTATTCCTATACACAACAAGCTAAAATGCTGGGATCTTTTAATAGCTTTTTCCATATTGGACTCTTTGTTTGGATGTGGTTTTCCTGATGTATCCTAGTAACATGTTTAGTTAATTTATATTGTGTGTATGTGTAGACAGATATACACACATCCATATGTATGCACACACATAGTCCTCATTAAGTAAGTGTTAAACCTCCCACAGCAGAGTTGGGTTTGGAGGGCAAGAGGGCTGAAAACTGCGAGGCTGCTCCCTCTGCAGAGGGGTACCACAGACACTGCTTCAAGGAGGCGCACACAGCCCCCGTGGGGATCCGGAGCCCTGTGCCTCTGCTGAGAGCTTGCTCTGGCCTGTGCACCCCAGGCAGGACTGAAATCCTTATTTCTCTGCTTAATCCCTACCAGCTCTCCCGGGAGGGTGGGTGCATCATCCCCACGTGTCTCACTTGCACGTGCAGAGACTGGAGAGCTTGGCCAGCTCTTTGGTAGCAGAGGTTTGCTTGCACTCACGCTGGTGGTGTGAGGACTCCATCCTTAAATTGTTAGAGTATCTGAGCTGATGCAAGACAAACTCCAAGTGCAGAAACATTTGGCAGATGATGAAGAAAAGAGTTTCCACATATTGCACATTAAAACACAAATATAACCTACTTATCCTTGAAGACTCACTCTTCAAGGATTCAAACCTGGCCATAACTGCCTTTACTAAAACAAGCAAGTGCTGCTTCCAAGGCTTACAACATGCACTCTTGGAAAAGCCACACACTCTTTATTCTCTTCTTTTTTTTTTTTTTTTGTTCCAGGCTCACAAGTGGATCAAACCAGTCCTGCACTGTTGTATGTAGTCTATAGCAAAACTCCCTTCAAGGAAGATTCTGCAGACTTAAGAACTGAGGAGTTAGGACTGAGAGCTAAGGAAAGGACATGAATAACTTCCTTCATAGCTGGTTTAAAAAAGCCAGCTGCTTTCTACAGTCAAGCCAAAACTATGAGGAGATGGTCTGAGGTTAAGAAATACACAGGGTAATTTTCACACCAAATGTGAAAAATGAGAAATTATTTTAACGTATCTTAACTTGCCATAAAAATACATGTTCCTTTCCAGCTTTAAAAGAAGGCTTTATAAACTCTACTGTCTTTGTTTTGCTAAGGCAATTTTATATTGAATTTTTAATCCGTATGTTCTTAAGGAAGCATAATGAAACACTTAATGTTCCTATTATCTTGATTAGTACTTTATTCTATAAAGATTTGGTTATTGAAACATACACTAAATATTGCACTGTAAAATGTGTTGTGATTTATTCAATACCTTTTGGAATTCATAGAAAAAATTCAAGATTGCAAAAATGGTATTTGATTTTTTATTTTATTTAGTTTAATAAAAAACTCACTTGACTGCACATTTCTTTGCTTTATTTTCTCGTTTATTGTGTATATATTTGAAGAAAAATATCTGTGTCTGTTGCAGATCATCTATCTAACTCAAGAAACTGATGCTGTTCTTAATAAGTTACTGAGAAAAATAAACCAGTTTGCACTTTGATTTCTATCACTCCTGGTGAGTGATTCTTTTGGAATAAACATAGCTCTAACACATGTAAACAACACAGGAAATTAATAACAAAATTCTTTGGATTCTTTCAGATGCCACATACTTTATGTAAATATATGTGGCTTTCCATTTCAATGATTTTCCAGTAACTAATAAACTTTGTTCATTAAGCATTCTCTTAAACTAAACATTTATTTCTTTATAAGTGTTATTTCAACTAAATCAAGTGGATGTCCATGGTGAATTGATGCAGCAGATCTGTTCAACTATAGAAGCAGGATGACTTCTTTAAGTTCATATTAAAACCCTGAGTTTCTATTTAAATTTCAAGGGAATGAGATGCAGTATAATATGTTAATTTTTAATGTGAAAAGATGTTGATAATAGCTTTTAAAAGTTAATCTACCTCTGTGTTAAAACATGGGGAAAATCCCATTAGTTGAATAAAGTTATATATCTGCTCCATGAATCTTGGGTCAGTGGTTTTGCACAGAACTGGGTTGGTGGGTTTTTTAACTACCAGCTGTGATTAGTCATTATTTTCCTGGAGGGACAAGTCAGGTATCATTTCTGAAAACATTAACTCTCTTAAGTGTAAAATTTTAAGATCATACAGACAAAAATATTTTCTGCTTTCTGTATCAACAGGGAAAAAAACGCAGTAAGAAACACTCTCATGACAGTCATGATATGTGTTTGAATTCTAAAGAAGTTGTTGGCACTGGTCTTTGTGGAGACTTTGCACCCTTAGGAAACCCACTCCCAGGAGTGTGTGCAGCTTCTGGTGTGAAAAAGCCCTACCACAACAAAAAGGTGCGATGTGGGATGCAACAGCACCTTCATTGCTCTTCCTTACTTGAGGAATTAGGAGAAGACTCCTTGGGGGCTCAGCCAGGGTGACCATGGGAAGCAGCCCATTCTCAACCCAAGCCTCTCATGTTGGGGCTGGATTTGGGGAAGGCCCCTGTGCCACTGCTGAGTGCCCTCTGCTCACACAGGCTGGACTGGCTCCTTTTCCAGCAGGAGCTGGGAGGAGGTGGGCAGGGCATGGCACAGGCACCTCTGCCCTGGGGGTCACCAGCACACACAGGGACTGCGACTCAGAGGTCCAGGGGAGAGATTTAATTGTGCTGCCCGTGTCAGATATCAGCTCACAACCCTGTATTTAACATGAGTGCTCGGCTCTGGACTTTATCTGTTAATGAGGCCCAGGTTAGCCTTGGGGGACACTGAACCATCACATTTCCTGAGCGCCAGCTTGCAACCAGCAGCACTTACTCTTGGGAATGCATTGGCCAGGAGCCTGCATGAGGTGACACTAGCTCTGACCACAGCAATCAAACATTAAAGTGTCAGATACTACAGGTTTAGATTTCTTTTGGTTCTGTTTGGTTGGATTGGATTTGCTTCGGATGTGACTGATAGCCACTTCCTGCATGTCCATGATGGTTCCTTCAGGGCCATCAGCAGTGGAGCATGGCTTGCACCTACTTCAAGCATAATGCAAAATCTCATGTACATTTCTCCTACTGAGGCTTCATCTGAATTAAACATGGCAGGCCAGAGGGTATGCAGTACACATCCTTGTTTCTCTTAGTAGACTGAAAAGAGAACTACAAAGAAAAAGAAAAAAAAAAAAGAAAAAATAAAGAGAAAAATTTAAAAAAACCCTCTGGATATATAAAGGAAGAAGTCAAATTCCAAAAGCTCACAGGAAGCCGAATTTTCCAGGCACAAGAGAAGTGACATTATCCAAACAAAACCCTAACACAGCATGGAAATGTGATGAAGAGTAGGGCTGGTATTTTCAGTAAAGCTATAGACATATATGTAAATGCAATCAAATTAGGAACACATTCTAAGGATTAAAGTGATCTGTGTAGCACTAGAATAAAGGAGCAGCAGATGTAACTGCTAACAACAAAAGAAGGGATTTCTGGCCAAAGTTCAAGATTTTCATACACCCAAGCCCATTGTTGCAAATGAATCTGGACACAGTAAATAATTTGTAGTGACTTGTAGATCCAACTTCTTTTTGTTGTTATTCGTGAACTAGCTACCATTTCCCAACATGCTGACTTTTATAAATGAGTTCCTTCAGAGCTGCTCAGCAAACACGTAACACAGATGTGTCCCTGTCTAGGCAGTGTCACTGCTCTCTTAAACTGAGCTGCTGCAGTGACTGAAAAGCACTGATGGCTGAAGATAAGCAAAAAGATCTGCATCCTGAACAGCAGATTTCCAGCAGGAGAGGCATCAACTCCCCTGAAGCTGATGTACAAGCTTTAAAGAGGTCACAGGCATCATGGTTCATATGCCTCTCTTGATGAGGGAGGGAGGAACATGATGGGAAGATACTCTTAGTGGAGCAATGGCCTGGCAAGGGCCCTTCAGGATAAACCAAATCTGATTTCAATTTCTTAGTGTCTGTAGTGAGAGGTCTCTGGACACCTTAACAGTAGGTATTAAGCAAGCTGTTAAAATTTGACTGTATTATTAGGAGATTTTGCCAGGTCAAGAGAGGCACTAAATAAGTCCCCTCAATTTCCACACATGGTTGAGAGCACCCTGAACACACAAGAAGATTGTTCAGCCAAAATTAAACTGGAAATAAGACCCACCTTGGCAAGCCTCTTACTTCTACTGGTCACCTGAAAAATATCAACAGTATAATGTTACCAATTTAACACTCCTATCTGTGTGTTGTGCAGACCTGAAGCCTCACGGATTAGGAAAGCCCACAGAAATGTTGTATTCAGTGTCCTCATATACTTCTCAGGTTTCCACAGCAAAGGATGCAGTTTGACTAATTATAAGTAGATAAAGATTAGGAAAGTGAATGCAAATGGCAGGGCCTTACTGCTTACAACAAGAGGATCTTTGTCCCATGTTATTCAGTCATTCTGAAAGACAGAAAAGGCTACCATTTGGTTCCACTGGGAGACAAAACAACAAGCATCTTCTCACCATTATTATTTTTAATGGACTGGCAGCAGCAGATCTAGATCTGGGAGGAAAGGAGCTTTGAGGTGGTGATGAAGTGGAATTCTCTGTTTCCCAGGATGTTCCATGCTGATTCCAGAGCCAAGCAAGCCATGTGCAGGGCCTGCCCTGTGCTGGGTGTCACTCTGGCAGCCTGGTCACACAAGATCACCATGGTGGGGAGCTGGGACTGCTGACCCAAGGCTACCATCCCATGGCACTGGGTAAACACTCTGTTCTCCCTCACTTGCTCCAAGCCACTGTGTCATCTCAGACTGAGCCTACACCACAAACCCAAGCTTCCATCATCTTTACATTGGGCATCACAGTCAACTAAACAATGAAAAAGTAAAACTAATTTTTCTATTTATTATTCAGTATGAATAATAAATTGATACACAATACCTTTACTTTTGTAAGATCCTTTTCTGTCAAACTAGAAGGGAGCATATAAAGCAACTTTATATATAAATTTGCACTGCATTTTTTTAAGCCTTAAAATCTGCATTCAAGCATTGCTATTGATGATCCAGCATGCTAAACACTTTTAAATATCTTATTACAAAAGCTTTTCAGTTTGCTTTAAAAAAAATGAAAATCTGGTTTAATATAAGGAGCCTGTAAAATTGCCAACTATAAAAGAACATCATTCTCTCTCTTTATTTTTTAAAATTATTTGAAATGCTTCTTAATTCCCAACATACTTATTGAGATCCAAGGTTATGATCTAAGAGAAAAGATATGTTCATTTAATTAAAGTAGCCTTTTACATTTTTAAAAAAGTAACTTTTGAAATGTTCATATTGCCATTTATGAGCTCTGGGAGTACCAGGGGCTCTGGGGAGTGCTAATGACATACAGATAGCCATGTGTTGCTCTCACCTCCACTGTTTCCCTGGGACTGATTCTTCACTGCTTGTGCCATGTGCAAAGCAATAATAATCTGTGTCTGTTTCATGGACTTGGATTGCAAAGCACTTCATGTTAGGTTGCAGATGGGAGATGGAGGCACAGAAGATGAGCTGATTCATCCTATGGGTCAAACTGCAGACAAGTGGCAAGACTCGTCCTTGAACAGTACCCTCCCAAGTGACCTGGCTGGGTGTAAAAGCCTATCACCTGAAATTGCTGACTACTCCACAACCCATTGCTACTGCAAATGCAAAGGATGGAGAGACACGTTAATTGATTCCAGTGAGTTATACTGCATCAAGAAGAAAGTCAGCTCTGGTGCATAGCCAGCATAATTAAAAGAAAGCAATATGAGATCAACTGGTACTTAACAAGAGATCAGATTGGCAGTTTCATCTCAGCTTCAAATAGACGAGTGTCTTCAGAGCAACGCTCTGGTCACTCTTTGCGAGCTGTAGCCTTGGCATGCCAGACAGACACACAGCCCCGTCAGCACTTAGTGCTCTTCCCTGGAATTCCATTTTATACCTACTACATCATCAGAGTAAATGGGAAAGCTGAATGCAAAATCCTGAACTGCACAACAAAATGAATAAACTCATACAAAGGGATCTCTGATTCTCGCCAGAGAAATGGTGAACCAGTTTGATTTTCTTCTCTGCCTCAAAAGTTAAGCCATGCTGACCTCCTCCAGAGTCACAGATGTACTTATGGGGCCTAGCTCCGTGCCTAATTGCCAGAACGTTGTCTATGATGGAGCCTATTTTTAAATAACTTCCCTTCCATCTTTGAAATCAAAGAGAGAGTATGTGGTGTAGAGAACAGCCTAGGTTCAGATAGAGTTTTAAAACTTACGGGAAGGAAGTAAAGCACAAGTAAAGGAAGAGAAGGATAGCCTAGCAGCCAAGATAAGGCTCATAAATTTCCCAGGCTTAAGGGCAGAGGGATTGTCAGTGTCACCCTTGCACATACTGTGGGTCACTAAATTTTGCCCTGTCAGGCCTGCATGAAACTCAGACTGACTGTGGCATAATTTGGATTGGTTCCCACTTTATTTTGTCTCAGCCTCAGTGAAAAAGTAGCTGAATCCTCATTGCATTGAAAGAAAACTTTCAGGAATGGGGACGGAAATACAGTGAAAGTTAACAAAAAAAGCTTCCACAGGAACCATCCCAACCACAGGGATGGAAGCACATCAGGGTCAAATCTGGAGGATCAAGGATTGTGTCTATGGTGTCTTGTTTACTAGAGACTTGACCCACACCGTGGTGGGACTGCTGGAGAAAACACATCCTCCCTACCAGTGCAGGGAGACCCAGGCCATGCAGGCAGCACTCATGCAGGGAATGCAGGCTCCTCATGCAGGGGACCAAGGTGCAGCAGTGATGCACAACCACAGGCACAGAGCTGCCTGTGCTCCTCCAACCTGAACTGCGTTGCCAGCCCCCCAGGCTTTGTGTTTGTAGCAGAATAATGTTTTTGTCCGTGGGACACCTCAAATGTCACATCTTCAAATGCCAGGACTTCTCTTTGTGTTCCTATGTAAGACACAGTCCCGGAAAGAAAGAGCAAAACCAAGGCAGAAGCCTTCCTCAACCCATCATTCCTTTCCATGACTTACCATTGCAAGAGTTTGCAGGGAAAAAGCAAGGAATGTATCAGATGGAGGCCAAACAGCAAGGTTAGACTGAAAAGTTAGACACCCCTTGACTTTAAACTGGTTTGCTTTCTCTCTACAGGTTCTCTCTCTATTCTAAAAGCAGCACCTGGTGCAAGCCTGGCGTGCAGATGGCCCTGCCACGGCGCACACAGTGTGCAGCCCTCCCAATCTGGCAGGCAGCTGTTTCACTTTCTTTTTGCCAGGCAGCCAGCTCAGGATTGTTTTTACTTTTCTTTCCCCTTCTCTGCTCCCTCTGTACTCAGCCTTACCCTCCGTGATGTAAATTGGAAGAGCAGATGTATAATCTGGGAAATTTTCCACATCCATCTTTTAAATAGGAAGGTGGATAAGCTAACTCAGCTCTTTAAGGCCCCAGTTCGGAAAAAGCACTTTAGGCACATGCTTAAGTCCTGTTGATTTAGGAAAGGCAAAAAAGGCTGGTGATTTCATAGGTCTTAAACACATGCTTATGTGTCCTTCCTGAAGAGCAATATGCACCTGAACAGTGGCCCAATTATGCCAGTGCAGAAGGCACAAAAACAAGTGTTCACTGTAAAATACACAGGCCAAGTAATGTCCTAGTTTAGCTCTTTACAATGGCAGTAGTTTCATTGATTTTTTTGAGGTCGAAGAAATGTGCTGACTCTTCAGTCTTGTTAGTATTGAGGAGCTCAAAATCAAAAGAAAATATTTAAATCCTGGTCAGCCCCCAATCCTTCAAACTTCTCCTATGCCAATAAACTCTTTCCACCCTTATCCCTCAATAAAACATTGACAGCATTACTGAACCAGGCACATTCAGATTTTAGGAAGGAGAAAATGAAAGTAGCTAAAGATTCCTCACTATGGATGTTTTCCACCAGATGCTGAGATGAAATCTTTTCCTCAGCCACTGCAATACCACAGAGATGTGTGGTACAGCACAGGCAATTTCACTGGTCAGTCAGTTGGACTTGGGAATGGGCAGCAAACTAGTGTGAGCTGCTCCTGGGAGGACTGAGTGAGCTGCATGCAAAGCAATGCTTGTCCTCTCCCATCTGTATTTTTGTCCATTGTTTTCCCTTCCTCCCTGCATATCTGTCCCCCAGCAAATCTGCTGACATTGTCCCTCTGCAGTAACAGAGGAGGAGACCCTTTTTCTCTGGGGGACACCCTGAGAGGCTGGGCTCACCTTCCTGCCCCAGCTGTCTGTGCTCACAGCTTCTCATCAGTGACTAAGAGCACCTTGCAGGTGGCCCTGTCTGGAAACACCTTTCAGTGCCCCAGTGTGCATGAAAGGTGGGGAAACTACCCCAGCCTAAGGCCGTTTCCCCATTGCTCCCACAACCCCGTCACTGGCTGCCTCCTTTGGTCTGTGCCCACTGAGCTCCAAGACCCAGGCTCTGGTGGCACAGTGTGGGCACAGCATCTGCTCCAGCTGCTCTCAATGAAAAAGGCAAAAATCTCACCTGGGGATTCCTGATGTGGGCTCCCCAAATGCCTGGCAAACAAAGCAAAGTGAAGCAGAGCTAGCTCCTCTGAAGCAGTTTGCTCCTGGGCAATCACCACTACCATTTTCAGTGTCCTTTCTCCAGGGAAGTAGACTTCCAGCCTTCATGAGTGTTGTGCCACAGGTCACCAAGCACAGAGATACAAGTAAAGAGATTCTGCTTTTGTCAGAATCCTGGTGGTTTGTGATTCCTGCCAAAAGGATGCTCTGCAGGTCTCTGTTTGACTCTCACTCTTTTTATACTGTCTTTCAGGAAGATCTGAGGAAAGCAGAGAGCCAAGGCTGTCCTCTACAGTCCCAATGCACGGAACCAAAGTATCAACAGGAACAAGTCAAACCAAGGAAGGAAGAAGAAATTTGGATGGAGAAATTAGTTCAGAGGCAGTTTTACTTGGTCTTTTTCCCTTAATCATAGCCTGTGGCAGGTTATTAGAGATCAGCTTTCATTGCAGCTGCCTATACTGTACTTGACCTATGCAGTAAGAATTTGGTCCCCAAGCCTGGAAGTCAGGCACCCTTGCCTAGCTCTGATTTCTCTTAAACAATTTTAATTAACCAAGGAAAGAAAAAAAGTGAACTGACAGTTATGAATAATGAAGTGGAAAAGGGTTATGAATACAATAAGAACTAATTAAACAGTGAGGGTAAGAACATGTTGATTTTTTTTTTTGGTCAGACTTTTAAATGAAATACATGTGCATTAAGGAGGGATTTAAATCTGCTACACACACTTTTCTTCAGAGCACAACTCATGACAGCTGTTAGTCACATCACTTAATGCACTGCTGCATCAGGCTTCAGACACCAGTGAACAGTGCAGGACAGGAACCTGTAGGACACTATAGGAAATCATGCTGGATAAGTAAGTTTTACCGTCTGTTAGAGATGTGCTTGCACATGTATACACTGAACCTGTAGTAGAGCAAGTACCATAAAGCCAAATCATTCCCAAATGCTAAGGTGCTTCAGTCTGTTCTAATAAAAATATCTGTGTTTCCCTAGCATGTTACTACTGAAGATGTGCAAATAACAATAGCAATATATTGCACCGCAACTAAAATGAAATCACCGGCAAGGGACTGTCCCCCAGACCACCTGCAGATTATATATCATTTCTTTTCAGAAAAGTTGGAGCAGAGGGGAAAGGGGATTATTTTATTCCACAGAAACTGATGGCAGCAAGCTGAAAATGATACAGGCAATATTCATTCCTCCTTCCCAAAGGGAGAAGCAAGGGCCAGCTCAGAAAATTAAAAGGCTTTACCGAAGATTTTCCTGGAAGAATTCCTCCACAGGCTCCTTAGTGCTGGTTTTGAGGCAAAGAACAGTAGGAGCACTGAAAGAAGTGACAGTAGCTGGCCAAGTAACTCTGCCTCCCCTTACCCAGCGCTGTGAATCCTGCCCCATGTGAATCCACGCTCATAGACTCCCACTCACATGTAAATGGATGGCTGAGCATCCCCCAAATATTATTGAGAACTGGCTGCCTGCCTTCAACCTTGAAGCTGACTCCAGGCTTCCCAGGTTCTGCAAAACATCCCTCCAACCCCCTCAGTCTGTGCTTGCTGCTTGTCCACACTGTGTTGGAGTTTATCATCTCCAGCAGAAAATGTCACTGAGCCAGAAGGTCTGGTAACACCCAAACAAACCATCTTTTTCCAATTGTCTTACAGAGCAGATTGTGTGATGTGGTTGCTGTGGAGACTGTCAGAGGCACAGCAGTATATCTGAGAAGGAATCATTTCATACATTCCTTGCTTCTTACACATTTCCCTAAATAAGTGCCAGGGACACAGGAGGCAGGGGTAGGAGGATCTGTGACCTGAGCCATCATGATGAGAGCAATGGGCTACACTTGATCCTTGGGAAGTCCCTTTGAACCTGAGCTCTACTCATCTTCCTGTACCTTTGTTCAGATGGACCCACATCCAATAAGAAACTTTGGAAGGCCCTTTGATAACCTGCATTCAGAGTGCCACAAAATAATTTGGCCCATCTATGCAAAAAATGTCTTTTTCCTCAAAATGGAAGGGCTGTATTTTCATGGAGCTTGCTTGTGCACAGAAAGTCTCATTTATGAATCTTCTACATGCAGTGAAAATGTGCCCTTTTTGTGAATAAAGCTCCAACTGTCTGCTAACAGTGCTAACACACTGACATCATTCTGCAAACATTTTCACGTAATACAGTCTCTGACAAGCTTTTTTTCCACTCGGGTCAAATTACTTGGAAACATCACACTTTTCCCATTAAAGAATCATTTTCTCTTTAAGCAGTGTGCTCCACCCCACCAACTTCCAGTTGGAGCTGGCTCACTTTTCTTGGCTCGGCCCAATGGTCAGAGCCCATGCAGTTTTCAGTGCCAGGTCAGGTGGGAGCCAGGCAGATGTGCTCATCTCAAATATTAATCAAGATTACAATTGCTTAAGCAGTTTCAACACTGTTCACAGTCCCCAGCCAACAGAGGTTAGAAAGCTCTGCACCTTGGTGAACAAGTAATTTGTGGAGATTTACAAAGCAACACTTTTACTCTCTACATTTACCCAGAGATTTAAAGCCAGGTGAGCCTTGCACAAGGCTTATTTGTAAAAAGTAAAAAAAGTAAAAGCATCCTAAGCTACCAAGCAAGGTCCATGTTTGCTGATATACTCTGAGTACTTCAGATTTTTTAACACCACAAACCCAGTTCACAGAGACCAGTTTGTGACACAAATAAACCGAGAGGAATGATTTTGCCTACAGTAGAAAGTTGTCACAAATAAAAGTGGACTAGTAGTGGAGGCTTGATGAGTGCCTTGAAGATGAAAAGTGAAGCTAACTCGTTGCCATGTAAATTATCAATTGGCATATTTTCAGGAAGAGGGAAAGCTCTTTTATGTGGCTGTAGGTTGAACTGCACACTAGGTTGCAAAATAGAGCTATTTTCATTTTATACCAAATCAGCTTATTTCTGTATATGCCTACTTGAGAGTAGCTGGAAATTCAGAACTGGAAATCAAGTTCATTTCTCATTTGACCAAGTCTGTCCAAATTTTGGGAAGACAGCAAAACCAAAACCATCTTTGCTCAAAAAAAAAAATAGATATGGGTAAGAAATCAGTCCTTGTACATTATCTTCTCTGCAGGGAAAATCTTGGTTTCAAGAATTTTGGCTTGATTACATCTGGTGTGGCTAATAACCTTTGTGTCACTTCCTCTATGAAATATTCTCTCTGACACCTTCATACTTGATTTGCTTCCTGCTGGTCTCTTTTGTAAGTGAAAAGGCAAAGTTCAAGCACTGTCCTCATGCAAACTTGTGCCTTTCAAAAAGCTGTACATGTGGACTATTCCATCTCACAAAGATGTATTTGGCTCCTAGAAATAATTTGCTTCTATTAGCTTTTATAATCTGAAAGCTTTTTCTTTTTTTTTAACACCAAAATACAAGACATGTTTTTATAGGGTCTTTTGTCAGCTTAAAAAAGTATTTATTTTTATTACTTTTGTAGAAAGCAGGTAATTTTGTTATGCCCACTGTAGAGATGGGAAAATGCAGCACAGATATTGTGAAGTGGTTGTGCACTGGGAGAGAACTTCTGGCTTCAGAGAGTCAGTACAACACTTCCACATAAACTAAGCAAAGCTGTTCTGCCCAATATTTCTATAGGTCTGATGACAATGTGAATGGAGTTGAGATTTCTTATAAAGTAATTTCTGTAGTCCATGCATCCTATGAAATGGGAAGAAACACCAACTCAGTATAAAATTTTTCAAGCAAGAAAAAGAGCGCTGTAGTAAGAGCTGTATGCAATTTAAACAATTTTTTTTAACTTTGTCTCCGTTCCATTCTGCACATTATTTGTATTTGCATTGCTACTCATATATCCTTCTTCTAAACACCCTCTTGGGGAATAGATATGTACTTTCTCTGTTTCTTTTTTCTGTTACCAATGTTTAGAAGTTAGAATGTGTTCCTTTACTTAAAAATATTTTGTTCTAGGGCTGCTTCTATGCTAAGATTGTTACTATGCTAAAACATGTTTTATTCCAATAAAAGTTGTCTATGTAGACAGATGCAATGGTTGCTGCATAGACACATGACCTGCTTCCTTTAAGGAAAAACAGAAGTCCCACAGAAGGGTTGAATGGCATAGAAACTGCACAGAAGCACAGGGAAAAGAACCAGAACCATCCTTTATTTATTTGTAATGAAAAAAATCAATATATTGTTTTAAATTATTTGGGTTACTTAAAGGCAGGCAGGTGGGAAGAGAAGAGAGAGGGGTGGGAGACAAGAAGTGGGGAGAGAGGGAGGGAGGGAGAGAGGGAGGGAGAGAGGGAGGGAGGGAGGGAGGGAGGGAGGGAGGGAGGAAGGAAGGAAGGAAGGAAGG
>JAHLSL010000020.1:316195-367721 GCA_025920805.1 Petroica traversi
GAAGGAAGGAAGGAAGGAAGGAAGGAAGGAAGGAAGGAAGGAAGGAAAGAAGGAAGGAAGGAAGGAGGGAAGGAAAAGGGAGGGAGGAGGGAAGGAAAGGAGGAAGTAGTTTAAAGTTAGCCACTAAATCTGATCAAGGATCCGGCTTTCTAGGATACACAGCAGAGATCTAAGGAGACCTGAGGAATGTGACTTTGCTGGGGTGTTAAATAGCTTCCAGAACTGACCCTTGACAAGCAACTACAAGCATGGGCAGAGCAGGCATGCAACTTCCTGCACACATCTATGGAAACAGGCCCTAAGAAGTCTATTTTTGAAGTGAAAAAGTTAGGGGGAAGTTCCTTTGGCCTTCTAGCTGACTTGTCGTTGATGGACATTTGATTTTGCATTTTCAGCCTATATCCAGGTGCACTGAATAATCACATTGCTTTACAGACAATCACAGGTATTCACATGGTGCTTTGCTAGCATCATTGGGAAGTTTTTAGCTAGAGCAGCCCTACACAGACTGAGCAGCTGCTTCAGGGTTACATTCCCCGTGGATTTCACATGCCTCAGTGTTATCATAAGCACTTGTGTTCAGCATAGAAAGTTAGGGAAAAAATCTTATACAGATATAAGGTAATCAATTAAGGGTCCTTCTCTTTGGATGCAAATCTCTGTCATCCATTTGTTTGAGTCCTTTTGAGAGAAATTAATCTCACCTTAAAAAGGCTTATTTCTTTCAAATTGCTCTAAAGGGACTCTAAAAGGATAATTATGTTCTAGAAATTTACATTATAGGTGTCTATAACTGAATCAGAGTCTTAACAGAGGTAGCAAAGGTTGCGCTGATAATGTAATTTCTTGACTAAGCTGAGGAGATGTTAGTTAACGTCATGAAGACCCTGGCTCCTTAGGCTTACCCTCAGCATGCTTATCATCCCCTGGCAGCAGTGAGTTCAGCTCAGAAACTCAGAAGTGTTTGCAGCAGCTTGTTTTGTCCTAATGTCCTGCTCAGAGCACAGGGTTTGGAATTGGGTCATACAGTGTCTGGTCTACCTGCAGCCTGACCTCCACCCTCTTTGAGGATCCCCAAAACATCAGGCTAACAGGACACTCACCCAGCTCTCAGCTAAAACCCAGCTGTTCTGCAGTTTGGGACATCAAACTTCTTCCCAAATTGACTGGAGTGTGCTGACATCATCAGTCTAGTGGTAACAAAGGGGAAATTCAGGTTCCTATCTAATTTAAAATAAATCCATATACACCATCACAGGGGGAATGAACAAGTTTCCTCTGTTTCTCAATCCACAGCTGGACTGAAAAGTTAAGCTCCCATTTGCCCTTTCTCCCCACTCCTCCCTGATGGGCTTGACATGCTTGGCTGTCCCACATTCTCTGGCTCGAGTTCCTTGCCCAAAGGCAGGATGGGCATTGGGACACACAGCAGCAGCACTGACTGGGATGGCTCCATCCTCCATGCCTGCCTGAGCCCCATGGCAGGGTGAGAATTAGTGGCTAAAACAGGAGTCCTAGCCCAGGCTGTTGTCTGAGCCAAAAGCAAACCAACACAGAAATTCCACATGATGCTGACACCCATAGAGGATTTGAACCCTGGAGATGCAGCAAAGCTCCAAGAGCCACAGCCTGACCTTGGGCTGGCTGGGCTTGGCAGCAGCCCTGCAAGGCCACGCTTGCCAGTCATAGTGCAAATACCCTCCCCAGCCCCAGAAATGTTTGGTTAGCTCAGTACCCTGCCAACTTTTGCTTTCAGAGCCAGCTCCATCTTCCAGTGGAGACATGTGCAGCACCATTTCTGCTCTCACATGAATGCGCATCACTCTCTTTCTCATCTGCTCTTGTGGGTATCAAAAAACCTGCTCTTAATCCTAAGCAAAATCTCCTGGCAATGCTCACAGGCCTGCTGGTGCATTTGTGTCACAGACATTTTTCACCTACACCACTGTGGGACTCACCACAAAGTCCGGTGGGATGTGTCAGGCTCAGGTGGTCCACTTCTAGTGAGGTTACACCCCAAATTCACTCAGTTCAGTCAGCCCCAATTGTACTGTGCTCAGGAACACAAGTCTTGCCCGAGTTTGCCCTCCGAAGACACCAGAGTGAAAGGCATCCTCTCACCTCTCCACTACAACCCTTCCAATATTTTAAGAAGAAACAGAAATCCTTTCTCGGTAAAGACCCCCAAAAAGGTGTGCAACATGATATAGTCCCATGTGAGCAGGATTTCCTGCCTGAACATTGCTTAAGAGTTATTTAGCCTATTTTTCCTTCTAGCATGTAACATGAAGTTTTCCATTTGTTAGTACTTACAAACAAGTATCATGACTAATTTGACAAATAACTCCAGATTGAATACCTCTGCTAGAATTTTGCTTTAAGGACTACATTATTGTGGACTAGTTGTTGGAGAGGGAGAAACAACCTCCTTAACAACAGACAGATCATGGTTTAATCCTGGCTGGCAATGTAGCCACTTGCCCCCTCACCCATGGTGGAATGGGAGAGAGGTGAGAAGGGTAAAAGTGAGAAAACTTGTGTGCTGAGATAAAGACAGTTTAATAAATCAACCAAAAGCTGTGCAGACAAGCAAAGCCAAACAAGAAATTTATTCATTCCTTCCCATGGGCAGGCAGGTGTTCAGCCCTCTCCAGCAAAGCCGGGCCCCATCACATGGAACAGTGACTTGGGAAGACAAATGCTGTCACTGCAAATGTCCCTCCCTTCCTCCTTCTTCCCACAGCTTTATGTGCCAAGACACCACATGGTCTGGAATATTCTTTGGTCAGTGCAGGTCAGCTGTCCTGGCTGTGTCTCCTCCCAAGTCCTTGTGCAACCCCAGCCTCCTCACTGTCACAGTGGGCTGAGGAGCAGAAAAGGCCTTGACTGTGCAAGCCCTGCTCAGCAATAACTAAGACATCACTGTGTTGTCAACACTCTTTCCAGGAAAAATCCAAAACATAGCCCTACACTGGCTACCATGAAGTAAATTAATTCTGTCCCAGCCAAAACCAGCACAACCTGTGCCTCCAAATTTGGTTATATGCTTGGATGAAATTTTGTCCCCACAGATCACAGAGACCCGAGAGAATTCCAGTCACCAATGTGAAAGGGTTGAGAATCAACCCAAAGTGAAAATCATGTTTTTCTGGGGGAATTATAAATTATCAATGATATAAAGCAAGCCTGAGATTTGTCTTTGAACAGAGAATTTCCTGAAGAAAATTCCCTTAATTTTCCTTTAACTATGTATATCAATAATGAATGCAAGACTAGCAGTCTAGTCCCATGATACTGAATAAATTACTACCCACTGGATCATAAATCAAGTGTTTGCATAATTTGGCTATTTACAAATCAAGTCTCAGTCCAGAAACTGCTTTTTCCCAATGCAGTCATTGTAGTTAAGAGAATACTTGGAAAAAACACAAGATCTCATCTATTTATCAGTTGCTTTTCAAACAGCTGTTCATATCTGTAGTAAAAAGGAAGATGCAAAATGTTCTTGGACTGCATTCAAAATATGAAAATTATCATAGTAACAGTGGGAAAAACAAAAAACCTCATGAAAGGGATCCAGCTTTCTTTTCACTGACTCTCAGGACACAGATGCCATTGAAACGGAGCCTCCCAGGAGGATTTTGGTAGCACAAAGCCAGAGCACCTTTTCCTGGCCCAGGAATGGCTGCACATCCAATGGTTCATGCCTAGCTCTGCCCTTACTCCCAAAAGCAGACCTGCAAGTTGCTCTGCACTTCTGGAAGGGACCTAGTAACATATGCTGCCTCCCTCAAATGCTAGTTTATTAAAGGGATTTGCTACTAGAAGAAAGTGTGCTGAGGGGTTTATGGAAAGTTGGGCTAGGACTTACTCCAAAGCCAGCACTGGCTTGAACTCCTCCAAATGTACCTGTCAGAGGACAGGGGGTGATTCCAGAGAGATCCTCTCTTTCCTTACACTCAGCACAGGAGTTTCACTGTGCTCAGATAGCCAATTTTGGGTCAGAGTTTACTCAAAGCAGGTGTGCACCCCCAGCCAGAGGGGTGTAGCTTTCCCACTCGTGTACATGGCAGGGTAAGGACAAAAGCAAAGA
Organism: Petroica traversi; assembly: GCA_025920805.1. NCBI lineage: Eukaryota > Metazoa > Chordata > Aves > Passeriformes > Petroicidae > Petroica > Petroica traversi. The sequence continues at coordinate 320,289 of JAHLSL010000020.1, forward strand.
GTCAGCTTGCTTGGAAGCCATGCCTCCGACCTCATTCCAAACAGATATGTAGAACCATAATATTGTACTTAGAAATACATTTGAGTTTCCGTGGTCATTTTTAGATGCAATAAACTACTGACAGCCATGAAAGCTGGAATTGGCCACTGTTCTCATTTCCAAGATAAACATCTTGAAATACATTATGAACAAAATAAAGCAGACCAAGTTGCTAGTGAGGTTTCCAAGTGTAGGTGGCTTGTTTTGAAGTTCCATTATGTTTTTTAAATTTGTTTTGGTGCCAGTCTGCAAAGCAAAAATATTCCAAGAGATAACAGAAAGGTACATAGTCAAAGGAAGAATAAAGCCATTATTCATCTACTGCAAGGCATTTGGCCACAATGAAGTAAGAGATGGAGAATGGAAAGTTGTTGACGTGTCCGGAAGATGGAGATTATTTTGTGGAACATAGCACAAAGTTTAGTGCTATCTATAAAAAAAAAAAAAAAGGGAAAAGATTGCTGGGTTGTGGGAGAAGGAAACCAGCTACCCAGAAGACAGAGGAAGCCCCACAGTCACAGCAATGTCATCCTGGGTTAATTTATCCGAGTTAACTAGTGTGCAGCCATGCACATGGGAGGATATACAAGGTATTTACTTCTCATGCCAGCAAACCTCTTTCCTTTTCCTCTGTAACAACCACAAAACCCCCAGTAAAAAAAAGAACACCTATGACTGGAAGATATGAGAGGATGAGAATATTCTAATTTTTTAAAATTACATTCATCAGCAGGTAATCTTCAACTTCCAGAGCAGCCTAGAAAGTGACCCAAAACTCATGCTAACATCAACAATCCATTTAAATCTAACTGAGGAGAAAAAAGAGCTGCAAGCTGAGGATCAAAACAAAACTTGTGAACAGGTGGTAAAAGTCCCATTGAGAAACATTCAGCATCACAAGGCTCCTGGGAAAAGAGCAGCTGCCAGTACTTGAATAATACAGCTACTTTTTGCAGTTCTAATATCTCAGCTTTTTTTTTTTTTTTTTTAATTTAAGAATAAAGAATTCATCATCTTAAAAAGGAATTTAAATCCAGGATTGCTGGATTATTGACTTATAAGGTTTCACAGAAATAAAGGGAAAGGAAGGTCCAGGTTTTTGGAGTCTAACTAGAACAAAAACATAAAAAATGGAGAGTTCAATCTTTGTTGAATGACTGTCTCTTGTTTTTCTTAATTTTATAGTTATATATCTAAAGATATAATAAATTACATATTTGTATATAGGTAAATTTGTCTATAGGTAAATCAACATATTTTATAGCCACATTTAAGAAAGGGTTTGTATTCATTAAACTTCTTTCTAATTTTATTGTAACTGAAAGCCATCTCGATAATTGTGTCAGTCCTGCGTAAGTGTCTCACCAGAAGACACACTCTGCCCTTCTGGCTCACATGTATGGTACTAGATACAATAAACTAACAAATTAAATAATAGCTAATAAGATTTGTCCAAATCTGATCTTGCCCTCCTTTTTTTCTGATACTGCTAATCTCCAACAGCAGTTCCAGCAGAGCAGCATTACAGCTGAAGATGTGTAGGTGAGCACGTACTCTGTGTTTGCTGGGGGAGCACATCTCCAATCCCTCCAGAGGAGTTATCTGGCTCCTGCTGCCTGCTGGAAACAGCCAGATTGCCAAAGGCATCCTAGCCTCAGATCCACGGGGAATACCTGGAGGAACGCAAAAGGAGGGCTCAAAATGGGGTGTGAAGATCTGACACTTATGCTGAAATGAGTCTGCAAATTTTTCTGACGATAAAAAGTCTCAGGCTTTGGCCAGCTGTAATGAAGCTGAAGGCTCTCTTGCTGAAAGCCTGTGCTCTCAGTGAAGCAAAGAGTGTTCCAGTGCAGGTACACAGCCTGTGGCACTTAAGATTTTGAGTAATTCCTCTGCCCTCCAGTGCCCTGAATGGATCTGTATTTGCTTGTGCAGCACGCCTACCAAATGGGTGCCTGAATTAGTTAGATAGTTATATTATTACAGTAGTAATACTGATGTTAAAATGATCAGTGAATGTTAATTTTCAAGAATGTTTTTTGAGGTGGATCAGTTTCTGACTTCCCATGCATTGTGCTATAAATCCCAATACCTAGCTGAGTTATTGCTGGTTTACACCACTGTAACAGAGCAGATTTTGGTCTGGATATAGCCTGATGAGCAGTAATCACATCCTTCTGCTCCCAAACCACAGGCCTCATCACTCCAGCTAAAGGAAAGTTTTCATTCATTTTGATTAATGTTCAGGACTGATTTAGACCATGCAATGCTGAGAAGGTTCTAACCTGACCTTTCAAACACACCTGGGGGAGGCCTTTTGGAGAGGAGCAATTTATTTTATCTGTGGTTACCATAATTCCAATTTTGTGGAAATTTTGTGTCCTCTCACATAACAGTTGAACAGAAAATAAGAACTGGAAAAATTAGGTTTTAGAGGTATTTGCCCAAGAAATAGCTCAGCATTTCAAGTTCCCTACTTGAATAGTTTATATCTGCCATGCGTGTATATTTTAGCATGCAGAGAATTATGTTTCAAACTTGAACCACAAATTTATCTCCAGTAATCATCAATCTTTGGTCAACTCAAATCTGAACTTCCAGCCCATTAAAAAAAGCTGAACCCAGGTGGGGTTTTGCCTGGTTTTATGTTTCATTGTAAAAACATTGCATGCCCATACTTAGAAATCCTGGGTGAACCAACTTTTAGCAGGCAAGGCTTTTTGCCAGTGGTGAGGGAAATAAGGTTCTGCTCAGCAGGGATGACAGTTGCACTGGTTTCTTTCCTTCTTTAAAATACCTATATTAAAAAACATTGAAACGATCAATACTTTATTGTCAAAAATAGAATTTTTACTTCTTCTAACCTCTGAAGATATTGTGGTTCCTAAACTGATAGTTGGCTTACAGGATTTCTCTATCATTTTCTAGGTCACACATCCAGCTGAGAGGATCTGAGAGCTTGGCTCCACGGAGCTGCATCTGATATCTCTGGGTGGACACAGTGGAATCTCTGCAGCCCTAACTGCATTTTAAAAATTTTCTCAATGTCAGAGTCTTACTATTTGCCTCTGGTACCCTCAGATTCTTCCTAATAAAAATTGCCAGAAATGTACTCTGGCACAAATTCGAACATTAACACCCTCCCAAGACATGAATACTTGATTTTTCTCACTTCTGCACATGAAATAACATCTTTGTTTTGTTGTTTGCATGAAAAAGCTGGGATTAAAAAAAAATTATTATTATTGTTATTTTTGTTGTTGTTGTTATTATTGTTATTATTGTTATTTGAAAGACCAAATAAAAGAATTTTCAAAATATTTTAGGATGTTAGGGTTTATAATTTCTGAAATTAATCCAGTTAATTCAGGTTAGTGAAAGGTATTTAAACCAAAGCGAAATATTTGGCAGGCTTTGCAATCACAGTCAAAAGTGTGTCCCAATTCAGTACCAGCAAGACAGCTTTTGTCATTCACAGTTAGAAGCAAGCTAGAGCAGCAAAATCTGCCTTTGCATTTCAAACACATCAAAAGGTATTCAGGTCATACCACTGAAGAAGCAGAAGGATCTATTAAGAGAAATGCTACATCCTGTGCCTTATATGCCTCTTTATAAGGTTGTCCATAAGGGAGAAGAAAAAAAGAAAAAGATGTTTTAAGCCTTTTTGTGCTTGTTAATGTGAATTTTCACTGATACAAAAGTGCAATATATCTTTGGCAAAGGGAATAACTTTGTCATCTACTTCTAAGATTGAGGAAGAGAAATAACTAGTTCTTCTCTAAAGAGTTTTCTTTAAGAATAATTACCCAAGACCAAGCTCTCTTGCAGGATTGACTTTTGCAGTGCTTTCTAGTCTGTGGTATAGCTTTTCCCCATCCATATCACAGGGCAGTCCATTGAATACAGAACATTTAGTTCTAAATAAGGGCATCATTCAGTTATTTACAAGTTACCACTGTGCCAGTAATGTCAGTGCTATGAACCTGACATCCCAGAAAAAGAAACTTTAGTCCTGTTCAGGTATAAAAGTGCTTTCTGGGACTTGTTTGCTGACTGGTTCATGAGACTGTGGTACACAACTTTTTTTACTCAAGAAGAGCAAGATACCATTCATAGAGTATCTGCACCATTGGCCTAGTAATAAGTTTGCTTTGAAAATAGTATATTTCATCAGACATTACCAGCACTGACCATGGATAAAAAGTAAATCTATGCTTCACAGTTCTTCATAAAAAGACAACAGAAATTTCATGAACATGGAAACTTTGTGGAGGATGACAAAATTGAATCATCATGAACAAATAATCTGCATCCACCCTCCAAAGTTCCTATAGCTCCTAAAGCTTCCAATGTGCAAAAGTTTCATCATTTTCTAGAGGTTTGGGACAAACTTACCTTCTATTTAAATTTCTGTAATTTAGACCATTTACCAAAGAAAAATATCTGATACTTATGTGCCTGATAATAGTCTTTGGCTCGTGTTTTTTGGCCATTGTTACTGACTTCCAGGTCTGACTGCAGAAATCTGGTTTGAGGGAAGGAAAGAAAAGAGGAGACAAAACACGGCAAAAAGCCTGGCAGGCATAAATTTTGCTTTCCAGAATGTCTGTGCTTGCAATCAGCAGCTTAAAAAGTTCTGCTATGATCATCAAGAGATGATGTCTATCAATCAGTCTTTAAACACTGCCTATTAGGTTCTCTTGTTGAGGATGTAACTGAATCTACAATTCCCTAAAGGTTGTTCTTAGTCCATTTTACAGCCAAAGAAGAAGTAAGGGTAGTTCTTTTCCTTTCCAATACATTAAGTGCTGTGGATCAAAGAGATTAGTATCATGGCCTAAAAAGTTATTTTTCAGAGCTATAATAGAATCTATACTGCTACCTTTTTCCCTCCATAGAATAGTTTAAGACATAAATCAAGTCATGCAGTATTGATTGCAGAATATATTTGCAGATGTCACCCCTTAGTATAAAGATTTCTAAGTGCTGTATTTTCTGGTACCTTGAGCTTTTATACATTCTATAGGGTGCATGCAAAATGCATTATATTATTCTCTGAGTTCTGATTTTTTCCAGATGACAGGCGTGACTTTTGTGATGCCCTGAATGGGATGACAGTGCAAACTGCCCTGATTTATGCTCCATTACAGCCGGTGATGCTGCTGTCACGACCGCTGCTCTTTCCCATTACACAGCACCACACACTCCCTTGCCTAGCAATGAAAACTGCAGCATTCCCAAATCCCAACAGCGCGAGCTGATTCCCATCGTGTGTTCTCTCCTGCTCCCATCGTTCTCTCCTGCTCACCCTGGGAACTTTTCCATTTTAGACTTTGGTCTATAGTTCCTCTTATGGATGGTTTCCATTCCATTGCCTTATCTGGGCCATACGTTGTATCTCATTCTTCATTCTAGATATGCTGTTTGGAGACAAGCACCAAAACAATAAATCATGGGCCTAGGTTATTTTTAGGCCACATTTCCGAATCAACATTGAGACTTTTTCTGAAGAACCTGCACAAGGAACTTATTGTGTGCATACACAAATAAATGACACAATTCAATGGTTTAATACTATCTGCCAAGTTAAACTACTGCAGAGCAGCTGTGTACATTTAAAATGATCCCTGGCACTTCTGAAGAGTTCATAAATCAGCAGCGACATACTTTCTTCCAATTAAGAGAGTTAAAGGAAAAAAATCAGAAATTAATGTGTCTAGGACATGAATGACATCTCTATACACTTGTGAATGTGAATCTGAAGAAAAAAAAAGAAAAAAGCAGTACTCTTTACATTACTAGGATTATAATAATTTTATAATGCCCATTTTTGTGTTTCAGTTGTTATCAGAAGCATTGTTTGAAGGAGGCATGCTTGAAGCAAGTCAGTGATATTAACCCAAATCTATTAAAGAAATGAATGGAAGACATCAGCAAAGCCAGTAAGTACCTCACCAATGCCTCAAACTGAGCCTCCTTCCAATAAGAGTAATATGAGATATAAACCCTGTATGGGCGGTCACAAGTCATCATTTAGAACTCACTCTGCAAGCAATTATTAAAGTATTACTTATTGATCAAAAGAATCACATTGTTGAGTTCCACTATCTAAATTTTCCTGAGAATCTGTTGGCATCATTTGAATGTCCAAAGGCGAAGGGCCTTGAGGAAAAGCTGTATGAGGAGCAGCTGAGGTCCCTTGGTCTGTTCAGCCTGGAGGAGACTGAGGGGAGGCCTCACTGCAGGTACAACTTCCTTATGAGGGGCAGAGGAGGGGCAGGCACTGATCCCATCTCTGTGGTGACCAGTGACAGGACCTGAGGGAGTGGCCTGAATTGTGTCAGGGGAAGTTTAGGTTGGATATGAGGAAAAGTTTCTTCACCCACAGGGTGTCTCTGCAGTGGCCTGACTGAGTTCAAGAAGCATTAGGACAAGGCTCTCAGGCACATGGGGTGACTCTTGAGGCTGTTCTGTGCAGGGCCAGTAGATGGATTCAATGATCCTTGTGAGTCCCTTCCAACTCAGGATACTCTGTGATTCTGAGGTCAACAGCAACCACCAGACAATTGCCCAGTGACTGTGCCATTGGCACTTGTGCTCTGCTATAGCAAACACTGTAGAAATGCAGACAATAACAAGCATCACTGAGTCTTTACCACCTATGGCAGCCTCTTCTATTTGCACATCTTGCAACTTCTTGCTTTCCCACCATGTTCCTGTGTCTTTTCACAACTTAGTTGCTCTCTTGCTGTAGCTAGATTTTCTTCCTAACCATATGTGACATAGTTTGTTTGTCTCTGTACTACATATATTAAAAATACATTTGCTTCTAGTTTAGACCTCACTAAAGGGCACAGAAAGAAGAATAAATGCATGGTTAAAATGATTTAAAAATTTTTAGAAACCTTCCCCAAAACAACAGAGTTGTGAAGAAACCAACACATCTGACCAAGTAATCTCCCTTTCTTCTCCAGCAGATTGTTCAGGTATATTCCAGAAAACTCCATTCAAAGCAACATTGCTTCCTCATTTTCTTCTCTGAATGATGACTGAAACAAGTCTCTCATTGCTGTAGTGCTGCAGGACACATAGTTCTTACACAGGTACAATTTGAGAAACAAGTAGGTTGGAAGGGACCTCAGGAATTCATCTAGAACATCCTCCTGCTCAAAGAAGGTTGTTAGAGCAGGTAGTCAACACCTTGTCCAGACAGGTTTTCAATACATCCAATGGCAGGGATTGCACAACCTGGGCCAGGGTCTGACAAACCCTTCTACTAAGTTGGGATTTCTTGTTTTCCAGTTTGTGTCTGTTGCCTGTCATCCTTCTGCTCTGCACAGCCAAGAAGAGGACTCTTCTTTATACCTTCCTGGTAAGAAGTGATTCCCAGCAGTGGACATCACAGAAATGAATTTCATTATTACAGTTAATTTACTCAAAATCTAGTATTTCCATTTAAAGACTTCCTAGGATCCGTAATTAGTTCTCTCCACACTCCAGAGAAGATATCTCCTTTCACTCTGTGCCCTGACAGAATGGAGAACTGGTATATGCCTAATTGCCAGTGTGTCTGGAGCAGGCTTGAATCTGCTTCCTCTTAACTAAACCATCATTGTGCATTTGAAACACAGAACCAATTTTAAAATGTGTCCTCTTGTTTTAAGCTCATAGCAATGCAAGCCATTTTTGTGGTAAGCCAAGTGTGGAATGGATAAGATTTGGAGGACTGGGAGACAAGTCTGGGTCAATGCTGCTGCATATTGCCATAATGAGTCATAACATCATTTAGCTGTAACTCTTCAACCAGTGCATAAAAATTTCAGCATAGTATGACGCTAATTTAGTAAGAAATAAAAGACTGGCTTTAATACAGATTTGTAAAGGGTTTTGCAAAAATGCTGTATCACTTGATTCTTTCACAGCATTATTTCCTGCGCCAGCTGTCTCTGGTGACAACGATATGTTTGACAATTCAGACAAGGAAACTTTAGGCCTGGAAAACTCTAGGAACTGAAAAATGAGACATTTCCAGCTAACAGCATAACCCTCTGGAAAGCTGACAACCATTCAGGACTGCTCTAATACACTTCACAGGTTCTTCACGGCTCACATTCATTTGACAACAAAGAATTCCCATTCTTCAGGTAAAAGGTGATTCATGTACATAATGTGAGGATGTTATGTGGATACACTTCAGGGGGCAAGTCAGGTGAATCACACCCACCAGCTGGAAACATGCCAACACATCAATGTGTCCCTCAGGGCTCTGGTGGAGAGGATGCTGCACATTAAAATAAATGGTTTTCATGGCGGAGGCTCTCCCCCAGCTCTTTTCCAGCCTCTGCAGGAGCAGTCAGAGGATTTACCTCTTCTGTGGTTATGGGGACAGATCAACGTTGTGTACTCTATAAATGATATGAAAATGGTTGCTATCATCTTTGTGTGGTTTTCCCCTTTCCACCTTGTAGCCAGTCAACAGATGTTTTCAGAGGGAGCATCCTGTGACCAGCAAACCAAGCTGGGTAATGATGAGAAAGCAATTCTCATCATTAAGGCAATTTGTAAATTTCCAGTGACAGAGAAGTGAATAGACTGAGGATATCACTAGTACAAAAGCAGTGCACAAGGCTGAGCCAAGAAATGGGCTTAGATGCCTCAGCTCCCCTTTCTCAGCTGCAGCTTGCCCTGAAAGCAGATATAATACCCCTACAACTTATCAAGCCAGATCTGAAAAGCATTGACTTGCTTTGCCTTGCCACAGGTAAGCAGGTTTATACTCAGCTGAGCCTAGCCCCTGCTGAATTCTAGCCAAAATGTCACTCAAATGGGAGGGCAATAGCATGGGAAGCAGAGTTCAGGTGATATGTTGCTATTTATGTACAAAACTGTGATTCTGTAATCTTTGCTCAGCTGAACTCTGTAACATCAAGCTCAACTGTCTTCCTGATTTTTTTTTTTTTTTTTAACTTTTACAATTCCCTGACAGCTACATCTGCTAGGATTGCAGGAGGACTCAGCTCACCTGCTAACCAGACAGACAAACTAGCATCCAGAGAAATTAGAGCCCAGAGAAGATGCTGCAGGAGGCCCAAAAAACACAACCTACCCTGTTGCCAGACTTCAATTCCTCAAAACCATGCAAACTCAAGCTGGTGCTTTTTGGTGCCTTCACCAGGAGAGTGCTCTTGCTGTCTTGGGTAGAAAAGAGACTCTTTGCCCTTATCGTTGGACATGTCCCTTGAAGTGCCTGTGGATGCCATGCAGAGGGAAGCCTCTCCTGTAGCACTGCAGAGGAAAAAAGGTTTAAGATCCCTGGTGCTCTGTGTCTGGGTATTTCTGTGTAATTCTGATTGCAAGGGCTTCTCTCCTGGGGCAACCCAGCTGGGAAGACAGAGAATATGGTAATTGTTCCAGAGAGCAGGCATCTAAAACCCCACCAGCTAAGTCCTCTTCTGGCTCTTATACTTAGGAATCAAATACCCCCTTCGGAACAAAACAAAAAACCCACCTACAGTTTAATGTGATAAAATGTTTCATACTTTCCAGCAACTAAATGAGTAGGAAATGGAAGAATTTCCATTCTGGAAAGTTAAGGAATTGTTATTAGTAAATGCAAGTAATGCTGTGGAGTTTAAATTTCTGAGGAAGTCGGTGTTTATCTTGGGGAAGATAGTAGAGCTGATCTGTTTTCTAGATTTTCATGGCCCTGATGAAGTAATACTTTGCAAATGTTGTTTACAGTTTCTATCTTACAAAGCCATATTATGTATATACATATGTATACAAATATCTATATCCCCTTAACTAGACATTCTATAGGGAATCCAAATAGCATGTGAAAAGCTAAAAATGCTTTTGCAGAATATACATCTTACTTTGCCTGTAAAAGAGATTCATATGATTATTTTTGTGATTATTTTTTACTTTACTGTCACACCCAGCAGGTTTCAAAGACAAAATTTTAGTTAAAGAACAAAATATGCAGACTTCCATAGAAAGAGTAGGGTGATAAATACAAAATGGTTTCAAATTATCATAATTTTGCTCAGTTTAAAAAAAGACACACTTCATAGCTGTAGAGCAGCACATGGCTAGATGGAAAGAAAATTCCACTGAGTATTTTATCAGCTGGCTGCCATTCTCTGTATGTGAGCCAATAAAAATGGAGAATTTTATTGAGAAGCAATAATTTCCTCTATATCAACTCTTGCAAGCTCTATTACATGAAACCCCAAATGTGGTCACAGAAACAAAACACCCTTTTAAATGTTTTCTCAAGATATGATGCAGCCATTCCATCTATCACTTGGACCCCACTATTTTAACCAAACATGCTCATACTGAGGAGGCAGAGGTCTGAGCTGCAGATAGCACAGCTATGCAAAAGGACTACAGGCTTTGTAAGGCTTCACATAATTTGCTTACTTGTTTGTTTTTAATTTTGGCATTCAAAATAGTGAGCTATCTTGGATGTGCTGTAACACAGCTCTAAAAGGTAATGGCAGGAGAGCACAATTTTATTGAACAGCTCTTGTTACACAGGGAAGGGATGTGAAAAGCTTTTCAACACAGGAAGCCATAGTCACTCCCTTGACCAGAGGCAACACTTCAAACCAAATTAAATACAAGTCAGCTGAGCAGAAGAGCACCTGCATATTCCCAGAACCATTAAGCTATTGGTCTCTGGGACCTGACCATGTGAACCAAAATGGAAGTCAAATAATTTTTGGTGACCTTGGAAGGTATTAGTACTGGCCTGCAATCATTTATGCCTTTTCTGCAAAGCTTTGCTGATGTGCTGAATTTAAATAGTCTCCCATTTTTGCAGTTTATTGTGATGGATAAGAGGCTGTCTCTTTGACTTTGGTCTCAGCTGGCTACAATAAATAAATCCATTCTTTGCTTATATTTTTTTTTGTCCATACAAAACTTCACCAACTCTGCAGGCACTCCAAGGCCTCTGAAACCTTAGTTCAGGAGTTTGGTGGAGGACAAAGCCTGTGCTGACTGAGTGAACCCAAGGAAACCATGAAATGACTCAAGTCAGTTCCACACAGATGTTGAGTTATCTCACCTGAAAAGCCTCATTCAGCTCTTTTTCTTGTCCTAACTGCTGACCACCAAACTACCCATCAGAAAACAGCCCCAGACCCTGACTGGATCTTGGAACTACATGTCAGGGCTCAACAGCCAAGGTGATGGGAAGTCACACTATATCCTAATAGGAATGCACTTAGGAAACACTGCTCCAAGGCTCAAGAATTTACACTTGTTTTGAGTAACCAAAGTTACTCTTTAACCCGCAGTCAGCACTCTTTTTTAAAGCTTTTAGAGGCAAGGATACAACCTTTTTACAAGATTTGTGGCCAAATATCTATCTCCAGCAGAAAAAACCTCTCAAACCTGGAAAAATATGCAGCAGGAAAATATGAAAGCTTTTGATCAAAAGCTTTCAGTGCAGCTGAATCAGGCACCAATAAATGAACGCTGACCATACCAGGAGAAAGGAAGCAGCTGTTGACACCAATAGGAGCAGCCCTGCTGTATAATCTCATTTAATGATCCCCTGCTTTTGCACTTGATATTTACCCCTTTGAAGCTGAGTCCCATCCCCCAGCAATACATCTTCCTTTCTTCTTCTTGCAGACTTAATATACATGATAAGGTTCATTAGCCAAAGCAAAGTTTTCTCCAATTTGTCCAATGCAGCTGGCATTCTTGTATAACATAAAATGAAATAAACCATATAGTTGTCTCAAAATTAATATCCCAGAAGTATTCCAGCAGAGTACTAAGTTTTCTCAAGGGTACCTAGCCTGACACCAGGGACAGGGGGATGGAGACCTATCACTGAATCCCTGATCTGGCTTTACAAAAGTCACCAGTGAGGTGATTTTAAGAGGTGCTGGCTCTGTTTTAGCTTGACTTTGAGCCTCTATTTCATGGTGAAATAGGTCTCCAGGAGCACTGGCAGCCACCGTGTTGTCTCTGCCCTGATCATTGTAGCTAGCTGCAGTGCCACTGGCAGGAGAGGACAAACAGTGGGAGTGAGGGGAGTTGCCATCCCCTTCTGCATGAGAAGAGAGAGAGGAAGAGGAGGAGATGCTCCAAACACTGGACTTGGGTGTTGCTTTCTCTTCCCTTCACTAAACTGAGACAGGTTTAGACACATGGTGTTCTAAATAATAAAAAAACAAAACAAAACAACCTAAAAAAAAAAAAAGAAAAAAGAAAAGAAAAAAAGAAAGGAGTTTCTCCAGAAAAAATGTTGAAATGAAATATTCTGGCTTTCCAAATGTTTCCTTCATGTTCTTGGCTGAAAAAATTGCTAGGAATTTAACCTAAAGCCTCAGATAGTTTCAGTCAATCCAAACCTGCATTTCAGGGAATAGAGACACCTAACATATGTCAGTGCGGGCTGCTGACCATTTTTCCCAACTGATTACTGGAGCTCTCATATGTCACCGAGAGCTTAGAGTATAACAAGTTTCTTTTTGTTTTTAGCAATTTCCTTTAGTGCTCAGTGAATTACCCTGTCACACATTCAACAACTTGTTTTCATATTGCTACAAGCAATTCTGTTGGATGAAATTAATGTAGTAAAGTGTATTCTCAGTTTTTATTAAGTTCTCTTGACTGAGGAAATATCAATATTTAGTAGGAAGATGGGGGAGGGAATGTAAGCACAAAGGTTTCACTTTTCTCTCTTGTATCTAAAAAAAAAAAAAAAGAAAAGAAAAAAAAAGAAAAAAAAAGAAAAAAAAAGAAAGTGTTTAGTTTCATGAATGACAGATCAATTCAGATGACTGGCCAGATTCTGCTGAGTACCAGTTACAAACATTTCAGGTTTCTTATCCTTTGAAGGTAACAGAGCTGGCACAGGCAGCACTATAAAAAGAAGCACATAAACCAAAATAAATGTAAAGGCCACGAACACCGTTTAATGACGTGACTTTAGAGACGCTTATGTGAGCAAAGTAATTAAAACCCAGGCAGTAGGGAGAACAGGAAGAAAACAGAGAAGCAGTAATTAATTAAAAATATTATGATGTTTCTCGCTGCAAATTCTGTAATTTTCACAACACAGCAGAAGCTAGAAGTAAAGCCTTGTACCTTCAGGATGCTGATCCCTGCAGGATATAGACACCTACCCAATAAAATACATATAATAGATGAATAAAAGAAACAATTGTTTCTACTTCAGCATGATGGTGTGATGGTGAACTTTGATGGCATCCTAGTAAAACACATAGCATTTATTGCTGTGATAAACTGCTCTTGAGGGAGTGATTTCCCTGCCCTCCCAGCTGGAGCTGTCGTACTGCAATGACAGAGTGGGTAAGGAAGGGACGGAACAATAGAGAAGTCAAGGAGTTGGAGCCTGACCTTAACAGAGTGGGTGGTATTTGCTGCAGTCCAGAAAAGCAAATAACTCACTCAAAGGTGATAGATTTTACTGGGGAGTGGAAATAACAAAGCTGAGAAATAAAGTGGAGCAAACATGGTATGAAAGCATATTAAAGTAATTGAAGGAGGGGATTTACTTGTCAATAGACCCAGCTATTCAGGAGAGAGAGAGAGGAAAAAGCAAAAGAGGAGTGAGAAAACAGAGGAAAGAGGAACAGAAAAAGAAAAAAGAGAGAAGAATTTTTAAAAAGGGGGGGGAAGGAAAAAAGAAAAAAAAACGAAAAAAACCAAGGCTCACAACTGCAAGGTGTTCTTGATTAAATGCATCACTCAGTGACATGTCCAAAACACACCAACCCTCTTCATGGAACACCTCGCCTGACAGCGAGGGTGTAATTGAGTAGTTGGTACTGGGAAATTTGTTTCTGTTTTCCCTTTTTGAGACTAGGGACTGCAGGGACCTACAGCCTACAGACGGGAGCAACATCCTCCTTGGCCTCTATCTCAGTCAAGAACATGCAGGAGCAAACCCAGGTTTTGAAAGCAGAAGGAAATTTTTTTAAACTTTTTTTTTTAATATACATGAGTGTGTGTAGAGCAACTACCTGTCTGTTTTACTCATTCTTTCCCACTGCCCTCTTTTCCTGAGCATGAGAAAGGCCAGAGTTCTACTCATTGATCTAAAAAATTAAGAGTTGCTGTAGTACTAACGATTTTAATCCAGTTGCGTTTGCTGTGCGCAGACAAAACACGATATGAGTTGCAATAGATATGTTGGGAATTTGAAAAGGTGTCAGTTTTACAAAGCTGAAATAAATCAGTGACTTGACTGACTAAAGAGTGGTGTTGTTCAAGGATATTTTATTTGCTTAGCAAAACATCACAGATTGATAGGAAAAAAGTAATCTGACTGAAAGGAGACATGGAAGCTCCAGTAAGTTATAGATATGCAAAGAGAAGGAAAGGGGAAAAAAAGCATCAATATAGTGAAGATAAAAATTTATATCTCTCATAACTGATTTAAAAAGGAAGGTATAAAAATTGATAAAGTATCCATTGTCTATTCTGCAGGGGCTTTTTTTCTAAAATGTGTGTAATAAAAGATTCTTTCACTCAGTTTGAGGTACTTTTATGGCTCCCGTTCATATTGCGTTGAAGTGCTTCAAAACAGAAAGGTATTTAATTTTACAATGTACTTTTGAGAAACAGATGTCTCGTTTGCCTCCATGTTACAGAGAGGAAAACGCTACAGAAATATTCTGTGTCAGATGGGATAACATATAGTGATAGAGCATGACAAATTTCTGGGCAAGAATGTGATTTGCTGGTCACCTGTTCCTCCAAGAATAAAAGCAACTGCCTGCTTTAATCCATTAATTATTGTTATTGTTATTGTTATTAGTATACAAAGGTGTTGCTGGAGACCACAGATACCCAAAAGTCTTTAGACTAGCAGAGAGGAAAAGAGCTGATGCATAAGACATTGATAAGGCACAACAGCTTACACACCAAGACATGCTCAATTCCTAGAGGATAAGGACCATGAAGTAGCTGCTGGCCCCTGCAGAGGCTGTGTAGGTTCCAGTGCCTTGTGGCATGAGTCAAACCTAGATATGGACTTGACTGGAGAGAATTAGAAGTGGTATTACAGTCTGTGGCTGGCAAATTGTCATTATCTTCAGACTGTTCTTTACTCAGGATGATGAAAACCAGGGGCTGTGCCGATCATCACTGAAGGGATCACCAGATTCAATGTTTCAAAGCCCATTGAAGAGTTTTAACTACTTTCTGTTCTAGGCAGAATGGTAGAGCAGGAGAATTACTCTAAAGTCACATGGTTAATTAAAAGGATATGTCTATATACCTCTGCTGTGTAGCAGTGCCATGATTATTACTTTTTCTTAAAGCAGTGTCTCTCAAAAAGCTCAGCAGCAGCCAGCAGCTTTCTCATGGCACATCCTGCTCCATGGCTCTGAGACACACAGGGAGAACTCAGCCACCAGGATGCTCTAGAATAGCCTGCAACACCCCCACCATCAGATTCTGCCAGTGTTTGCATTCCCAGGGGTGATCTCCCCTTCCCCAACAGCAGATCTGGCCCAAATAACCTGCCTTTAAAGGAGGGAGGGTTAATGTTTGTTGGGACTCAGGGGACAGAGCATTTGGGGAAACCAAATAAAAGCCAAGGCAAGCACAGCTGAGACGAGCTGCTCCCCACAATGCCCAGAGGCTCACGGCAGAACTGCTTCTCACATTCTTGTCTCCACCTTCTTTTTCCCTTACCCGCCAGTTTTGAGAATCTTGGTTCTCAGAAGAGTATCCTACCTTTTTTGTTGCTATTACCCTGCACTCAAAAATATAACATGGTATGAACAACCTCTTCAGGAGAAGGAAAGAGGAGAGATGACCACAGCACAAAGACATAGACGGGACGTTCAGTTCTGTGCATGTCTAAGAGGAGCATGATTTCCAGCTGCAGCAAGGCAGCATTTTCTTTGCCTCCCTAGATTGCATTGATGCATCTTGTGTTGCAGAGGCTGTTCTAGCAAGTTTGTTCATTTGTGCAAACTACAGACACCCACCAGGCACAGAGCTCCTGCAAGACTTCTTCCCCTTTGATCCCATCCCCAAATGGTGTGCTGCAGTACACAGCATAGCTCTGTAAACACCATCACTCAAATCAGCACTCCTTCTGTCCAATTCATACAATTTTATTATTTTCTTCGTACTCTTATTTTAAAAATATATGTGCTCGCATACATATATATTTAGCGGAGTGGTTTTATTAATTAATCCTTTATGTCTTACAACTCCTGCAGAGCTGATAATTTGCTAGAAAAATTAAAATGGAAGGATCCATTTAAGGAAGGATTCAAAATTAAAAAGGAATTCTTTAAAACCAATTTACAATTTGTTTTTTGTCTTTGTACACAGTCACACAAAGACTTTGAGTGTGCCAGTTGTTTGAACCAAGTTCTTTTAATCTTTTCATCTGCACCAGAACCAAATCTGCACCCAGTTTGAGCTGTGCTGTGTAGCTGTGACTACTTAGGTAAGTCATATAATACCATCTTCTCCAGCAAAAAAAGCACTTCCCTGTGGAAGAGAGACATAAATCTCCCCAGAGAGTGAATTTCAAACCTCTGAGCTGCTGGATAGCCTGAATACTTGCTGAAAGCAGATATAAAATAAAGAGCCTGCATTTAGGAATGGCACGGATGGTTGAGGCATTTCCTTCTCCCCTCCTGCTCAGCTTGTTCCAGGTATTGTTCAGCCTTGGACACACTGAGTGATTTGGGGAACTTGTCTTCTGTGATCTGGGCTGGCAAAGTTGTTCTGGGCTCTGATCCCTCAGCAGGACCCCCTGGAGCAGAGGGTGCTGCAGGTGAGGTTTCAGTAGGACACAGCCCCTCTTTCTCAGGCAGCAACCACCCAGTCTTGCAGGGGAAGGCTTGGCATGGGGTAGTTTTCACTTCCTGGTGGGAGGTGGACACATTTCTTTGTCAGAACCACTACACTGCAGCCAGATCACTTTTAATGTTATTTGTGTGCACATTTTCAATAGGTCCTTGTGAATGCCACAGCGAGACTGTGATAGAAAGTACATGTAAACCAAAATACGCAAAATAAGTAATCCTTCATAATTCAATATGACACCCTTCCTTTAATTTAAACCTAATCAGGGAATAAGAAACTAAAAACAGCTGTAAGCATTCACATTACATCTCTCCAGGGAAATGTACATAAAGTTAGGATTTGTTTTCACCCAATGGAAATTTTGCGATTTCACACAGCCACTCTTTTTGTTTAAGCTGCTTCTTTATTACATTTTCCATAACAGAATTTACAGTCTCCACAAAATAAAAAGCAATTCCACCTCATTTTCCTTACCTTACCTTCTCCCACTCAAAACATGAAAAGATTAAACACATAAGTGTTTCTAGTAATCTGGCTATCTCAGCCATAAATTCAACGGGCAAGAAAGATTTTTTTTCTTTAAACGATAAGATGTGCCTGGAAACTGTTCATGGCCCAGCATGATACACACATTTATTTTTTCTGTTTTTGTCTTTTTTTACAATTCATATGGTAAATAAGCTTTTAGGAAAAAGACATTTTAAAGCTCTCTTCTCCCACATATATCTATCCTGGTCAGCAGCGCAGAATTCAAACGCGTGATGAGCTCAGAAGCGAACACTTCCAAAGCTGAAAATGTTCCACGGAGCATTCCAGTAGGGAGAGCAGGAGGGAATGGGAGCACTCCCAGCACAAAAGGACACGGCCCCCAGACCAGAGCCATTCAACAATTCCTCAGCTGTTGAAGGGAGCAGGGAGGGACAAGCAGAAGCCTGTATCCTCTGCATCCAGCGGGAAGCAATAATCCGATTACATCCCTCAGCCCTCTGGAAGTTGCTCACTAATGACAGTTTTAAGAAAAGTGCTCTGCTGCTGAAGCTCACTCAAATAAAGTGCACAGTATTTGGGAACAGCAATGCCTCTTGAGCCCAAAGTTAATGGTAGCAACAGACTCTTAATCTACTTAATAATCGGGCAGAGTAAAAGGCTGACCCAAGGTAAAGTTTAATGATCAAGGCGGGCAATGAGAGCTATTGGTAACAATTAGTTTTTCTGAAAATGTGATTTCCATGGTGGGAAGGGAAACTATTAAATTTCCAGACATTTTAAACTACATTTAAAAAAATGTGACATTATCATCTATATATACTTCATGAGACCATTATCTGAAGTTAAATGCAGGAGTAGTGGTGAGATCTTGCAGAAAAGGACAACTGATGAAGTTGTGGCATTTGGCTATGATCACAGATATGAGTGTTTTCTTTTTCATGTACAGAAGAAACTTAGGGGAAAAAGAATTCCCTTACTACAAAATACTTTGAACACGATATTGTAGAAGAAAGAAATCCCAATGCTACAAACTGGCATCACCTGAGAGCTGATTGTAGAGTGGTACTGACCAGGTTTAGCAGAGGACAGACACAGGTCTTGCCAGACTAAGCCCTCAAAGCAAGTAAGTACCTGCTTAAGTTAAAACCAGCATGTAAACAGGGCCCATGAGCTGTACTTTGAGATGTAGGAGCCCAGGAGCCTGACTTCCAATGCCTTTGGGGCAAGGCACAGGGAATTTTGCAGCTGCTGACTTTCAGAGGAGTATCAAACACTAACAGCACACCACTGTCCTTCTGTGTCAGTGTGATGAAATCCTCCTGGAAGTCACTGGAGCAGCACCATGTACCTCTCACTGTACATGGTGTACTATTACAATATTACAATATTCAATAGTAATATTGAAACAAAGTGTTGATGTGCTTTTCGTTAGGACAAAAATGTGCTTGTTGGTTGGAGCACAAGAAAGTTTGTGGCAGGAAGTGGGAATTAGGCAGTAGAAGAAATATAAGAGAAAGAAGCCAGCTGAGAAAGGCCTCGCTGTGCCCTGTTTCTAACAATTGCCCAGACAGTTTTTTAAGTTTTAAATATGTGCATTATAAAACTGGTGAATTTTTCTTATGTGTTTTTGGAATAATCTTTTGTCTCTTTTTCCCCTCAGCAATTAGATATTTAATTCCAAAGAAAATGAAAAGTAAAGGGAAATGGAGAAATATGAAAAGTAGGCACTCTAAAGCATACTTTCCAAGACCATTAATATATGCCTGAGGTACACAGAATAGCAAATTTGGACTTGAGGCAAGAATTCATGGCCTACTAAAATACGTATTATCACACCTTAAAGACGTAGTCTGGGAGAATTGAACTTCCAGCTAGCAAAGATAAAAGCTTTTAAAAAATTCAGAGAGCAAAAATTCATTTTATATATGATAGTCCATAAACTGAAAAATACCTCGGATCTATATAATTAGGTCAGAATTAAAAATTAAATTATTGTTAAAATAATTTGAACCTATCTAGGTTCCAGAATTGTTTTTAAGAAAAATATATACACATATGCATATAATGTGTGGGTGTAAATACATATATATCTATCTTAAGATAAACATAAGCCTGTGTGCAATACACAAACATTTATGAGACCTTTTTCAATCCGTACTGATAAATCAAAGCAGTTTTTCTTGAAAATCCTGATATTCATGTGCCCCAGCACTTCAAATCAGAACAACCCAAATCAAATACTGCTCATGAACAAACACAGGTACATGCAATTCTTAACACTAGTTTTATCTATTATTCTGACATTCTCTCTTGTGTGGGTGATTGTTTTCTCTGTTTGTGTTTTCTCTTTTTTTTTTTTTTTTTTTTTTTTTTTTAAGCCTGGAAACTGCCACAGAGAAGTCTGGCAGCTATAACCTCCAGCTAACTACTAGCAAATGCTAACATGCTGTAAAGTGGAACATTTATACAAGATCCATCTGGTGCATACAAGTAGGAATCCAAGATTTAAAGCCATTACATTCTGCATGTGCATTTACACCTTCACCAAAGTTGGCAAAAAGAGTAGATTTTACCCCATGACTCCAGTAGTAAAAGGAGTGGTGTGAAACATGTGCTGACCTAGGCTCCTCCATCCAATTGTAGTTATTATATACTGCTCTTTGGCATGTTACATCCCAGGCTTCATGCCAGGAGTAAATTAGTTCAGTCCTGAACTTGCCTATCAGAAATTAAATAGTACAAGAGTGAAACATGCCTATAAAGGATTAGGGTGGCTGAGCATTTTCTTTTGATCAGTCTTACAGATTTAAAAAGGCAGTCCACCGGGTCTGGTAAACCCAGCAATACTCCCATCAAAAGGACGTCTCAGTTGACTCTTTTTGCCATAACCAAAAAGCAAGGAGGGGAAAACGGCTTTGAGCTTTTTGCTATTCTTCGTGAAGCTTAGACTTCCCAACCATATGTCTGACCTTTTAGTCTTTTTCAGCTCAGTACATTCCCATCCCCTCAGGCAGAGTAGATCTGGGTTTGCCAGCACTATTTTGCTTTAAATTTATACAAGAGGTATGAAAAAGAAATATGCAGAAATTAAGGCACGCAGGAATCAATGACAAACATGGTCATCATTACGCTAAAAATGAGGGGCGGAGGGAAAAGGTTGAAAGGAAAAGGGTACATTTACAGTGCCAGGGAAATTCAGCTTCCCCTTGGAAGCAAGCCCCGATGCTTAAGGCATCCACTCATGCCCTCTGCCGTCTGTCCCGGCGAATTCCAGCGCGGACTGACCGTCTCTCCCGCAGGAAAGCATCCTTGCTCAAAGCTGTCCGGGATGGGTGACACTGCCCGCTCCGAGCGCGTTTTCCCTCCTGCCAGCGCAGCCGGAGCTCCCTCCCGGAGCTCCGAGCCGCGTGTGCTCCTGCCACCGAACCGCGGGTTCCCTCCGCTCAGGCACAGCTTCCTCCTCGGGCCGGTCATTCCAACGCCAGGTGGCACCAAATAACAAGTTTCAACCGCGTGGCTTCGTTTGGTTAATTTTGTTTTGTTTCTTGCTTTGGGTTTGGGTTTTTTGTTGTTTTTTGGGGTTTTTTTTGGTCTCTCTTTTTTTTGTTGTTGTTAATTGGTGAAAAGTTCCCACAGAAATGTGTAATAGTGTAAAACACAGACAAAAAATCCAAAGAGACAAGCAAAACCCTCCAAACAATCACGCAAACCCAAACCAAACCAAAAAACAAACAAGCACAAAACCCTAACAAACGTCAGAATGAATCTGGGGTGAGTTCACCAAGAGCAATGCCTCCATCTACACGGCGATGGAGAGAGGGGGGCACAGACAGGCACTCCTGGCTTTACCTGCCTGTGCAGATGCTGGGACCTGGCAGCAGTAACTCTCTCAGCAGCTCACAACAAAAACATATTCCTCCTAATTAACTGCTCCAAAGCCACCAGGTTTCTGAACAGGGCTCACCTTGCCACCAGCATTTGATAACACTGCTCAATCAGGTGTTAACACGCCAAGGAGAGCAAGGCCAGCACTTTGGGGAAGGAGAAATCTTGCTTTTGGAGCATGTAAGTGCACATGGAACATGCTGGAGAGCCAGCAGACACAAGTTTTACTCTGCACTTTGGTTGTCTGGAGAGTTCACACTTTGCAAAAGCTCAAGTACTGCCATAGGTGATTTTCCAAACTAAGGGAAAGGAAAACCTGATTATACAAGGTTAATACAGTTATTTTGATTATTGTCTTTTACATGCTGCAGGTGTTCAATCTGATGCCAACGATTTAATTTAATTTCCTTTGCGGGATGCAAAGGGGAGCGATCTGAATTTAAATATTCACTTCTTCCAAAAGACAGAGACTGCTCATAAACTCATAAGCAGAGACTTAACCCTGAAGCTTTCCCAGGTTCTGAGAGTAAAGGAAATTCAAGGTGCTATTAGAGACTGTCCAGCAGATGAAATATGGAAAATCCAAGGGTTGCTCTCCATCAGGATGAAAACGCAGCCTGTGGGTATACAGGATACACGTCCCCATTGCCTCAGAGCAGAGCAACAGGGAGGGCTGGGCAGTGGGAGCACGATAAAATGCACCTTATAATCTCTAAAAATATGTATATTTGTCCTATACAGACACGCAGTATGGCCATTGTGCTATCAAGCTAATCCTATGGACAGGTTCACAGTTTTCCCAATGTAAATTCTCCAGGCAATGGAAAGTTTGGGATGTGACTAGCACTGTCAGAAGTAAAGAACCAGCACAAAGTCATATATGAGCCACCTGTCTGAACAGCTAAAAAGGTTGTGTTCAAGTCAGGCTTTAACTAATAAAAATAGTTTTAAAAGATAATTAATTCTGAATAAAGTCAAACAGTCTGTTTTAAAATGTCAGTAAGGAAAGCCAGTTCTGCATTTTAATACTTACCACGGCATTTTGAAAATGGAGTTGTCCAAAACTGATTATATAAACCTCATTCACTGCCTTCTCATATAGTAATGAAGTACAATTTCTGTAATGTGCTTCCTATGATGCCTCCTCTTTCCTTTCTGATTTACACTGCCGGGGTACAATTTAAATCACACCTATCAGAATCTCTGCAAGCTAGATGACTTCAGACCTTCAACTAGGCCATGAACTTTCAAAAATGTTTTTTATCTTAATGAGTAATCAGGCAGGAGTCTTGAATTTTGTGTACTTAAATGGCAGAATTTGCATCCTGTCCAAATTCAGTAGCATTAGGGATGTTTGCTCTCTCTTTTCCACTGAAGAGCCAAAGTGCCCTGCAGTAAACACTGCAGTAAACACTGCAGGAGCACTCAAACCACGAGCCCCCACACTTTTCACGAAATCCAGTTTTATGGAATACAACAGCAAATTACATTCCTATCGGTCAACTAAAAGTCCTCGAGAGCTGACAGAATGAGGACTGGGATTTAAGTAAGCTTTCCTATGTTTAATTAAGTTGGTGAGAAAGCAAACCCAAGTTATTTAATGCAAAGAGCTTTCAACCACGAACTTCTCATGATGAGTTTATAAATGGTGAATATTCACCACCTATAAGTGTATTTGCTGCTTTGCATGCCAGTTATTCTCAAGGACAGGTTTGCCAACCTGCACAAGCTCTTTTAGTGACAGTTTGCACTTCAGGGTACAAAGCCAGTCCCTGAATTGTGCATGCTAATGTGCTGGTGCTGACAAAAGCAATCTGGTGACACTGACTCAGAATTATACAAGTTCAATAGTGAGGAACAGCATTGGCAAGAGGGGTTAAAAGGAAGTACAACTCAAATAATCATTTTCACTTGAGTTGTGAATCCCAGGGTGACAGTCCCATTACAACACAACAAAACCAATAAAAATTATGTAGGAAACAGGGACGGGGTAACTTTTGAACTGGTTAACCAGCTCTCTCCCTAACCAGCATGCCTCAAACGTAAGAATGCTCACACTTGAGTTGTCACCCTATGGACAAAAAGGCTTCTCTGCAATTGTTTCTGAACTATTGAAATAGAAACCATAAACCAAAAGGAACCACAAAATGTTAATCACCTAGTGGGAAATCTGCTGCTAATGTGTATCACACAGGCAATTAAACTTTTATGCTAAGGTATAGACACAAAAGTCAGATGAAACTGTTTCTACAGTTTACTCCCATAGAGGTGTCTTGTAAATATGATGATGGAATATTTTAAGGAGAAAGGTAAGAATGACCCTGCTTGGTCAGGAAAATTGGACCAGATGAGCCACTGTGGTCCCTTCCACTCTTACCCATTCTGTAATACTCTGTAATAAACCCTGATTAATTTGGTGGTGAACAGGCTTAGGGAGAGAAAATACAGAGAAAATATTAATTTTATGTAAACACCTACATAAATAAATGCAGGCCAGGTTATTTTTTTTTATTTTCCCTGTGTTGGATATATCTTAAGCTTAATGAGTGCCAAGGTTGCTGAAGACAACAGCAAATTGCTTCATTGCCTTTGCTTTATGCAAAGTTGTCTTTTTTCTTGGGCAACTTACTGTTAAAACATGTTGAACTCTATTAGTTCTATACCGAAAAGAAGAATAACATTTCCCTAAAACTCTACTGTCAGGTCTTGCTGATACAGTCAAGAGTCTGTGCAAAGATTATAAAGTAAAAATTCAGTTTTAGATATTCTGAACCTTATGCATTTAAGTCTCCTTTGAAGCAGGAACAGTCTGGAAAGTATTTTTGACAATGCTTTGGATTAAACTCTCAGTCATTCCAGAGGCCAAGGAAGACTGCATAAGAAGCATGGGAGGACTTATATATACAGAGATACTATATACAGCAAAAAAGGAATCTTTTAAAGACGTATATCATTTTCAAACCTTGTAAAACAGAGATCTACTGTAAGATGACAAATTTAAATGCAAAGTTAAAAGCTCTGCAAACTATTTACAGTGATGACAAGAAACGTCAACAAAGTACCCTAGAAGGAGTTACCAAGACTGTTGCTCATGCAAACCAAAATATATTCTTTGTATAATGAGGATCACCAAAAAAAGGATATGAAGACATCATTTTATGACTTGTTTTCCTACTGAATTAGAATACATAAATATTGAAAAATATAGTCATATCAGAAGAGTGATACATTTAAACATAGTGAACTAGGGAACAATGTAAAAAGTATTAATTGAAAGTTGTATACCCCAGCAAGAAAATAATTATCATCCCTGTTCAGCTTCTGCTCAGAAATAAAGATTGATTAGATGCAATTAATTTTTCCACAAGTAACATTCTTTGTGGATTTTTCTGGATTATGATAGTAAACTACAACAGTAAGTGGTCTCCTTTAGTAGTTAAAGCTGGCGAAAAATCAGCTGCACTGACATATGTTACAAATAAGACCATGTTATTTGTCTCTGTTGAGTGTCAAGCCTAATATCATTCAAAAAAAAAAAAAAAAGGTTTCAGCTGTGATTTGTAGTTTTGTTACCCAAAAGCTCTCTTTCTCAGTGTCACTTATGAACGCAATCTGTAGCTCGTACACATAACACAGTGAAGTTTTGTCTTGTTTTGAGTACAGAATAAAAGTCTGGATTTAAAAGTGATTTCAGAAAAATTCCTCTTCATTCATTACATAAAAGAAATAATGGCAGTGTTTTGCCTAGGCCCCAGGGCATATTTAACACAGCCCTTCCAGCCTGTCTCACTTTGCACAGAGAATGCCACAGACTGTGGAGATGTTCCTCCCTTCATTTCCATCCTCTGACAGAGCCCTGTCTGCTTGAGAGCCAAAGATCTATCTTTTTAAAATATGTTTCAAAAGGCTGCAGAATGCAGTGTCTGCCAGCAGCAGCCATGTTTGGGTGAAACCTCTAAATTCCTTGTGTGGGGCTTCATTTGGGCTACACACATAGTTAACAAGAAATTAACATAATTAACAAGAGATGAAATACCACAGACACCATTAGCTCTATAAACACCAATGGGTTTGGTAACTATTTTGTATTATCCCTAAAGCTGGTAGCATTTGCTATCAGTAGCTGTAGGATCATAAAGACTTGGGAAAAAATAACAACAGCTCTTTACAGGTACAAAACCTTTGTAAATTATTTTGAAGTTACCAAGGGACCATGTAATTGAATGTAAAGGCAATAGTTCCTTGGATGAAAGAGGTCAGAGGGACAACTCTGCAAAAATAAGATGAACACTTAAGAACCATAACTATTACTCTATGTTAGTTATTAGAAAGAAAAATCCTTATCCTGTCAATTAACATTTAAAATGACCTCATTATTACCTATCAATAAATGTAGAGCTTCTGATAAGATTCAAAGGCAAAAGACCTTTTATCTTTTATACCCCAGGACTATTCCTGGCAGGTAAAGCAGGTGGAAGAACATCACTGTGAGATGAACTGTGACTAAGCGCTATGTGTCATTCTTAATGCTTCTATCACAGCATTTGCAGTTTTCAGAAAGATTTAGGCAAACATCCCTCATCAGAGGCTCCTAATGAAATTAAATTTTCCGTTCATACTTAATGATCAGAAACAAATGGTGGCATACACAATCCATTGCCATCACAGAGGGAAGTTGCTGCTCTCTCATGGCATCAGGGCTGTGACCTGACAAAGAGCAATAGGGACAGATAGAGAGGCTGCAAACAAAAGATTTGCTTTGTAAAACCACAGTTACACAAGCTCACTGAAGATGGTGCACTCAGTACAGGTGATTGCAGTTCAGAGCCTATGCTGCACTGCTAGCTGATTTTCATTTGAAATCACAGAGTAGTTGAGGTTCAAAGGGAGACCAAGCAGTCCAACTCTCCTGCAAGCAGGGTCAGCTACAGCAGTTTAGTCTCGCCTGTATGCAGCTGGGGTTTTATATCTCTAAGGAGATCTCCACAATCTCTATGGTCACTGTTATACCTTCCTCACAGATAAAACAATTCTTTCGTATTTGAGGTGGAATCTCCTGAATTCAAGCCGGTGTCCAGTGCCTTTTGTTCTTCACTGGGCACCACTAAGAAAAATGTCTGGCCCCTTCTCATTTGCCCAAGCCCCATCAGGCATTTTTAGATCTAGAGATATACACAAAAGATCTCTCCTTGGCTTCCTTGGCTGAAGAGTCGAAGCTCTCCCAGACTCTGTACAATAGATGCTCCAGTCCCTTAATTACCTTTGTGGCCCTCCACTGATTTCACTGCAGTTCATCCACATTCCTTCCACACCAGGTCACTCAGATCTGGACCCAGCATTCCACGTGTGTCTCACCAGTGCAGAGGGGAAGGATAACCACCCCAATTTGCTGATAACACTCCTCCTCATGCAGGCCAGGATTCTGTTGGCTTTTTTTTCTGCAAGGGTCCACTGCTGGCTCAGCCAGCTTGGTGCCATCCACAACCCTCAGATCCTATTCTCCAAAGCAGTTTCCAGCCACAGCCTATTGTAGTGCACGGTGTCATTCTTCCTCACATGCAGGACTTTGTGTTTGCTTTTGTTGAACAACAAGGTGTTCCTGACAGCCTATTTCCCCAGGCTGTTTAAGTGGCAGCCTCACCATTAGCAGCACGGTATCCTCTCTCTCTGCTCCCGGTTCTTTTGCAAACTACCTGAGGTTACAACATCTTCCTCACTCCCTTGTGGGCTGCCATCTTCTTCCCCTCTTGTTCCTTTTTGAAGCTGTCATCCCTAGGCTGGCCAAACTGTTGGCAAAGGGGCTTTTGCCGCACACAGTCACACTTGAAGCCTTTCAGGTCACTGCTGGCTGTACAGCTGGGGTGAAAGTCTGAAGGCTGGACAAGCCTTTATGGTCTCACTGCAAAATCCCAGAGCTGAGTGCCCAGCAAGCAGCCTTGTGTAGGGATCCAGCTGCCCTGAGACAGCAGTGTGGTTGAGGAGTTCAAAAGTCAGTGCAGCAACCATCATGTTTTTGGTGGTGGTGATTAAGGAAAACTAAGTCAAACCTCAGAATTAAGTTTGTGAGTTTTGTTTTTATTTTCATTTTTATTTTCTTTAACTGGACAGAATGTAACACAGGTGATAGAGACAGAGGTGTTTCTTGGTTTTCTCTGATTCCTGGCACCAGGCAACTCCAGCAGCTGCAGAACACTCCACACCCAGGTGCCAGGTATTAAGTGGCAATAAGTAATTCCTAGCTAAACAGTAAAAAACAGGCCCAAACAAAACCCAATAACATCCTGAATCATTAGAGAATCAGAGCAGCACTGATTTCTAGGTATCAGACAAGCAAGATCTGTGATGGCTGGGCATAATATCCCAATTTAAAATAATTTTTTGATAATACATTCAGACTCATTTGCTAGCTTGAGACACCAAACTTTATACAAACACACTTAAAACATTGACTCATTTGGCCAGTCTGGAACTGAGAGTTTATAACATCAGGAGGTTCTGGGTATACTGCATCCTCTTTGCCTTCATAGAGAAAACAGCAACAGCCTGAGCATGCCAACAGGCCATTGATCTGAGGAAATACACTAAAAGATGCCTTTGATTAGCCCAGTACTTTGGGTTGGTTATTTTAACCGTCAGAAAAAGTTGTGGAAAATGACAGTAAAACAGGAAGCCAAAAATCAGAGAGAGAGAGAGAGGCTCTGGAACTTCCCAGAAAACAGCCACTGGAAGTAAAGCAGTGCACAACAACAATGGCAAGAAACATAAGAAAAGTGGGATGAACAAGAACTACTGTACAGAACAAACAATGAACAGTATTCCAGAAAACTCAGATTAATCCCCCAGGCTAGTGCAAGTACAAGGTATAAAGGAAATTACCAGGTGCAAGAACTACAATGGCAAAACAGCACATTTTCTTTAAAAAAATCAAGAGAACAAATGACAAAATTAAAATTACACTAAATAAATGCACAAAAAAATGTTTCCAAGTACTTTTTCTGACTGACATAATAAATTTTGAGTGATGAAAAATGTGACATGAGGGGTATGACATATATTTGTTCTACACTTACATTTTGCAAAATGAGCACATAAGATTTTTATCTTTGCTTAAAAGCTCATTGCACTGATGATTGAATCCAAGACCCCCTACCCACTGTGGCTCTGTAACAAATGATGACAGCAGTTAATATCTTAGCTCTGCTGGCACTGTCATTACTACTGGCATTATGTCTCCAAGGTCTTTATGCATCCCTACAATACTTTTACATTCCTTTATAATCTTCAAGTACAGTTTTAGACTGCATCATCTGCCAAAATCAGGTTCTGAGACTCCTACAATACTTACATTCCTTTATAATCTTCAAGCACAGCTTTAGACTGCATCATCTGCCAAAATCAGGTTCTGAGGCTCCTTATGGGTCTCCTCATATGAGCTGTACGTATGAATGAGCCAGTTAACTCAAAGGTAAAGTGGTATCTTTTAAGAAGATTTAATGTGAGTGTAGATGCATCGCTATTTCTCACTGTCAGCCTGCAAAGAGCTTAGTGTTGGTATCAAGGATACAAATAAGATGCAAAGTGGTTTTCATTGACAGCAAAAAGCTAAACCTGTGTGGCTCACGTTAAAAATGCAAAGCACATTTTAGAGTGCACTGGGTACTTAAAAAAAAAAAAAGAATAAAAAGATCATTTTCCCAGGGCATGTTACACAAATTTAGTCTTGAATAATGCTATATGTCAGAGACAGCCATGCTTTTGCAGCTGAATTTTAATGCTGCCTTTTCTTTCTTCTGTCTCACCCTACCAGGGGCCATTCTCCTTTGAAATCTACTTTTCTCTTACAGATTGCTGCTGCTACCTTGTCACACCCCCTCCTGCCTCCATCTGCCACTGCTTCCTCATGGGCCATCATTCCTTACTGACTTCAGCCTGGGGAGGAGAAAAAAAGCCCCAAAATAGCTCAGCTTTGGATCTTACCTCTAATAATGCCATATCTCTTCAAACAGAAATGGATACATATATATCTAAAAGAGTCTCTCTAAATAAAACAAGTCAAGCAGAGTTCAAAATTAGTCTCTCTACACAGATGAAGGAGGGTGAAAAAGCACATTCTCCTTATGGTTCTCCTGTAGATCCCAGATGCCATGGGAGTGAACAAAAAAGCTCCTGCAATTGTCAATAGCCCTCTGTGACAGCTGGCACCCCGCCAGCCTGTGCCAGACAGTGGCTGCTGAGCCCGCTGGGGATGCGGTGCTGGAGCAGAACGGCCCAAGGAAACCGAAAATAAAGAAAGGGCTGGAGAGCAGGAGCAAGACAGAGTCGGTATAGAAACAGATATTCAGGGCAATGGGTCAGGGGCAAAGTGGAGAAAAGGAGAAGAAGATCTGGAAGTACTGCTATGCACTTTGCTTTCTCCCAGTGCGGGATCCCCAGACTTTCGATTCATTTCCCACACCTCACTTTTAATTCCTTAAAGGGTTGTTTTACTGCAGTCTTAGTGACCTCCTCTTGGTTGCATTTCTCTGACGAAATTCCTCAAAACTTTTGCTTCTTCCAAATCCCATTTTGCTTCTCAGTCTCTACTCTGTAGCAGCATCACAAGGGAGAAAACTTCATCTTGTTCCTGGAAGTTTTTTGTGACTGAAAACATTGTGCATGGAACTATGGAGGGAAGAAAAAAAAAAATTCCCAGCCAAATACTAACTTTGTTAGAACTGTCTTTTCTCAAAATGCAGCAAGACATCTCCTAAAGGAAACTTTATATACAAAACTATCAGTTCATTGGACTGCTGTCCAAACAGGACTCTGAAAATGTGTTCTGAAAATACATATATTCCCTGGAAAACACAGGGATAAAACTTATGATAAAAACTTCAGAATATTCAGACCAAAATTTATTCGCAAGCAACTAAAAGGGCATTCAAATCCAGAGCTTCAACACAGTATGCTCTCACTCCTTCTCCAAGTTTTCTCCCAAGTTTATATATAGCCGGTCCCCTGCTGCTGTACCTCCGCACCCGGCTCGCAGCCTCCTCCCTCCTCGCAGGCGAGCGCTGCCCTGGAACAGCGCGTTCTCCCACAGGCATTACGATAATCTCATTTAAGGCACGGAACGCCGTGGCCACGCTCTGCACCAGAAAAGCATTTCTGCAGCACGGCACAGGGAGCACCAGGCGTTTTGTCACCCTGAAAAGGCGAGGCTGTCCTGTTCTGAGAGCCGCTGCCTGCAGCTATCTCCTCCCTCCCCTTTTAAGTTGCTATGTGCGTGTAACCACAGCGGCAAAAAATGTCCTCGCTCACGTTTCAGACCAGATTTAGAGGCAGAGGTACCGCCAGGCATCCTGTTCTCTCCATCCCAACTACCCGTCTCCAGCAGAGAGGGGGGAGCATCCTGCTGGATGGGACCACCATGAGCAGGCAGGCTCGGTTTCCA
Organism: Petroica traversi; assembly: GCA_025920805.1. Classification (NCBI taxonomy): domain Eukaryota; kingdom Metazoa; phylum Chordata; class Aves; order Passeriformes; family Petroicidae; genus Petroica; species Petroica traversi. The sequence continues at coordinate 350,959 of JAHLSL010000020.1, forward strand.
AAGGTTTGTTTCTAAACAACTGTGCCATTGACCCCCTCGCTTTGCTGAGGCAGCAGAACATGGGACGTGCACTTCTTACAGAGGCCCAACCTCACTCCTGGCATACAATAAATCAAACTGAACAAGCACCCAGACACCAAATAGTAAACTGAACCAGCTGAGCAGAGGCACCTTTTTCTACTCCTAACAAACCTCTGTACTGGAAGCAGCCCAACAGAGAAAACAAAACTCTTATGACACAACATCAGAATCAAAACAACAAGCAAGAAAAATATAAGAATTACAGCTCAACAATCATCCTTCTCCATTCCTATCGCAAAACAGATCCAGGATGGCTACAGTAGAATAAAGGTCACATTGCAACAGATATTTAAGGACACATGCTTCACCCTCAAGACTATTTCCTCATTAGTACATAATATCTCAATTCCATTTAAGAACCTTGTTTTGTGTTTTTAGGGTACCATATCATTTGATAAATCTGGAATTAGTCTAAAATAACTTCCTCTGAATTACAGTTCAATGCAAAGCTTTAGCTCTGGATTAAACGCTTGTTCCGTAAAGAACTCGATACACGGCATCATTGAGCATGCTGCACTAGAAATTTAGTTAAAATAATGAAGGGGGTTTTTGTTATGTCAGTTTCAGAAAACTTGAGAGGATCCCAAAGTCATAAGTTAAAGTACTGTACGAGATAGTTGAGAAGGCCTTCTCTTGTTCATCAAATGTAAAATAACGCACCTGTGTAGAGCCCAAGTTTTTCTGGCTTTGCAACCCCAGGGAACTGCTCCTCCCCATTTCCCCCAGCCTGCTCACACTCCACCAGCAAGACACAGTTCTTCCACAGCATCTTCCCTCTTCTCTTGTTCTGGATGTAACACTTTGCTCTTGGAGGACACACCTTTGCATCAGATCCTGGATGAACTAATTGTTTCCTGCTGGAGGGGCTATGTTAAATTTTTGCCCCATGGGTAGGCTGGCAGTGACAGAGAGGTGGCTCCTGAAGCCCATCCTCTGCTCGTCACTCACAGGCAGAAGTCAGGACAAACAAAGGGTTGTTTGTAGAGATCTCCCATCAGCCCTCCCTCCCACTTCTCATCCCCGCTAGCTCTCGCTCTCTCTGGGTGCATCTAAAAAGATACAGCTGCCAAGAAAGTGGAAGGGAGTGAGCCGGAAGATAAAGGTATGTTTTGCTCCTGAAATTATCCTTGTCTACTTGTCCTGCTCCTTCTAGTTACAGAGTACAGAGTTAGAGATACATATGGGAACATGCAGAAGAAGATTTGGGAGAAGCTGTTACATTGCAGGCAAGAGGAACCATTCAAGACAGTGATGCATGGCAGTGATCCAGCTCAAAATAATTCTTTTACTATCTTGCTTTTCTTTGAAGTTGGATACTACATATAAACATCTGAAGTCACTAAATATACTATATTGCCTTCCAGTGCTCAATATAATATGGAGAGAGGTGTCTTCACAATGAATTGCTGTCTTAAAGAAAACTAAATGGGGTTTAATGAGAACTCAGTTTCTGGAAAGAATCATGGTATTGATGATAATTACAAAGCAGTAATTCACTGAATTCATCCTCAGCGGAATAGCTGCTGTCCTTACAGTGCTCCAACTGTTCAAGCAGAATAGATTTAAGAATCTTTTTTTAATGGAAAAAATTCTTCATAATATTATCAGTTATGCAGCTCTTGTGTTATGAGGTTTTAGTAGTGCACTAATAAACCTAACTATCAAGCACTAACAAACCTAAATCCTAAATACTCAGCATTTTACATTTTACATTTTATTTGTGAAAGGTAAACTTGACAAACAAATAAACAGGAAAGTACATTTCATTTTGAATAAGTGATACAATTTTAATATATATTTGTTTTTTAAGTGCAACTCATTAACCTGGTACATGCCACTGGACAGACTGGAAAAGATCATACACCAAAAGTGTACCAATTAATGTATTTCTTGTTTTCAACATTAGGCAACTAGAAATACAGCCTACTGAAGGGGAAAAGAAGGGTATATTTAATGAAGGGTTGATATTTTTAGTGGTTTATAGGCCAACCTGTAAATATTTCTATTTACACAGGATCTCTCGAAGTGCCAAAATACGTATTTTGTGCCTTTTCTCAGTTTTCCCTATTTCCAACATTTGAGCTCCTACTGATACTGTGTGACCTTTAAAGGGCATCCCTTCTCATGAACTATTACCCTGTCGTTCTTGGACAAAGAGGCTGAGACTTGGGGTTTTCTCTTTGGTCTTTTCTGATTACCTCAGCATCTAGCAGATCCAAAGACTAGATAGTGCCAAATTGCCTGGCAAGATAATTCAAACACTCTCAGCTGAACGAGCAGAGACAGCACTAATTCCTGACTCATCAAGTATATTCCCAAACTAATCATTTTCCTTCAGGAAAAGCTCCAAACTATTCCGAAGCACTTGTATTCCCGGGTGCATTTGGACTCAAACCTTACCTACACCATGTCAAAATAATGAACTGAAAAGAACTTACACAAATGCAAGGAACTAATTTTTGGTGTTTTTAGATGGCTTTACTCCTGCCAGAATTTGAAATAATAATAAATTAATTAATAATAAAAAAAAAATAATTAATAAATAATAAATAGATAATAATAATAAAACCTTGATAGAGCAAACTGGTCAGGCTTTGCATGCCTGGCATTGCTATCTTCTCAAAAGGCTTTACTAAAATAAAGAACTGCAAGAGGATGCTTGCTGGCAGTGAATGAGTCTTTGAGCCACATCAGTGGATGGATTTGTACATCACATTTTCCTGACTTTTTTATGAGGAAAGACTGCCTTCTGTGCTATGCAAAAGCAGACAATGCCTTTGACACTCATTTTGAAATAAATATGCACATAGTAGCTCTGTTCTTTACCCAGGCAATCAGCACACTCCAACACCTGTTCAGCTGCACTCAGGAAAAGGAGCTGCAGCAGTTTGTCAGACAGAGATGCTGCATCTGAAAGCTCTGCTGAGTTTACCCGCATCGATCCTGTGCAGGGAGCTGATGAAACACTTCAGCTCCTTGGCAATCTTTCATCTGCAAATAGGGACTGTTCTCCCCCAGGAAACAAATACTCTTTTGAAGAAAGGTCTTTTGACTACAAGTTTCTGTTTTGTTATGACCTGCAAAAAAACAAAAATCAAGCAAACACAAAGAATCCCCCCAAAAAACCCCAGAGGAAATATTTAAGCAGAAACAAAATTATAATATTTTTTCTTACAATGTTTATAATTGGTAAGGTGCATAACTGGACAGAGAAGCTGTCTATTCATAGCTAACAGTGATTTTGGTACCTACCCACAAAAACCCTCCTGATGATCCACTACAGCAATACCCTATTATTTTTCAAGGCAATTAGTGAGAATCACCTTAAAAACTGTAGATCATGATTTTTGAATCTAGCAATTTGACAGAGTATAGAGAATGTGCCCATTTTCAGAACAAAGTGAATTCCTACAAATTTTGAGGAGATAGGCAGCTGGGAACAGATTCAAATGAGCATTTCAATTGAACTCCAGGTAGGGAAACATCACCTGAATTATTAGAAATAAAAAACAAAGTACACAAGAGCAAGGCATCATGAATGCCTCATCCTCAGTAGAAGAATGCAGAATAATCCAGTCACAGGAAACAAAGGCATAAACTCCCTGCTTCCCAATTTTCTTTTTCATGGAATTTTTTCTTCCATTGAATACTTAAATAATTAAGCTCAACTATTTTAACAGAAGATTAAATTGCACTCCCTGACATTGGCATTTATCTAGGTATAAACAATGTTTTTCTCTTTAAGCATTACTCTTCTGAGCAGAACACTCATAACTATAGTGTTTATACTCCTGCAAAATAAAACCATAAATATAATAATACAGATTCGTCACTCAAGTCTAAAAAACACCAGGCAAGGTTAGAACAATGTTTATTTTATTTGAGTAGTAGTTTTGAGGTCTAAAACTAATAAAAACAATACGTTATTCAATACTGCACTCTGAGGTAATTAAAAATAGATCCCCAAGGCTCCATTACTAGTAGTTTACAGGAGTCTTCTACTCTAAAGCTCCCATACAAGTTCATGGAAACTAAAAGGAATTATTCAATGAATTTTTCTTCTACAACAGAAGCCCAAAAAAATGCAGAAGAGCTTATTCTCACTTCACTCATGTTTTTTAATATATTGGCCACTTTTTAATACTTTATTTGGCTACTGATGCTCAAAAAACCCCAAGTTTAAATATAAAAAATGAATTACCAAAAAGCTTTGAGATGTAGTATTTTATCCCTAATATGAATCTAAATTTCCAGATTCTTACATGGCATGTTATTCATTGGTTGAAGAAATGGAAGATAAGCAAGGCAGCTGTGGTGGCAAGAAAACTACCTGAGAAAAATTACTAAAAAATACTGTATATATTTAAAGTTTACTGTTTGTTTTTCAAGGATGATCTCAAGACTTTTGCGACGTAACCCATATTATAGCCACATCTACAGCTGGCATACCTAATTTTTTCCTTATCCAGATAATAGCTCTGCCATCTTAACTTCACCTTTGGTGGTCTTTGATTAGACATTGCCTTACGCCTGGTTATTTTCGGGTTAGCCCAGATCATTCTCACCTGCCCCACAAGGAAGACCATGACTGGCCCATAACATCCTGTCAGGGCATCAATTCCAAAGTGCCAACGGGATGAAGGACAGAAGAGTCTTCCTGAACTCTTATACAGGAAAAAGAGCACACAGGGAGAAAGCTGGGCTGAGCTGGTCACTCCTTAGGTTCATTTCCAGAGCAGAATGTCTATTTAAATTCAATTTAGATAACAGATCCATTTTGTTTGAGCATGAGGAAAGGTAAAAAAAACCCCACTCTCTTTCCTAATACCAATAAAAGCTCAGTTGAAACGTTGTTCAAAAGGCTAATTTAAAAGTGAATGCAAGTTCAAGGACCCAAAGCTTTGTGGCATGGTCAGACTGTGCAAAGCAGCACAGAACAGCAGAGCTCACGTTAAACAAAACGATGGAAAGCCCAGTCACGTGCAGGAGAGTTTTGCAAGGGCTAATTTATCCCATCTTTTAAAAAGCCAGTTAAACCATAATGATGTCCAGTAGCAAGAATCAACTAAGCAGTCTGCAGTACTAAAAAATAAAATAAAATAAAATAGATTCTCCATACTGCTGTATCACAGCAGAGTCCAGTCCAGCAGCACTTGGCAGCACTGCAGACAGCTTTGGCTTCCTCGGCTGCTTAACACCTCAGTTTCTCACACAGCCCATGACACAGGATTAAATCAGAAAGCAATTTTTCCACAACTTTGATGGGGAAGGATACTATTTCTTTTACGTGAGTGACTCTTGTTTTGACAGGCAAAGTGGCCAGGAAGGCAAGGACACACACCCAGACATTTCTCCCTGGTTTGGTAGCAATCGATACAATCACTTACACCACCGAGAAAACACGGCCAGCTCAAAGCAATTTTCTCAAGGTGAGAAGCCAAAGAAACAACAAAATTGCTGGCATCAGAAGCCTCAATTCCCAGTGAAAGGATTCCCAAGGTTGTACAGAAAGTAATGAATATCAATTCTGCTGCAATATTATTTACCTCCTAGGAGAAAACACTCTCCAGCACTCAGGCTCAAATGACCAAAACTTCACAGGAAAGAAAAATGCAAGGCAGAAAGCAAATGAGGGGAAGAGGTCTGTTCAGCAGCAATACCTGTGTCACGTACCTCGTTTCTCTTTAGCATCCTGCTGTGGGAAGCTTGGCCAAAATGAAGATGGTCTCAGTGCTGCTGCTGGTGCTGAGCACCCTCCTGGGTACCCCCGCGGTGCCTTCCCAGCGCCCCTCCTGCTACAAGAGGGCTCTCAAGGACCACAGCTGCCACACCATCCCCGAGGGCAAGGAAAACCTCCGACACGTCAACAGCCTGCAGGATCACTTTTGGGAAGGGAAGGGCTGTGAGGTGATCTGTTACTGCAACTTGAATGAACTGCTCTGCTGCCCAAAGTAAGATCACGCTCATTTCATATAAACTTGTACAGTTCTTCACATACACCCATTGTATTTCCATCATTCTACAGTTTCCACATGAGGAATAAGCTAGCATTTAAAAAAAAAATTCATCACTTCGGGTGGTTTGAAATTATATCAAGATATGGCCAATTTTCTGTTACTGTCAGTTTTGAGGATTTGTTTTTCAGGGCCTCACCTAGGACTTGCTTAGCATATTTTGTAAACCTCCCCGTCCTTTTAACAGGGACTTCAGCATTTGAATCACCCAACTGTTGACTCCTCTGTCTGATGCAAACTAAGAATAACTTCACCAAACTCATATTCACAGCATTTTGCAATGAAGATGATTCCAGGACCTAAAAAAGCCTATTTGATTTCTCTTTCATGGAGGAGGACTGTATTGCTATTGTTAAGTGCACTCACATACATCAGTTGAACAAATAATTCTGTAAAGATTGCTGTTACAAGCAGAAAAGCAAAGGAGGGTTCACAAATACTTGTATAATGCAAGGCAAAGATTTAGCCCAAGAACATCAACACCTCCCTGGCTTGCTCACACTGCTGACAAAGCTGAACAGTGAAGTTCTCACTGAACATGGGGGTTTTTCTTGTTGTTATATAGAAAGAACATAACTGAGTTAAATAAACACCATCAGCCCATACTGGTTTTAGGTAATAAAATGTATTAAGAGGTATTATTTCATCCAGCTTTTCAGCAACATATTTTCTTCAGTAAGTTTGGAATAGAAATGTCAATAGTTCGAAACTTACTAATACTTCAGAGGCACCAAAATGGAATGGCATTATATAGGCAAGCAAAAATTATTTTTTATCTGTGTTCCTCTTAGTACTCATTCCTCAAGTCCCCTAAAATCAAATAAAGGCAACTTTTCAGCACTCCTATCGAGGACTCTAGTTGAACCAAGTGGAAAATATTTCCAAAGCTAAAAACCTTATCTTCAAACTGAGAGCTGGTTTAAAATCTTTAATCTTTCACTTTCCCTAAAACCAGATATGGTGCCCTCACCCTGAAGCACACTTTGGGTCTCTAGCTTCAACCCTTGAGCAGCATAATAAAATCCCTTCCTTTGATGCAAATGTGCAAGAAAGTACCCCTCCCACCATCCTGAGGTACACAAGACCTGCTTTCCACCTGTGCTCTTAGGACAAACTGCACTAAAACAGAACATGTGCACATGCCAAAGTCCTTTATTTTGATAATAGAATCTATTTGGTCAGTTTATTTTCTCAAAGTTAAAAATACCAGGGTGGGGTTCTGCAGCCTGGTCAGCCAATGGAAGTTTTGTCACTGCTCCCACAGCAGGCCAGCAGAGGTAGAAATGCAGGATCTTCATCCAGACCTGCATTTGCATTGCTAGAAGGACATCCCACAAACACAGTAATCCTACATATATGACAACACATGCTAAAAAACACCCACAGTGGGAAATGCATGTCATGTTAAAGCTCTAATAAACCAAATATCTAATTGTTTAAATATGTGATCCTATCTTTCAGGGATATTTTCTTTGGACCAAAGATATCTTTTGTGATCCCCTGCAACAGTCAATGATTCAAGTCTGCAAGTGAAGATAACAGACATCATTCCACGATCATGTAATAATGTTTTCAAGGGGAAAACAAAACCAACACCACCAAGAAAAACTTCCTTTCTAACCACAAGTCACTGCCTCACTTTACACTGTAGAAAGAATTTCCTTTCTATACCTTTATGGAATTTCAAATAAGAAATTTTCTTTTCAAACCTGGTAGCTGACCTAATTTCCATAAAGCCATTTCCATGGTTTAACAGATTGTACAAGCTCTTAATATATTCTAATATGCATCCCCCAGCAAAAAGCAGTACTCTTCTTACTCAGCACAATACCCTTAACTAGTTTGGACAAAGAAACATCAACTTTATGTTGTTAGGAACATGACTCTCAGAGCAACTTATGGCAGTGCAGCCATGTATGTACAATGTATGTATTGCATGTATGTGCAACAGGATGTGATGGCAACATCACTCTACTAATGCTGTCTTAAGCTGGCACTTCTGTAGACAGGCTCCCGTGTTCTATTCAGGCATCTTAAAACACATGCACATACAAAAGGCATGTATTTGCATATTTGAAACTATTTCACTGAAATTTAAAAAAAAAATTGACATTAACACTACTGAAGCACATTTAGGTCTTTTGTCTGATTGGTCACCTGTTTTGACTATGCAATTTCTAAACCCTTAAATTGCTTAATCTTAGCATTGAACATTTAAAAATATCAGAACAGCAGATTTTTTACTCAATTTGTTTGATATACAATACCTCAAAATTAAGTTAAAATGCTGGCTTTTTATTTTTAGGCTAGCCCTGTAAGGCAATAGTCACAGAAGAGAAAACACACAGATAATCATCTTAATATTTAAGAGGTATTATGGTCTAGGAAATAGAACAAAGAGACACAAATTTTTGACCCTTTTTCTCTTATACTGCAATCTGTATTGGCAGATGTTGAGAGGTGATCACATAATTTTAAGCAGTCACCTGAACAAGCCAGGCTTACAGGCAGCAAACCTGATTTGCTGCCTTACACATATAAACTCTTTAGCTATCAAGTCAGTCATATGGAAAGTGTGCAGTACTGAAGGAACTGTGCACCTCATCATCTTACACATTGGCCCAAACTGCTACCACCGGTTTACCAGGCTTACTTCATGTGTCACTATGAAATACCACCATAACTGTTTTTCTTGCTGCTAGTAAACAAGGGTTGGCTCCTGGGTGAGGGGTGATTATACATAGCTAATAATAAATGTTTCAAGTAAATCTGTGTGTACTATTTTTGCCCTGACTGTTATACAGTTTGTGTCACCAGGCTTTTTAAGCCTCATTTGTGCTTCCTACCAAATAATTGGTAGTAAAATAAACTCCATAGTTTTGGCAACCCAGTGAAAATATCCTAAGTCAGTGCTCTGTGAGAAAATCTTATAGTATGTGCTCTTGTGTGAAGTCCTCTACAAGCTTCTAGTGTACGTAACTTCTGTAGTTTGTGCCATCTAGTTTATACAAGAATCACGTTGTATATGCCTGGCATTCACACCTTTGCTAAGCAGCAGTAGCAAAAAAATTTAAGGCAGATACAAAGCTGAGTACTAAAGTTGGTGGCTTTCAGTTACCTTTCTTCCACGACTCATTGAAAATTCCCAAAATCCACTGGAGTAAAACTTTGCTGCTTTCTACATTCAGCGAGATAGGGTCACTTAAGCTACTACTTTAAGGCTGACTAAGAAATTTTTTTGTTTCTCTCCCAACTCTTCTTCCCTCACACAGCTGTTTCTACAGGTCCTGCCAGACCTAAGTGAGAACATTCAACCCTGTCATGCACTCAGAGAAAAAGTCTTTGTCCTTCAGGTGTCCTACCCATGAATAGGTTCCCTGGCTTTTTATGCAACTCACACTTTAAATATAAGGTGAATGTGTGCAAAGGGCATTTCGTAAACAAATTGACAGTCCCTGTAGTGACATGAGGACAAAAACGTACTTTCAAAGGAGCACCAATTTTAGCTGTCACTAGCTAGATATCACTGTCTTGAACTTAGGCCAGCACTGCAGAACTGTATTGTGGAAATACATAAAGCAGTACAAGTGAAAGAAATCATACCACTGAGAGATACTGGGAAGGCAGCCAGTTTGAGGTCAGGGTTTATCATCGTTCAGTTCCATGTAAGCGTCACAGGTCAAAAAAAGCAAAGTGAAGCATCTTAGTTGTAGTGATGCCAGCGGAGTAGTAATTTTAAAAAAACCCCAAAAGATTAACATCAAGCAGATTAGATCACAGACACACTGCTTTCTCATTTTTCCCAAATTATGAAAAAGCTATAAACATCTGATAAGGTTAGGAGTTGCAATGAATGCTAACAGAACAAGCTGAAGCCTCGTCCTCCTCAGCTTTAAGATGAAAATTACTTTTCCATAGCTTTTTCTTCATCCTCTGTGCACAGCTTTAAGCAGAAAAAAACCATATTCCATACACCACAAATTCAGACTGGCATAATAGTTGACAATACAAGAAGTAATTCATAATACCATCTTCAACATCAGAATTTTCTAAGACAATTAAAAGCCAAAGTATTGCTGGGTATTATTCTCATGTTACCACAATTGAGAGGGGATTGTTCCTTTTAAACAGGCCTGAGCTAATGCATGCAATGAAAAATAAACTCTGTGCATATTAGAAGAGACTGTATTGACCCCACAGAGTTGACTCTCATTCTCCAATTAAGTTCCTAGCAGCAGTCCATGCTGCCAAATGGAGAAGCCAGCAGGTAAAGGATTCCTTACCGAGTCACAGGATTTCTCAGCACAGTAAGCTGCAGCAGTCTCTTCAGCTGTACTTACAGCTTTGAAATTCGAGAGCTGCTTTTTTTTTTCACTTTAATACAGGAGCAGGAAGGTCTCAGGGCTTGGAAGCACGAATCTCAGCAATGACAAAATGAATTAGCAAACCAGAAAATCCTCCAATTCTTGCTTCCAAAGGGGAAAAAAAATAAGTGTTATTCAGCCATTACTGCCCAGCTAAGAACAGAACTGACACTTAAAGCCTTTTACGTTAGGAAAAAGAACCCATTGCAAAGTCTGCTACAGCTTTTTTTTTAAAGGCATTGCATCATGAGCACTTGAGGTACATTTATAAACATATCCTTGGCACATTTTAATTGAAAAATATTTTAATATTATTACATAGTTCATCAAAGCTTAGCTATTAGGTACAAGTATCATAGGATCATAGAATATGCTGAGCTGGGTGGGACCCATCAGGATCATCACGGCCAACTCATTAAAATTACAGACACACCCATATGAGCAACAATATCAGTGATATTTATTTAAAATATTTTTGCTGAGGAAATTTTTTTCATAAGACATGGTTTTCAAACAAATCAGCAAGGTTATGAAAAATAAAACAGACAAACTCTCTCAGGAGAAAAAGTTACAAAGAAAGCTCTTGCATATCAACAAAACCTCAGTCTCTTGATTTGCAGCCTGAGTCTCAGTCCCAGCCTTTTCTGCCTAATGAACCCCACTATCCATCTTTAGATCTGATTTGTTCTTGTCATTCTTCACTGAGTAGATGAAGTATGTTAAGGTGTCCTTTTCATTCACTGGTATTGTCCTAAAATGGCAGCCAATAATCTATAAAGGAAGAATGCAAGGAAATTAAATAACCACTCTTATATGCAAAAACCAAAGACTCAAATTTAAATGTACTTTTTAAAGTATTAAAGTTTAAAAGACTGATTAAGAAGCCTACAAACAAAGGAAATGCTGCCTCTCTTCAGAAGTCTTCAGTAGTCATAGAAAAGGTAAACAGGAACCATTTTATTGATAGCTGTGAACTAAATGTAGCAGATTGTACCCCTGATTTCCAGAGTAAAAAGTTGAGACATTTTTCAGGGGAAAACCCTCAAAGATATCAGAGCAATCATGGGACTACCATTACAGTTTAGTTAAAGCTTGAATATAACAGGTAATGATTATAAAATCAACTGTGACAGCACAGTTAAGAGAGGCTATTGCTCTCCACTCAGCTTGGGAGGTGCTATCTACATCAAATCACACACAGGAACATCTAACACAACACAAGAATATCAGAGAATTAATACTGAGCATTCAGCTTTTCAAAACAGAGCTATCACTGAAAATTCACCATGCTGTAACCATTGCAATATAACAATCTGTAAGCAGTTCTTGAATCAATTGTCACTTCAGAAGTCTTTCCCTTCATCAAAATGAACACCAGCTTTAAAAGAAAATTGCAAAATATTGTAACTGTCTGTCTGTTCTCTGGCTTTTTGCCAGATTGGTAAATGAAAATTATGGAGTGAAAAATTTGGGACTGCTCATTTAAACACTACAGAATACAAGAATAAATAAAAAGTTAGGAAGCCTTCTAAACTCTACCCAAAAAGCATTCCCAGAGTAGTTTAACAGAGTAATTTGAAGTGGACTTTCAGTAACAGCTAGAGCAGTTTCTACAGTATGGCAGGATAGATTACAAGGAATCAAATGTCCTGTATATTACGGAAGCTCTGTGGCTACAGCTCACAAATACCTGCAGGTCAGTCAAATCAGCAAGTGGCAGAAGCAGCTTTGCCCATGCACACCATGCAGCATGGGAATAACATAGTGCAAGTATCATATGAGATGTACCTAAAGCAGACTCTTAGAAAAACCAGTTTTGCAGAACAAAAACTGCCTGTGCTTTTTAAAAACCACAGTCCTGCTAATTCAAGAACTAACCTACATATAAGAAAATGGAAGACTGATTTTGCATTCTTACACTTAGTGGCAGCAGGACTATTCTTTAACAATTCAGCCTTGAGATTACCCACACCTTCAAGAACCTTGCTTCTAATCCATACAGATTAAGGAGAGATGAAAACAGTGTCTGCACTTAAATACAGCTGAATGTATCACTGCACAAAAGTGAAAAATCAGTAGCTGTATCTTCCTGTTAAGATCACCTGCTCTTACACTTATTTATACCAATGTGCTGTGTCTGCACCTTTGCAGTACAAAAGAATTCCTTTAAAACTGCGCTCATATGAAGCAAAGATGCTAACATACAGCTGAACTGACATGCAGCCTCAGCACTTTTAGAAACAGTAATAAGAAAAATGCTAATTTCATAAAATTCCAGTTTTCTGACAGCAGATTCCAGTGGTTTTAACAAAACTAATTAACAGTAGAAGCATGTTTTCTCAGGTTTCTGTACTTGACATATACAGAAACTTATGGTTGCAGTAACTAGTTTTTTAAAGCAGAGTCTGAACCTTTCCAGAACTTCACTGACACCTCTGTTTCTAGTTCTTTACAGCAGGACATTTCAGGTGAAGCTGTGACTGATGCATAGACAGAATAAATCCATGATTCTATGATATTCAGAGGCATGCAGATCATCTTACTGTTCCAGCTCAACGCTGTGTTTTTAAGCAGCACGCACTCCTTTTGGAAGTTAAGAGTCCCTCCTCTGGAAAAAGCTTTTACTTTTGATTTACTTGGCTCAGGAGCTGTGGCCAATGAAGGAAGCTAGATAAGCAGCTCCCTTTTGTTCTCCTAAAATCCAGATTATATAGGCACTTTATGCAAGGATCACAGTGTATAGAAAACCACATGCCATAGCAAGTTGCATTTTCCATTATGGGAAACACTCATACATACTTCAACAAGCTGTGCTTTGTTAAGTCCCGGTCTGGTCTGTAGCTTGAAGTGTCTTTTGTACCTTCGAAGTGTGTTTACTTGTAACTGATATAAATCAACCTAGAAGAAAAGAGGGGGAAGGGGAAGAAAACAATCTAATGTAACTGAAAAAGATTCAGGCATTAATAGTTCGCCTCACAAAAACATTTTGGAAACTCACAGATACGCAAGTGTAAACAGTCAGCTCAGCAGATGTCATTTTGACAAAAAACAAACTCCACCCTGCACCTTCCAGCAGAAAGGAAAACAGCCCAGCTCAGTTTAAGAGTGTTTTGTTGTTACTGAGCATTGCTCTACCACCCTTTAGCCATGGACAGCATTTAGAACTCATTATTATACTTTTATCAGTTCTGGGTTTTGTTTGCTTCCCAGTTCCAGCAGGACCACACAAAGTTCAGCAGCAACTTTCATATAATATCTATGAAGATGCTGATTCAAAGGAGACTCGTATGTTGTGATTTCAGCCACTAAATCTTATGTAGACTACATGCAAGACACAGCACAGCTGCACTACGAAAAAAGCACATATTAGAATCAGGACAAAATCTAGAGCACAAGTGCTCTTGGCTTGAGGCAAGAAAAGAAAGCAACAGCTCCTGCTCTCCAAAAGTGTCTCTGATACACAAGCAAAATGTAAGAATTATGTGCATGCATAAATGTCCAAAACTGTTTCCCAGTGTGAGTCAACAGTTGAGAGAATTACACAAAGTCCTCTCAGGGATACAAACACACAGCCTTAATCCATTACTCTGTCAGTTTTGACTCCTATGTACACTGATCAGTCACTTCTCCCAGCAACAGCTTACCCTCACATCCTCCCTGACAACCTGAGAGCTTAATCAGATGACTGAGTGGGAGAGCAAGCTCAGAAAACAGGCTGAATGAGAAACTCTTCTAGGTCAGTTGCAACTACAATAGTATGCTCCAAACATGCAGTAAAGATTGATGAAGGCATTCACTTTTGCTTTAAATTCATGTAACACCCTCACTGCAGAATACTCAAACCAGGAGTGCTACTGCGTATTTTGCAACCCAGACTTGAGGTGAGGCCACCTTGTGTGATAAAGGATGGTATCCTTTGGTGTTTCTGAAGTTTACATGGCATTAAATTCCATTTCCCAAGTCACAGACTACCAGGTAAAGGAGAAGCAGCAGTTATTCACCCAGCCCCAGAAGCTACTAATACTGCAGCAGTTTCATCTCCTCCTGCAGGAATCACTTCCAAACAGTAAAGATTGTCATGACTGAGATTGAAACAGGAGAGTCTTACAAGCCTTCAGAAGAATGTCACTTATTTCCTCAGCAAAGTGGATAACAATTGAAAATAAAGGTTGTCAAGGGCAAACAGGTATCTAAGGCATATAGTAATTACAAGGAATGAACCTGCTGCCCTTGTCCAAACAGCCAGCTGACACTCCTCAAAAACAGTTCTCAGTTTTCTTTTTCATAATAACACTGTTAAGAAAAAAAAAAAAGCTTGTTTTTGTGTTCTGGAGATAATCATCAGTTGTGACATGTTTTATAATCCTGGCATAAGAAAACAGAACAGGCTTCCAGGAGAGCTGCAATTACACAATGTCAGAGAGCTACCTGAAGTCACACACAACACTAGCTTTAGACAGAACTTTCCAAGAAACAATCCCAGATATTTAACAGACAGACAACACCACCCAGCATCAAACTACTTTCAATCTCCCAAAATCCTCTTAGCCAAAGCCTTCAGACTGGAGCCTCGTGCCTAAAGGCAGAGAATCCTGTACAAAGCTTTCTCGCTTAGTTGCTGTTATCTGCAGATGCTGACCATAAGGATGCCATTAAATTAACACTTACAAAGCAGTTTCTGAAGAATGCTTTAACAATCCCTCTCAGAAAGGACCATGTAGTCATGACAGCCTCTGCTGAAAATCAACACACTGAGGAGCACCTGCTAAGCAACGCTGTAGCAGAAATAACCCAGAGCACGTGCAAGAAAAAGACAGCCTTATGTTCAAAACCAACCCACTATACTATGAAAAAAAAGTTGAATGCTTTAGTTCCCTTATTTTAATAGGTGAGATTTCACTGATGTGCAGTGAAGAAAACAGGTTGAAAAGACAATGTATTTCTCTACTTCACTCCTTCACAGCACAGCTCCCCAAAAGGCTCTTCCTTCCACAATGGGTCAGAAACAAAGCTACCTACCATCATTAAACTTTCAGTTTAATTGAGACTAAGGCAATGGAGTAACTGCCAAGAGCCATCTGCAATGCATTTAGCACAAAAGAAGAGGGACAGGACTGAGAAGCATTTATATCACAAGCACTATGTGCAATTCCCTTCAGATTGTCAGCTCCAGCAAAATACAAGAGTTCAATGGTATGTGGCAAAACACTAAGGAGGAGAGGAAGCACTAAGGAAGAGACAGCTAAAAACAGCAGACTTCTGAGAGAACCATCAGACACTTAAAAATAGACTCCTGTTCATTCCACTCTGCACCATTTAGTCAGAAAACATGCCACAAAATTCAGTTAAATTCTGTTATACTAAGAACAGAGCGAGTCAAGAGTCCTCCCTTTCCCACATGTAAGGAAAGCTGTAACAGGAAGAGAGTGGTATTAGTGCAGCCTCTGTGTCATTACGAAGCTTAATACAACAACTCAAAAAAAAAAATCAACCATTTAGCTACCTCTGGAATGTCGATGTCTTGCACTGGTGAGTCACCGTCATCATCGCTGCCTTTCCTCTTTCTTCTATTTCTCACACTCTGAATTAAATTTTTATGGAAGTCACAAATGTACAGATGTCTTGCCTAGAAGAACAAAACGGCGTCTTTTAATCAAACCCACGTAGTGCATCTCCCAGACTGAAGCGCACGCAGACGGACAAGCCTTCAGCTCTCACAGCCACGTTAACTGAGTACGTTAACTGAGTTGAAGGAAGCTTTTCTACTGGCTTCTTCTAAATGGAGAGCGTGCTGCTCTGCAGCTCCGTGCCAGCGGCCGGGCCCCGAGCTCGCAGCAATGCTGCAAAGGGCCGATGCAGCAGTGCCGGAGCCCTGTGAGCACAGCCCTCCGTCCCTCCCTCCGGTCGCACATCGCACCGCACCGCGGGGGCCGGGCGGCACGCAAACAAAAAAACAAGCTTGCAGTTGTTCTCTGCAGGGCTAAGAGACGGCTCTCATTTCCCCAGCTATATCCTCTCCCCTCCTTGTTTTACTTCCGCTACCCGGCGCGGTCACGCAACACACTTGTTTTTACTTTCTTTCTTTTTCACAAGTTTCCCTTTCGCGGGGATCCGCACGCTCTGGGAGATCTCGGCGCGCAGCAGCCGGGAATGCCCAGGTCCGCCTGCTTTCAGGGCAACCAGAGCTCGGGGCAGCGTCGGGAGCCGGCCCGCAGAGCCGGGCGGGGGTGGCTCGGGGCGCACACCCTCCCTCTGCAGCCCCTTTTTTTTTTTTTTTTTTTTTTTTTTTTTTTTTTTTTTTTTT
>JAHLSL010000020.1:372721-383690 GCA_025920805.1 Petroica traversi
CCGTGCGGCGGCTCCCGGGCGGGCTCTGTCCGGGCGTTCCAGCCCCGCAGCCTGCGGGAGGGAGCTCCGGGAGCCGCGGAGCCGCCGCCGGCTCTGTGTCTGCCTTGGCAGAAAACAAACGAAGCTCCGGCTCTTTGTTGGAGCTGCTTTTACAACACACGTAGTCAGGGCTCCGTCCTGCGTTCCTGGGGCAAAGCCCTCGGAGGACAAGGCGATTTACAGTGCGAGTTTCCGGTTTTGTCATTTAAAAGGACTTTTTGTTGGTCAAGGTGACTGTAACAACAGCAAAGACTGAGACTGCAGAATTATTTTTGCTAACGATGAACCAAGACCTTGATGTGCACACGACTAGGTAAAACAGACACTCAGAATATACTTGACAAAAGCAGGTATTTTTAGTTTTGAGGCTTTTACAAAGCTTCATGAGAGATGCGTTGGCATTAAATCATTTAACAGTTCAGCTGTTGACAGCAGAGTGGCAAAAGCAGCAAGCTCTGATCTCTACTGTCCTTTCAAGCACACTCAAAGGACGCGCAAGGAAGAGAGAGGTTTTGATTTCCCTTTGAACTACCGCAAATATTCCTTTAAATCTCAGCATCTGAGCTGAGTGTACTCAAAGTGCAGTGATTCAATCGCTGAAATATTTGACCGTATCGCTTGCTGTGCGTTTTCAGCTTGAAGAAGGAGAGGAGTAGCAGGGAGGCCGGTGAATAATTCAAGAAGACACAGATCCTGCGTAAGCCAAAGTTCTGCGTGAGCCGGCTACGCGATTATAGAGCAGTTTCAGTTCGTGCTGCAGATGGCTCCTTAATCTGATTGCGTAACCTGGTATTAGAGAATAAGGGTAGGTCCCACTGCCGCAGTTGAATGAAGGATACAGTAACTGAAGCTAAACTGAGCATAAAGTCACAGCAGTTATCCACGAGGCACGTTTTAGCGATTAGTGAGGGGAACAGGAGGAGAGTTGGAAAAAAAGACTGAACTCTGCTTTATTATCAGCCAAGCTGAAGTCTGTATAATGCCTTGGTTTTTAATTCCATGCTCTAGTGCTGTGCCATCTCAGGCAGCAAAGGTTTAACTCACTTTTTTGAGTTTCTTGTGATTTCAAACTTTTGAAAAATGTAATGATGTTAAGATAAAAAAGAACAAAAACCCCAATAACAATCATAGCAGACATTAACATTTGAGAATATAGGAAGCATGATCTGGGAAAAGTGGGACAAGGGTGAGTTCCTGGAATTCTTCAGTGGAAATCTGGGTCATGAATAGCAATTTCTAGACTCTCAGACTATGTCTTTTGAGGTCCCTTTGTTTTTTGGGGCTTTTTTTCAGATGGATTCGACCTTACTGTGAGCATAAAATACGTCAGTCTGGGTCTGGCTGCTGTGGTTTGGTTTGATGGAAGGATCACTTGTGCATTTTAAATATTTCTGATCCTCTTTGCACAGTTTGGGAGCAGTTAAAAGCCTGATTATGTTACCCAGCCGTGCTTGCCAAGATGCTAATTTATAAGTGTAATTTCAAGTAAAGTAGTATCATAGTTTCATGATTAGATCACGATAAGAGAGTCGTGGGACTTGGAAAGATGGTTCTGCTTCTGCTGTAAGCTGCTCATTTTCACACCTGTGCCCTGTGCTTCTTTGTGCCCATAAAAACATGTCTGTGGCTGCACAGCAAACTATATTGGGTTACGAGACTAGCAACAGAAATATCATTTATATTTAACCCTGCTGTGCTTTACTGCTCAGTTGCAGGGTGCCCCAGCACACAGAGTGGTGCAGTACAAGGGCAGGACCCTGGGACTGGTGCAGAGGATGACCACCTCATTTGGTATGAACGCCTTCTTACAGTAACAAAGAAATCATGCCACTTTTAATCTTGCAACATATGTGGGATGAAAAATAAAAAGAGCTGCAGCTAGATGGGATTTTCCGACAGTATGAAGCTTACTTACTACAGAACAGATTTGCTAACTTTCATGATGCTTAGGCTACATTAAATAAAAAGAAAAATCATTGTGGAGTATGTTGTCTAAAATTACGATTTTATAACAAGCTATAGAAGTAGCAAGCATAAGTATTCAGATATAAATAAAGGATGTATGGGGAGATATTTTAAATAAACACAAAAACATGCTGTGTTGCAGCCATATACTGATTAAACTTCAAAAATTAAATCAGTTCAAAGGGAACAGCAGCTCCAAACCAACTATGCTGTACATGACATGTCACTAGTACTCACAGTGGAGCTGAGTAGTACAGAAGGCAGCACTAATCTATATCCCTTGTGAGTGCCAAGAACACAGCATGGATGACTTGTAAGTGGCATACAGAAAGAGCAGGAACAGCATCCCGAAAAGTCTGTCTGGATTCACAGCTCCCAGGCTCTGAAGTCAGCAGGACACAGTGGCCCCTCCTGGCACCAAGGCAGGCCAGGCACAGGTGGGAGCCCAGCAGCTTGTGCTTCTCTGAGATGCCATATGTCCCAGCTCCTGTTAGCTTTTGATTGATGTGTTTTGTAATTTGAGAGAAAAGAATGATAATCAGATGCATCACCTTGGATATATTGCAGGAACACTGCAAATACATTTCTAGTAATCAATCCTGGAAGAGAAATGTGGCTTGCAACTTTGTATGCATTTCCAAGGCATAAAGTTCAGCTGGGGAAGACTATTCCCTTTCCCAGCAGGTACCATTCACTTGAAGTCCAAGGGTACATTAGTGCACTTGTGTGCAGCACCTGAAATTATCCTGTTAGCAAAAGGAATAATAAGGAAAACGATTGGTGTACATTTTTCTCAGCAAATACACATTTTGTTTTGGTATTGTAACTACTTCAGTGAAAAAGATCTGAAAAAATTCTGCAAATTCCACCACACACCCTGGTGGTTTTAATAAAAAACAACCTACTCAATAAGCATTCATGGTCTGTGATAAAGAACAGTGACCAAATCTCTCCTTCCTTACCAGAAACAAGTGCTATTCTTTTCTTTTTATTTTTCCTTTTCTTTCTGATTTTTAAAATTATCTTTTTTTCCTTTCCCACTCCAGCACCACCTAACCTGCTACTGCCTGTTTGTCTGTTTCAAATTTATTTTCCAAATTTGTTAAAGCTTAGAGCCCAAAGCACAGGAATATTGGAACTTGCCTACAGGCGTATAGTATTTACTTCTTTACATGTTTTAGCCTAGGACAGTTAAAATATAACTTCAGATAATTAACTCTATAACAAAACTTAATCTATATTAAAACTCATAGAGCTTATTGTGTATTGTTCAAGAAGTGCAGTAATAACAAAAAAAACCCCTGTAACTTTAACCAGAATTGTTTCCAGGTCTAAGGGTCCAAAACTACACATTGTATTTTAAAAATAATTTAGGTGTTACAGGATTAAAACTGATAGATACACATACTGTAAAAGCTTTAATGTTTTGTAATACAGTGTCCTTAATAGTTTGTGCCAATTCGCTTTTACAATAAGCCATTAGTTACAGGAGGCATCAAAGGATCTTCTGGTAGAAATCTCCGTTCTTACATGCAAAAATACAGAAGCTGTTATGTTCTTCGTTAAATGTACTTGACAAATTGTTTGTTGGTGGACTTAAGCAATGAAGGATGAGTTAGGAGAGAGAGCTCAAACACAATGACCACACAGAAGCAGAGAAGCCCACCTCCAGCTTTGCACTGAGGTACCCTTCAGTTTCTCTTCCTCAGAAGCCCCCACTCTACCAAAGTGCCCCTCCATGTGCTTGTCTCACAGTCACTGATCACTTGTTCATCCAGGTTGCTTTGATTAACATTTTGTTTCACATTATGTGAGATCACACAATTAGGAAGAGACCCCACTAAATCATCACTCTTGCTCTTCAGACATGTAACGTGGCTATCTGGAACGTATTGTGGAGAAGTATCACCCCGAGAGGTTTTGTGTAATGCAATAAAAATTTAACTACTAGTAACAGACCACTGTATTATATTGCTTAAGAATTATTTTTCAGTCCCTTGAAATTAAGTAAAAAAGTTGCTCAGATTTTTTCTCTGCAAGATAAACTGTCATATCTTTTCAGTAAATTTTGCTGCTCTCTAATGCACTCCTGATCCTACAAAAAGCATTGTATATACTCCCTGCTACAGTCTTGCGTTTTGCGAGCCACTATTTTCTCGTTATAAAAATTCAGATTTGACAATGGCTTTAACCAGTTGATTCTTGCTTTGTATAACACATACTATACCATCTTCAGGGTTTTGTCAAAGGATCCTGGAAACTACAGGGCTCTGTTACACCATCATGTCCTCTTCTGATACGCATTCGTTCCACAGAAAGGAAAATAGGGAAGTTCTGTAGCCCTGAAGCCTCTTTGACTGCCCTTGTCTTTGCAGTACAGTCACAATCATCTCTAGGTCTGATATAGTTCTTGTTGAAGTTAACAGCAGCTTTTAAGTGCCCCTTAGAAGCAGGTGAACACTTCTTCCACTGAACCATCAGTTAGATACTTGGATTCCCTCAGTAAAAATAAAATAGTCTGATACAAATGAAGGCACTTTTATAAAAATAAATCTGCATTTGGGGTTTAAATGCTTTCCTGACCTCCTGCAGTGCTCTTTCTGGGTAAAAGATATAGATAGGCTTATAGTCCAACAAACTCAAGTATAAAAATAGTTCTCTAATGCAGTTAGTTTTTGTTGATGTTACTTGACAATAAGCCCTTAACTGAGAAATATTATGGGAAGAGGATAAGTTAAAATATTTTGCAAAGTTTGTCACAATGGCCACCAGGTAGAATGTACTACATTCCTATTTTTTAATAGTACCTACTGCTATTATTCACATTCAGTACACAGCAGCTGACCAAATTATTACAGCTATTTGCAGGCACTAAAAATCCTTACCTCTCTCCAGAAGTGACTGCTAGAGTAGGATTTTACATAATCTTATAAATTATGTCAGAATTAGGAAAATAATAATACCAATATTTTACCTCTTAACTTCCACCTCTTTGTTGTGTGATTAGCTGTATTTCTAATTGCATCAGGAAAATCTGTTAAAAATGAATCATATCTTTACTTTTAACTACTAGAAAATGAGAATGGGAGTTCTCTGTTTTTAGTATTTTTACATATTATAATAATTAAACATCATATAAATGCTAATTATTAGTATAAAGCATAGTGACAAAAATTGCACAACATGATCAAGACTATGAACAAGGTGGTTTCTCTCTTAAAGGCTTACATTGAAGTTGAGAGTTTACAGATACAGATTATTTTGTTTTTCAACTTTTAAAACTGGAAGAGATGTTTTGGGATGCTATTCAGTTTCTCTGTAGCTTTGAATAGACAAACCTATCTTTGACAGGGAACAACTTGAAATTTCTGTGTTTATTTCTTCAAATTCAGAACTGTGCCACTCCATGATTCTTTATCCCTGTTATCCCTCCTGGTATTTAGGGAGAGCTTCTACTTAACTTTATACACGGTCACACTAGGTGATGAGAAGTAACCATTGGCCCACAGGTTTAGTATCAAACTTCAAGGTTTTGGGCTTTTTTCCCCCCCCACAAGAATTGGGGCTCTGGAGTAGAAGCATTAGCTTTTCACAGGTATTACACACAGACACATTTTCTAGTAGCAGAATAGCTGTGAAACAACCTCCTCTGTTACTGTAAAATACTTCAGCAATATAGAGTAGGGTATGCAATGGGGTGCTGTAAGGAAATGATACATTTATATCACCAGTTGCTGGAAAATCCCGTGGGAACCGTGACTAAAACTGAGACTGATGATTCAATCAACAATTTCAAAACTTCATGAGCATTTTCTTTCTCGTCTCAGATCGCCTATGTATCCTGTGGTCATTTCTATGGCACGTATCACAGTGCTAGTTGCCAGAAGTAACAGCACGGGATGCACGCCACACGACCAACACTTGAGAGCCATTTAAGTTTAATGAGACCCATTTAAATTAATTTAAGCTTTGCCACTACCTGGATGCAAGACAAAGACCAGTGTGTTGATGAATATCACAGTGCTTATGAGGGACCTGGTTGTTACCAGCCAAACCTGCTTATCTCTGCTGGCTTCCTCTTGCAGCCCACGACACAGAGCCTTGTCAACTCCCACTATTCTTTCTTTTTCCCAGGAGACTTTAGAGCTGTGGTGACACAGGAAACAGATTCTAGTGTCAGGTTCAGTCTCATTTTAAGCTTTTAGCCCTCATGACCACAGAAGGAAACAGCCCCTCAGACTGGACAAAGGTATGAACAAAGCATTCTGGTTTGTTTTGTAGAAATGTATCAATATTTGTGAATCACCATGGGTTGACAGATACTTTATTCTGGCAGCAGCTAGTGTCACACACGACTATTCAGATGCTGGACTGTGACTACAGCCTCTTTGGATTTCCTCACTGGATGTCACACCTCCAGGGCCAGATGCAGTCCAACCCTTTGTCTTCCTGCTTAGAAGGGAAAAAATGAGTCCTCAAACTATGCTTTCCAATTCACAAAAGACAGAACAATTTATTGGCAATTCTTAAGAGTAAGTTGTGTATATGTTTCAGGCAAAGTACCAATGTTTACCAATGCTGTTTGGGGGTGGGGAGAGAAGAATAGAAACTTTTTTTTACCTATTTAAACTGTATTCTTACTGTAAATTAGGGCTATCCAGATTTTAGAGTCCCTCCAAGATGCCTGTGAAACTGTCCAATAGATAAAGACAGATTGCCGATTTCTTCTAATTCCTGTAAAAAGGGATTAGCAGTATAGCAAAACAAAGAAAATCTTTATATCTCAAGAATATCTTGAGAAGAAAATCTTGCATGAGTATTACTTTGAATGTAAAGAAGAAAGTGAGTGAAAGCCAGGTGAATAGAAAAGCAAAAAGTTAAAAAAAAAATTAAAAGCTCATAAACCCAATGCAAAAAAAAAGTTACTGTCAAATTAAGACTGAAAAAGTTCAGGTAACAATTACTGTGATCAGGAATTGCTATTATTCCTAAGATTACCTGTGTTAGTACAAGAAGAGATTTGTTGTATTTATTTCTTGTCACATGACCACTGCAGTTTCAGCCTTTGCTCTGCAGCTGTCCCAGATAGTGTCTCATGCAGGCTGCCTTTGTTTTAGGTATTGAGTACACAGCACAAATTCAAACTAAGCTCCTGAGCTTTCAGACTAACCCAGCCTGGTGTAACTAACACAGCTGCATTTGCCTATGAGCTGCTTAACTGGTTATGCAGGCTTTGCAATGGCCTGCATAATAAAACTCTAATGTTTAAAGGGTAAATAAATTTCATTTTTACAACATACATATTATTTATATGTTACACAGCAGCAAAAAAAATGGAGAACTTCTAATACATTATCTTAAATTCAATTCTTTAAGGTATTGACAGAAATACCAGTTTTGTAAACTTTTAGGCAGCTGCAGTTATATGTGTTTTTATCAAACTACAAAAGAAGAACCTGATTATAACTGGAAAACTACAACAAAATAAGTTTTGTGTTGAATTTAGGTACGCAGTAGCTTAGGTAGTTTTGATTTTTGCTTTTCATCCTAAAGCTTCCATATATCAAGTGAGAGATGCTCACAAAAAATAGGCCTAAGACATTGTTGCTGTCTGTAGACTTTGTAATTCACATTAAAAGGGTTTTCAAAGCAGTGACCTACTTAAATGCTTTTTGTGTCTTGAATTTTAATTTTTTTCCAGTAACAAAAACCTGCCGATTAAAGCTAAATTTGCTTTCTTTCAACATCTTCCATTCCTATTAGTGAAGTTAGGTTTGATTAAAACCGAGAGCAGTTGGACCTCACATTCATTATTCACCCACTGACTTTTCAGGTCCAGAAGAAGAAACTGCCTCTCAATCAAGAATAATAACTTTCCAAAGCAGAATTTAACTGCCACTAGGCTACATTAAGGCATATTCCATACAGGAATTTGGCTACTAGGAGATTTTCTGGGAAGTGACAGTAGACCTTCTTTATCCAACTGACTGAATTAAAACTGACAGCATTGCTACATAAATACACTTACACCAAAATGAAACGGTCAGAGTTAAGGTCATGCAACTGTAGCTTGCAATTTCCTCAGCTGAACAGTATCTGTTGTAATGGATCTGCTGATGATTTAATTCAAATAAAAGGGCTTTGTTCCTTTCTTCCTTGCTTTGTCCACACTGACACCACTATCCAGAAAAGCTGTAGAAGCAGCCCACAGAAGCCAAGAGATGCAGTATGACAGAAAGCAGAATGGCTCCCATCACACATTTTTGTTGTCTGTGACATACTTTCCTTTAAATCCATTTCTTGGTTCCATAACCCGCTCTCACTCATCTGGTCTTTACCTTGTACCCTGCATTCTTGGCCTCATTGCTTATCTCTCCTCACTTGCAGTTCACTGAAGATTAAGCTGAGTTAACAATAGCACCCCAAATTGTGGAGCAGATTAGAAACTCAGAAGGGCTCAAAGCCAGGGAGCTATAAAACCTAAGAGTCATTTCATGGGCAGAATTATTCACACAGAATTAAACTCCAAGTCCCGGAGTTTGTGCTTCTTCCCCACAACTGTCATGCACATGTGGTTAATAAATTAACCACGCGTACCGACCAAAGTCAATACTGCATAGATCACTGCGTTAGAAGAGTAACAGTGACTCAATCTCTGGAGACAGAAATTGTGTTTTTGTCTGAAAAGGAACAGTGTGGCACAGTGAAAAACAGTGACAGCTTATTGTGGAAGCAGAGAAGCGCTTTTCCAGGCACGAGGGCGCTGGGAGGAAGGCACGGCTTTGGGAATGACAAGTTCCTAACATCAGCATTCTTCTTGGGGCTTTCAGCATGGGCACTGCTGTGGGAAGCTTCCAGTATCATGTTCAAGCATGGAAAATTCTCAATACTGCCTTCCTTGTTGGAGGACAGACAGATGTTAAGGAGTACAACTGTTTGGTTTCTTATGTGCCCTGTGTTGCATGAGGCAGCACGACGAAAAGCTTTCTTTTTCAGGTAAGAAAAATTAAAGAACCTAATTTCTTCTTTAAAACATTTGATTAAATCATTTGAAAGGCAGGTCTCATTTTTTTCCCATAGCAGTAATTACACTTTCTCACCCCACCTGCTTTTCCACAATAATTTTCTTCAAATTCTTAGAGCAGATATAAAAACAGATGCAATGCAACAACAGAAGCTTTACTGCAATTACATCACAAAATTTCCAAAGACTGTTCCAAAGTATTTTTTTCCCATGAACTTGCTATATTAATGTTAAAAGAGTGAAAATGTTAATAAAACTTACCTGAAGCTTTTTTTTCTCCCCCCTCCCCTCCAATAACTGACAGTGTGTGTCTAGGTCAGGCTGGCAGGCAAGGATGGTTTTGCACCACAGATACCAGTGGCTCATTCATGAATCATATGATTCATTCAGTACACACCAATATTGTAAAATTCTACCATCCTTTACTGCTTTTTTAACTAGAAAACACTTCACAAGAAGCTGTCATACAGAGGTGGTTTACCACTAAGAAAGTGAGTGACCCATCTGGCAGCTTAACTCACCAAACAAAATAGCACTTTCCCTGTAAAATATGAAGAAAAGGCGTTTTTAAAGCCTTACGACAAATTAAAACAACTCTGCAAAAAAGTGGATAGTACTCAGTACCATAGAACTGAGAACATTAATTTGCTACAGAGAAGCAGTGGAATACAGTAATAACAAGCCCAAACCGGAACATGAAACATGTAAATGCTTATTTCAGAAGGTAAGGAAGGCTAAGCTTTATTTGTATGTTAAACACTATCTAAAGTAACAGCCACATAAGTGAACTGATACAAGATTTTGGACAGCTGGCCTGTGAAGGCTTTGACATGTGCAGAGGGAATGCCTATCTGTAGGTTGCTCTGTCAATTTACCTCACAGTTACCCTTTTCTGTAGTGGATTTTGGCTCTTAGGGCTGCAGTTTGGGCAAACACACAAAGCTTAAAATGAAACAGGGAAAAAGGAGGCAGTTTTTACCACATTAGTGAACTCTTCTATGTGAACATGTCCTTGTCAGGAGGGAAAGAAAACAGGCTTGAAGAACTGTACCTGATAAGTTTTTCTTATACTAAGTAACTCTGAGTGGGGGAGACTGGAGATCAAGATATTGACTACTCTCACACCTGCAGCTACTCAATACTCTCATATAACTTAGGGATTTAGACTGCTGTCTTAAAGTTTGATCTGTTTTTTTCTCACATTGAGGAAGGTTAACATGATTAAAGTGCTACTGAAGGCATCACATCATCAGTAAACAAAGTCATAACCTGCTTTTCACCACGACTATAAACTACACCTGAAAAAACAAGTGTTAAAAACCGCTTAGGTTACTAAAAATATTTACCCAAAGTAAAGAATTTGACGAAAATAATCAGACAGAAGAAAACTACAGTCAGCAAAACCTGTATTATGTAGTCTGGGTAAGTGACTGTATGGAAACTTCAGTTTTCTCCCCAAATCCAAAGGGCCAGATTTGCTGCTAGCGGTACACTTGAAAGCATTAAAGCAAACCACAGGCGCAGTTTGTATTAAAACCCCAGTTCGACCGAGATTGGGTCCCAGACTTTCCACTGCTGCGGCTTACACTTCACAGAGAGCACAAGCTGGGAGAACCGACAGCTCCTTCTCAGCGCCGGAGCCTCTGCTGCGGGCTGTGTGGGGGACCCACCTCTCACAGGCAGCCCTGTGCTCTTCCAAACCAGCCTGGGAGAGGGGAGCAGGAGCTGACTCTGCCAAGGGATATCTACAAGCCAGGCACCACCAGCCCTCCTTCCGTGGGGGACCGGGCCGGCTCGGGGACACCAGACGCGGGGCTCGCTCGGGCGCCGAAACCCGACTTTCAGCCCAGTTTTACTGCTGCTCGCCCCACGGAGAGAATGACGGAGGGAGGGAGGGAGGACGGCGCTGCCCGGCCCTGCCGCCCCCCGAGCCGGGACAGG